>OZ012714.1:32443469-33057017 GCA_963942605.1 Poecilus cupreus
TAAAAAGATTTCTAACTTAAGATCCTAAACAAAGATTCGTACAGCGTATACTGTCAATCATAATTTTTCATTTGTATAATAAAATAAATATATCACCATTTATTCATTTCTAGATGTGATATTACTTAGAACAAATCTCACCCATGAAATATATTTTTGTGAGAAAAATGCGTTTACTATTGGTTAAATTGTTGCCAGTTCTCCTATAGTTATTTGCAGAAGGAAAGTCACAAAAAATTTCATGATCTGCAGTTATCAATAATCTATTTATCCTTATTATTTACGTTAACTTTAATAATATATTTCCAGCAGAGAAAAAAAAATTGTGAATCACGTAAATATTAAAACATTCAAGTAAATATTTGTAAAGATTCTTTGAAAGCCAATAATATCACGAATCTGCAGAATATTTCATAAACCAAAGACGCTTTTCCCAGAACTAGTATTGCTCCATTTCTGAGAATAACTTGGAACTTGGCTTGGAGGGAACAAGTTAAAACATGTTTGTCCCTTTCGGTAAAAATAAGCTGATGTAACCGAAGGTCTGTGTGGATGTGAATGTTTCAAGTTCCAAGAATTTTAGAACTACGTGCATACACGTACATACATATAATATCTTTCCTCCTCATCAACTGCGTGTTGTAATTACTTAAATTACGCATTTTCTCGAATGAGTATCATGTAGATTTAACACCATATTCCTCGTATAACAAAAAAAGGATTCATTTGTTTATAAATATGATAAATATTTAATAATAAATATAAATTGAAGATATGATTCTGTTTATATTGTGTTGAAAGTTGAAATATTTCTTGGAAATACAATCTGAAAACTGTTTAAACGATTTCATTTATCATATTATTGTGATACAGTTATTTTCCTTTTACACTACAACATCAAAAACAAATATCTGTCAATATTAGGCCTATTCTATTTTTAATCATGAATTATTGATTACTAAAAATACGAATATTTTGATTATACCATTATTCTGAATAGTTGATTAATCAAATAGTCGATTAATTTAGTAATCAAACAATCGATTATTCAGATAATCAAATAATCAATTGTTGGCCATACATATTATTTATATAATAAATAATTAATTAAAAAAATAAGAATAACTTATTAATTTATTTAAAAAAAAATTCTGCTATGACCAATATATTGCCTTTTGAAGGCCTCTGTCCACGATGATAGAAATCGGTCCGAGATCTCGGATATAATTCGATGTGGTAAACAGTTAATTTGTATGACAACAGATGTCAGGTTAGTCGAATTTAAGAGGCTTCAGTCAAATCTACCAGTATTAAAAACTAATAAAATATAACTCAAGAAATTATTCTGAGATAAGTAAATTAAATTTATACGTAAAATAAATAAAATATATATTTCATGTTTCAGGAACTGTTTGAAAATACTGTTTTTCAACTTTGATTGCAAATTTTTTAGCTTTTCAAACATCAAACGTAAAAATTTAATTTTTTAACATGTAAATGAAGTTATTATTCAGAATAATACTGACTTAAAAGTAATAATAAATTACTAAAGAGAATACAAAAGCTTGATTTTTATCTCACAATTTTTCATTCTGATATGTGAAACGTTGCTCTGGCGTTCAATAATTTTTTTAAAGATGATACTTTACGGAATTTTAACAGTCTGTATAGTGTCCCTTTTATGCCTAGGTTTTTTATACATAGCAACCGCTTAACAAACGCTTAGTAACCGTCAACAAATGCATAGCAACCGTTTAACAAACGCATGGCAACGTAATTTGACTACGATAACCTTCAAAATATGTATATAAAATAATCACTAAATAATAAGAAAAATATGTGTTCAATTTATAACTTCGGCAGCATTCATGAAACGGCAGCCTCTGCTGTAAATCTGATATTTTGGTGAATAGTTGAACAAATAATTAACTTTTCTGTGATGCAAAACTAAGTTATTATTTTTCTTCCTGTAATTAGAGTTAAATATCACCCTTAAAGAATGATGAATATACCCTTATTGACATCAGAGATCTATTGCTGCATTGTATACTGACTTAACAATTAATTACGTTATAAAGATAAATCAAAAGCTATGAAATTAACATCAGTAACACTACGGCCAGAATGATTAAATTGCATAAAAATATAATCATAATTACTTTCTATCGATTTTATCAACATTGATCCATTGTAATATCTAATAAAAAAGGTATATTTAAAATAAATTTGCTTTATACGTACATAAAATGTCATATGATGTAATTCATTGCTATTAACATGCAATTCGATATTGTTAGTTTATGTCAAACTTAAAGGTTTCGTTGCTTCAAACGGGTATTATTTAAAATTTATCTTATGTCCTTTTAAAACAAGGAAATGCATCACCCAATTTTAACCCACTAGATCTGAGAATCTGACGTAATACTAAATCAAAACGCATCCAGAATTGCATCAGTCAGACTACACCGTCATTCACACACCGCCCGGTGAAAATAGAAAATGTAGCGTAACATCGTCCTTCGCACCAGCTGCCGGCAAGGGCGTCCACATGAACACTTCTTAGTGGGGGCCACCATATATTATGATAGTAATATCAATTTATGTAACTATCCTTTTGAATTAGGGAAAGAAACTATAATGAACATGATTCTTTTTGGAGTTTTTTTTTTTAAGGGATGTATGAATGTGGATGAGGCGAAAATGGTGTGCCAGGATAGCAATGTTTAAAGGAGGTTGATTGGTGGTTTATTGCGTTTTAAGGTTCGCGCTACCCTACGGAGTGGGGCGGTATTTTTGCTGTTATTGTGACAAAATATTGATAATTTAAATACACAATTAATTGCAATTTATACATGTCGATTTTTTTACTTTGGTTACCATACCATACAATTTATATTTTGTATTTACTGTTTTTGCCTAAAAGTTATAAAAATATTTGTAATCCTAATTTCTGAAGAAAACAAACATAAAAGAGCGGAATGTTTAATAAAATAAAAAAACTGCTCATACGAAGCACAAAATGAACGGACCAAAGAACCCAATTATAATTCCAGATAGACTTTTTAAATTTTTCAATTAATCAAGCCCTAAATACACTACTCGTAGATACTAGATTTGGAGAACTTTGTCACCATAGTAACTATTTTCAATTCTTATGTAATATTATACGATTTAAAAACCATATCTAAAGAAACACTATTAAAACATTGCAATGATTTGGCAATAATTATTTTAACTGATGGTGATTCTGTTGACTTAAATGGGGTAGAATTAACCAAGGAAATTTCTGCGGTTTCTGTGCTCTTGTGCAAGACGAAAGACTAAACAATATTCTTAAAATATTAACAGTGTTAAATTTTGCCCCAAATCTTAGTGTTGCCTTAAGAATATTGCTTACTATACCAATAACTGTAGAAAGTGGAAAAAGGAGTTTTCCTGAATTAAAATTAATTATAACTTCTTATGTTTCATTACCACGCAAAATTGTTTTATTTGGTGTAGTATAGCAGTAGCTCCTAATTCATTTCTGATATCTTCATTTCTTCATCAAACAATAAAAAGTAGAATTACAAAAAAGGTTTGAATTACAATATTAGAGAGAAAAGAAGAAGCGATCAACCAGCATACACTTGGACGAAGCCAATAAAATAGGAATACACAAATTTGAAGAAATCTGTAATAACTTGAAAATAGAAGCAGAAAATATAACAGTTTATAGATATATATTTTTAAAGTACAAATATATAGTAATGTAAATTCCCCGGTGGACGGCAATGGCACAGACAAAACTACAGTAGTGCCCCAAATAACCAGCCGCATGGCTAGACAAACGGGAGCTCAGGCAGCAATCCCACAAACGGTGCAATTCCGGTCAGAAATTAGAATCCGGCATTCGCCATCCGTCATAACCACGTCATTGGCCATGATTGTGTCACGAAGACGTCACTCGCGAATCACGCGAGCTTCTTGGCTGCCGCCGTCGTCTGCCTCATTTCAATGCAAGGATGGTTTCATTTGGTAATCGCTTCTTTGCGACTTATTGTTTATTTTTGTTTTATTTTCAGACGAGCAATTTAAATTTGGGCAACTAGCACCTAAAGATAGAGCGCGACAACTGCAATTGTGACGTCATGTCTGCCGAAATAGATGTAAATAAGTTATTATTGCATTGCACTTGCAACTGACCATAAATAACACTTTAAAGATAGCCAGACTATTGCATGAGCTCTATTTGTAAATAAATGTAAACACCTATTGCATAAATCAAACTTGTTTGCAGGACACTAATTACTACATTGCCCTAGACGCCCATAATATTCTATCGCCATTTATATAAAACATTTTAAATTAAATAAGTTGAAAAAACTTTCAGAACTATTGGTTTCCTGGTGTAGAATTATATAGATTATTTCACTCATTACAAATTTGACCAATCGTTGAGCATTTTAGATAAGTGATTAAACAGCACCATGCTGTTTATTCGAGATTAAATTGAAGCTAGCTTTTATATGCAAATTTTTATCATTTTGAAGGCATATTTAACTGAATAATTAGTTGTAGAAGCAAGATACTTACATGTTTTTTACCTTTACTGGTATTCTATATCTTTAAACATGCTGAATTATTCAATTCTAGCTATTTTTATTTACAAATTTTTGACATTTATTTGACAAATAAAAAGAAAAACAATCAATTTACTATAGTTACACTACAACAACATAATTTTATGTTGCTTTTTGTCTATGTGTGTACCGATTAATTTATGTGAAAATGTGTCAAAATCAACGTTTTTAGTATAATTTCTTCGGCAAATAATAAAGTTTATGCTATGAATTCATGAAATAATCTTGACATATACCCCTCGTGCTAAAGAATTTAATCGATTAAATTTGATGTCTAGCTTATTTACAAAATTTTGCTTTTAAAAAAGTGTTATCGTACATAATAATTTAAGATAAATAAAGATTTTTTCAAATTATTATGTACTCAAACACTTTTTAAGCAAATTTTTTGCATAAGCTAGACATGTTAAATTTTATACAACTTTTGTATTTACAGTTTTGCTGTAAAGTGAATAGAACTGATTGTATGTATACATTTATCTCTCTCCTCTCAATCAATTCATTCAATTAAAAAATTAAAGGATTAGAATATAAAACACAATTAACAATGAATTCGATGGACTAGATCTTCTTAGTTAAAAATAATTTTGAAGCTACGTGCTCTTTCGCATGTAACTTGCATTTTTGAAGGAGAAACGAGATCAGTTGATCAGTCAGCAATCAGAAAACGCTGCTGGCAAAACTTATGTCATATATGCAAGAGAATGAAACATATTTCGTGGAAAAATCCTATCTACAACCCAAGCAAAATATTTCCATAGTTTTTAAACCTGGCGTGACTGACTTGAGGCACTTTTTAAAGCAAAAAGTTTTCTTAGAATTCTTTTCATTTCTTCGTAGCAATTAATTTATATTTCCGAGTGAATCATACCTACTAACGAGGAAGAGAAAATCTGTTAATATTTCATTTTTCCACTTATTCCATTCATGAGAGTGTTGCATCAGATTCTGCGCTGTTCGTGACTTCCAATTTAAGGGGAACCTTCATGCTCGTTACATTTTTTGTTGAAAACTTTCCTAGTACAATTAAGTCCACGCTGTGTAATCGTTCTGACACAAATCAAAGTTATCAGATAATATTAATTACCATTGCTCTTACAACAAAGAATTTAAATTTCTTTGAATTATTTTTTGTAAGTTTTTCCCATCAGATTAGATGTGGCAGATACACATGTGTCAAAACTGACATCGGATCTGTTGGGTTCCTGGTATTCATTCATCAAGTCATCAACAAACGGTCGAAAATTTGTGTGGAATTTCCGGGAAGGTCCTATGACCTGTGGTTGGGGCTTGGATCGACACGTGTGGTTCAAATGTGACCTGCAAAACCTTCATTTATATTTGCTAAGCATGTTTACTATCAAAGTAGAAAATATAAACAAACATGCGTAAATAAGTAAATGTTATTGAATCATTTCTAATTTTATTTATAAATTCGAAGACATTAAATATCAATAAAGTTCGATAATAATTTATTACGAAAGAAAGTCTGCAGTTTGCAATTATTGTTTCCCTAACTAGTTTATTCTACAAACTTTCAAAAAAATTTTAAATGGTATTTATTATACCATTTTAAATTTTCTCATCTCCTGAAGAAGGCTCAAGAGGAGCCGAAACCGGTCGACAGAGAAAAATTGTTATAATAAAATTGACTGAATTCCAGTAATTTTCGTTTGTCTTCATAATAATAATACTTTCCTATCCATTCAAAAAATAATACATTTTATTGACAAAGTTCACCCAAGCTCTTTATGTACACTAAACCTTTGAGATTATACAGTTCAGTACCTAAACAACAAAAATAAAAGAATACATAGATTTTATAAGACAAATTATAGGTAACATTTCCCAATCAATGACAGATAATAACATGAACAATAACAAGTGATTTCTACGGAAAAATGTGATCATATCGCTTAAAATTTAATGAAAATAAGTTAATTAATAATCTATAATGAACAAAGTTGAAGAAATGAAATGAAGCTCAATCGTAGATAATAGTATATCTAACTCGTTCAATAAACTAGTACTTTTAACACACATTGTATAAATAAAAATAAAAGGAGTGCTGAATCGATTTAAAAACTTGACAACGAATCCCTCTTGGTGGGGGTTAAATTGACAGCTGGTAATCGCAGAAAAATATATCTCTTACCGAGGTTTGCTATAAGTATAGGATGCCACACCCGATAATGGGCAAATAGCGTGATAACGGTACAAATAAATCCTTAAATGTTTATAAAAAGTAATAGCATCTTCTCATGGAGTTTTAATTAATTAAAAAAAGAAACATGTTCAATTTGTATATGTAGTTTTCATTTCACTTAAAATATTTAATGATCGTAGTCCTGTACCCCAAAATAGAAATAAATATATGATTACAACATTTACCCAATTTGGGTGTGGTACTCTGCTAGGAGCAGATCTCGGTAAATGTAACATTCTCCACATTGGACAGAATAGCAGAACGATAATAACAAGAACTACGGAATAAAAACGGGCTAATCATCTTAACCAACCAGAGAAATTTGCTGTGGCTAATGCCTTTGAATTTATGCACAAAATAAAATTTGAAGAAACAAAAATTATAACAGGTCGAAATGTGCCAATAACAGGTTTGCAAACTCAAAAGAGAAAATATAGAGAACTATAAGCAAAAGAAAACAGTGTATAAGAATGCAGGCAAGACATGGCTTCCTTTGTTTTATACTCATAATTTGTTGGTACTTGGTTACTATTTCTATTTACTTGTTTTTTTCCTGACGAAGATTTACTCACCATTAAAAAACTTTTCATTTATTACTGTGAGTTTTGAAAGCTTCTTCTAGTTAAATAATTAATATTTAAATTCTGTTTCATAGAAGTATGTATCTGTGTTCAAGCGAAATGAAAATATTTATGTAAGAAACGTCAAAGTGTAGATTGTTGATTGATTGACTGTTTATTAAATCTGGATTTTGTACAATGAGCAAATGAAAGTATTGCCGCAGTAATTCTTCAGATACGATAAAAAAAATCCTATTTATGCCACGGGTATTTTTCCATTTAGTGAATGGAAGTTTTAAAATAAGAGCAAGATTCAATGAGTCATTGGGGAAAAAATAATTATAGTGTAATTACATGAAAGTAACTCTCTGCCAGTCTGTGTTACCTACCTATCAAAGAGATCAATGTACTTCCACGTCAACGTTAGTTTCGTGGATCGTAGGTACTACCATCGTGAAGAATGTAATTACATTCAAAGAGTAATAAATCTTTTACTGTTCCTCATTCCTCCAACGCACTCTAATTTTCGAAACAAAATTCACAGCCTTAGACCGGGTTGCAGAAAATATGTTTAACCAATCAAAAATCATCTTGTAAATCCATTTCCTTTGTTACAGGAAGATGTTGTTAATCACGTTGGTACATTAACAACTGACTCAACTGAGTTAACTATGCTTTCTGCAACCGGGCTAAGTATTCTGTAGTCGTTGAGGATTAGACTTGAAGAAGGAAAATAGATTCTATTGTCATAAGACTTTCTCATACACAGTATGTACATATGTATTTGAATATGGAAATAAAAATTCTGTTGTGGACACCACAACATCTCTCGCCATAGATTTCTTGCCGAACAATGTAGAAACGTGGTAGAAACCCGGACTACCATTATCAAGAAACGTTCATCCCTTCAAAAAATTGAGTTTTCAATTATGATACTTGTCAAAAATAGTATATTGTGTTATTAGGAGTAAATGTGATACTTTGGGTGCTGAGCATGTAAGTTTGAACGACGAGCGAAGCGAGTCGGACAATTACATGCGAAGCATACAAAGTCATATATATTCCGAATAACACATGCTATTTTTTCTTCAAACATAGATAATAGACATTAAAACATTTAAAAATGCTCAAAACTTCAACAAATTGAAGGTAACTAAATTGTTTAATGATTCATATTCAATTATTCCCCTACTACCATGAGGCCCTGAATTTGACAGCTGATAACCACAAAATATATCATACACCAAGATCTGTTCCAAAGCGAAGCAACACATTAAAAATGGATAAATGGCGTGATGACTTATTTTTAATTTAAATTATTTTCCAGTCTCTTAGATGTGACAGGCTGACAGGTATGATAAATAAGATATTAATTAGTACCTAATTATATATTTGTTAAGAATAATAAATAAGTAGAATTGTGTTTTAAATATAAGTTTATTTAATTAGTAATATCTTATACAATTGTATTTAATTGGTAATAAATTAAGTTAAAAATAAATTTAATGTATTATTCAGAAAAATGTCTGCTAATATCCACTATCAACGTGATTTTGTTTCACATGAGTTATGAAATGGCTATTTTTGTTATTTAAAATTTGAATTATCTGTCTCTTCTGCATCGTCTCCTTCTGGCCAATCCTGGATACAGCCTTGGCAGTGAACATTTCCGACCAATGAGATTCTTTAGAATAATCTAAAGCCTATAATATATTTACTGCATCTGTCACATGTATCAAGTTATTAATATAATTCATACATACTTTTTATTGTAATATTGAAAATTTATGTATAATATAAAGTTGATTTATTATGATTAGGTAGACAGACGATAATATTTAATAAATAAATTAATTATAACGCAAAACATTTCCAAGAAAATCTCAAGTTTATGTCTTTATTCAGTCGGCGAAACTTTGAGCCTTTGATGAAAATATAAATTATATTCAAAATTTACGGAATATGCACAAATTTTTTATCGGAGCATATTGTTTATGAGAGTACTAAGTAACAAGTATCTTATATAAATTAATTAAGGTTTTATTTTTGCTTAGGGCAGATCTCTATAAATGATATATTATTAACTGTCAGCAGTCGAATTATTGCTCTTAAAATAATGAGATAAAATATAGTTATTTGTCAAACTCGAGAGAAAAGCGCTTCTTTTTCCCACTGCGCTCATGAGGCAATTCGTGCGAGAGTGGAAAAAGGGCTTTCCTCTCGTATTAGACACATCATGTTTCTAAAAACGATTTGCTCGGACCTTAAATACACTTTGACAAAACTGACACGTTAAAAGTTAGGTTATCAGATGCTAGGCGGGGTAGCAGTGTTGCCAATGAACCAATAAATTAAAGTTGTCTAATTATGATTTAATCTAGAAAAAGAAAACATAAGACATAATTGTAAAGTATGTATTTCACTAAAATAAGGATTTTCAATAAAATGAGGTATTTATTTATAATTTTTACAATATATTTTTTGTAAATAACATTCATATTGGTAACACACCTATGTTTTCCTCGCTAGAGACGAAAAACACATTTTCCTTACAATTTCGGGAGAAGAACAGTGGGGTTTCCTGGTCTGTCGTGAAAAAATTCTTTAACAGCAATAAAGAGACAGAGCTTTGACCCAAAGGCAAAAAGAGCACATGAAACAGAACCTTCGGCGTTTAGAGTTCAATACCAAATTTAATTCTACGCATTGGGAACGAATGGGTGACTCACGCATGCAGGTGTGCGTACTAAACACGAAATAAAAAATAAAAACATGCGGCAGGAACACGAACGAGTAACAGCCAAATCTATTCTTGTGCGTAGCGTGAAAAAAATGTTAATTTATTTAATTTCATAGTGCGTAAACCAGCAATCAGCGGGTTGGGGAAATAAGAATAAAATGTTTATCATCAGCAGCAGACAGTAAGACAGTTGGTCGTAAAATACTCACTGTTGCTCCTAGTCGTAAAGCTGTAAAATGTTATTATAGATGTCAAAGAAAGAAGAGGTTTAAAATGCAGTCTAGACGTTGCAAACTACGAGCAACTTTTGATTTACGATTACAACTAAAATTTTTGGTATATGTTGTTGCATGTGATTTAGCAGAACAAATATGACCATTAAAAGTAGGACCATACTTTTGAAGACATTTTTCTGGGAATGTGTAGAAATACAATTGCATTTCGGAAATATTGGTGTGGCAAAGAAAGTTCTTCACTAGGTACATTCCTTATCTTATTCTCGCTAAAATATTTTGTTTGATACTCCAAAAGATACCTTTTATAACCGCCGCCATTTTATTTTAAAATGGCAGGTAAATATTTGTAGCATGTTTAGAACTAATGAAAAATTTAACTGCTTATTATTAAAATATCGAGGAAAATGATCATGCTGTTTCTGAGACAACTGGCAGCCATTTTCTGTCAAGATGTCAGATAACAATTTTACTTATGCTTTATTACATATTACTTATTTAAAATACCACGTGTGGAAATACATTCTTCCTGCTTGAGTGCGTTTCTTATCCCGCAAGAGCTTTATGTAACGAACAAAACTATTTTTATTTAAAATTTAATCAATAGTTATATCACGAGTGCTAAGAATTTAATCGATTAAATTTGACATGTCTAGCTTATGCATAAAATTTTGCTTAAAAAGTGAGTACATAATAATTTGACCTGCGGTCTCGGGATTTTATCTTAAATTATTATATACGATCACACTTTTTTAAAAGCATCAAATTTAATCGATTCAATTCTTTAGCACGAGGGGTATATGTCAAGTTTATTTTATGATTTCATCATGGCATAAACTTTAATTTTTGGCGATGAAATTGTACTAATACGTTTATTTTGAAACATTTTCACATAAATAAATCGGTACACACATAAACAAAAGGCACCATAAGATTTTGTTGTTTTTCTTTTTACTTGTCAAATAAATGTCATAAATTAATAAATATAAATAGCTTGAAATGAATAATTCATCATGTTTAAAGATATAGAATACCAGTAAAGGTAAAGAACATGTAAGTATCTTGCTTCTGCAACTAATTACCCGGCTAAATATGCCTTCAAAATGTTCAAAATTTGCATATAAAAGCTAGCTTCAATTTCATCGCCATTAAACAGCATGGTGCTGTTTAATCACTTATCTAAAATGTACTACAATGGAAAATGAAACATTCTGGTTGGTCAGATTTGTAATGAATGAAATAATCAAAATAATCTTAAATTTACAAATTCAACAGTAGGAAACTTATAACAATCACTGGTTGCTAAGGAATTTGGTCATATCACAAATGAAAGAAAGAATTTGTTTCTTTTTACCTCCCGCCTACCTCTAGGTAAGGGAGGTATTGTTTTTGGTCAAAAAATTGGGTAGTGAGTTTTCAATGAATAAGCACGTTTTAGGGTCCCTACAATACGATTTTACTATTTTCGCGATGATGTCTGTATGTATGTATGTATGTATGTATGTATGTATGTATGTATGTATGTGTGTGTGTGTGTAGTCTGTGGTAATTTTTTCGTCTCGCATAACTCAAATACTATAATACCAAAAAATACAATTTTGTGAATTATTGCTTCTTATATTTAAATGAAGAGCTGATTAGATTTTGGATAAAATTGGTCAACCGGAAGTAGCAGTTTACTTGAAGCCCTTAACAGTTTTTCGTGGAAAACACGGTTAAATTTCCTTTTTCTACAATTTATGTTATTTTAAAAGTTGAAGAATATTTAATTTTACTTGTGATTTGATTACACTAATTTTATTAATTTTCATTAGATTTCGAGATAATAAAATATAAAGAAATTAGATTTCACAAATCTTGCATTCCTAGTATACCATGGAAAAATTTTCAATTTTTTACGAAATGTGACACATGTCATTGTGATTGTGAAGCTGTTTTCTTAGTGAAATATATGTCAAAAAATTAAATAAATATACGAAAGAAAATTAAAATTCTCAAATATAAATAGAAAATAAACAAATAAGAAGGTATGTTTCTGTATCATCAAATACTATTTTGTACCGTTTAAGAGTAGTATTGGGCGGGAGGTTATGTGCTGGCCACATCAGATTTTTTTTAATTATTAGCGATTATCGATGGTTTTTGCGGATTATGATGCACGAAAATTGGTGTTGCATTTATGTACAAAATTTTGTTATTTTTAAAATGATTTTGTTGTACAATGCCCGGGAAAAAATGTGTTCTCTATATTTTACTGCACGAGTGCGCGAAATGAATGTTTCTGGTTGTCAATAGAGGGCGACAAATGTTAACAACAAAACTTAAATTTTATATTTAGTTTATTTGGACAAAAGCAATTCGAAAGTTTTACAGCAGTTTAATTAGCATTTATTGATTTAAATCAAGTTTTAAATTTAAGTTTTCTTTTTAGAACTGGTCATAAGAGATATATTTTGCACTTAGTGCTGTTATTTTAAATTTAATAAATATTGATAAGGTACTTTCTGAAATAGATAGTCTTTTTACCTCCCGCCTACCTCTAGGTAAGGGAGGTATTGTTTTTGGTCAAAAAATTGGGTAGTGAGTTTTCAATGAATAAGCACGTTTTAGGGTCCCTACATTACGATTTTACTATTTTCGCGATGATGTCTGTATGTATGTATGTATGTATGTATGTATGTATGTGTGTGTGTGTGTAGTCTGTGGCAATTTTTTCTTCTCGCATAACTCAAATACTATATTACCAAAAAATACAATTTTGTGAATTATTGCTTCTTATATTTAAATGAAGAGCTGATTAGATTTTGGATAAAATTGGTCAACCGGAAGTAGTAGTTTATTTGAAGCCCATAACAGTTTTTCGTGAAAAACACGGTTAAATTTCCTTTTTCAACAATTTATGTTATCTTGAAAGTTGAAGAATATTTAATTTTACATGTGTTTTGATTACACTAATTTTAATAATTTCCATTAGATTTAGAGATAATAAAATATAAAGAATTTAGATTCCACAAATCTTGCATTCCTAGAACACCATGGAAAAATTTTCAATTTTTTACAAAATGTGACACATGTCATTGTGATTGTGAAGCTGTTTTCTTAATGAAATATATTCAAAAAATTAAATAAATATACGAAAGAAAATTAAATTTCTCAAATATAAATAGAAAATAAACAAATAAGAAGGTATGTTTCTGTATCATCAAATGCTATTTTGTATCGTTAAAGAGTAGTATTGGGCGGGAGGTTATGTGCTGGCCACATCAGATTTTTTGTTTTTAAAATAGTATATTAAAATTTAATTTGATGCTTAATAGTTATTTACTTTACAAGTGGGCAAAGTAAGGAATTACTCACGAGATAAATTTTAGTTCACGAAGCCGAAGGCTGAGTGAGAAAATTTTATCGAGTGGGTAATTCCACTTTGCCCACGTGTAAAGTATAACGTTTTATCCAACAGCTCTTAATAAATGAAAAATATATTAAAGAAATATTATTTGACAGTGACATATGCTTTAAATTTTTAAATTAAAATGTCAATCAAAGTAGTTGCCAAGGTGTTGTGTGTTATTATTATTGTTATAAATAAAGAAATATTCACTAGTGGCTTTCCTCAAAATTATACCCACTAGTGGATAATCTGTTACTTTGCTTGTTTAAAATCGCCATAGTTATAGAGCATTTATTGAGAGGTGTTGGATAAAATGTTTTATTTTGACTCAATCAATTTTCAAAATAAAGACCAGTTAAATTTCTCATATTTATCTCAGTAAATATTTACCTATTTTGTACTGTTCAAATGATGTGAAATATTATTAGCGATAATTTTAATTTCAAACAATTAATAATAGGGTAAATAGCTTCGCGGTATAATTTTCGAAAATTTTCACCGCAAAAAATTACCTCTGTGGCTCCTCTACCACTACCATCCTTGGAGGTCGTGATTTGACGGCTGGTAACCGCACTTCACGTGCAAAAATCTATTACGGAGTGCCACACCCAGAAATGGCTAAATAGGGTGATGATATATTTATTTATTTTCTATATTTTGTACCGTTTATATAGATTTATATTATTTATATACTTTTCATCCACATCAGCTTAGTTCGCAATATACTCATTCTAATTTCATCTCTTTTTCTTCTTCATTTTCACATCCTACGGTTTCTGTGTCTGCGTTTAGTCAATATTCGATTCTCTGGTCTTCATTCCCCCATGTGATTTTAGCTTTGTATTTGTAGGTAATTTCTGTAAGGCAAATTGTTAAATTTACTTCAAGGATAAAGGCAGAACAAATTTAGACAGACACGAGAAGATCTACGCCTGACAAATCTAATTCTATTGTTACCTTTTATCCGTTGAACATTCTTGTCTTTAATTTGAAATCAAAAATACTCTGCAATGTAACGCGATATCATTGTAAGAAAGTATTCATTTGAATTTTCACATGAGAATGAAATCATACCACTCGTCAAGAAAAAGAAACTAATTTATAAGCGATAATTTTATCATTAGCAGCAATAAAACTCTTTCATTGAATATTACATTCATTATATTCATATCAATTTTAATAAACGCAAACGAGAATAAATACGCACTTTAGAGACCACCCAAAAAGTCTCATTGAACATTCCAATAATTCATTCATTCAATCAATTGTATTGCATTCTTAACTCATGTGACAGCTGAGAGCTTCATTTGTCAGTATAATTCAGCTCCGTGCGAACTTTCTTCAATCTTCTCGGCTGCTGCATCTGTTTAATTAGAATTTACGTAAGATTCTTTCACCAATTAACCAACATGCGTCACTGGGCCACATGTGCGCGAAGGAATGCGAGTGACGGAGACAGAGCTAGTGATGCTACATGCGCTGGCAGTTGGCAGACAGTATGGTGCCGCTTGAACTGCTCTGGCTTGGCGTTGAGGTTGAGGCGTTTAGTGGTGTCGTCGTGTGCGCACACTGCGACATATGTCACATATTACATGTTACTTGGTTACTGGTACTGTTACTGTTACTATGGCCTCACAAGATTTAATTTATTTCCGAGAATCGATTGGTCAGGGCCAGAAGGCGTATAATTTATGTTCGTTTAATTTAAATGACTTTTAAAATGTATGTTATGTTTCATTGTTTTAATTTTGACACAGTAAGATTTTTACAGGTTTCTCAGTAACCGCTATACTTTGATGTCACACTATATTTTATTTCAAATCTGTGATAGTTCTGCAACTGCAGATCGTGTAAAATGACAAGTTGAGGAGTAGTGGTAAAATGGTGTGTTCGTATCCACCATTTACATATAAAATAATTTTATTGTTGCAATAAACTTACAGGCAGATTCATAAAAGGGATTAGCGTTAACTCCATTTTTTCAATCATCTGTAACTTCGTTTCTAAATTAATTATATTATCAAAATGTGTAAAATTTTATGCTAACCAATCTTGATTACAATCTTAGTTAAAATAATTGCGTTTTGAAAATGAAAAATAAAGTTACGGGTAATAATAAAAATGGAGTTAGCGCTAATCCCTTTTATGAATCTGCCTATTAGTAGTTTTCTCAGCAATCGTTTCTGTCAGAACGACAGAATGTCACATTGATTGGCATCACAAGCTCTGTTTTAGGGTATTATTTTAGTTTCGGTTTTTAGCGCTGTACAATGTTCTAAAATAATTTTATAGAAAAATGTTTCTAATAGAAGTTACTGAGAAATATATTATCTACCACTTTTATTTGAAGTATTTTTTTATAAAATAATTTAGAACATTGTACATCGCTAAAACCGAGGCTAATACACTTCTCTTAAAACAACCTAAAACAGAGCTCGTGGTACCAGCCATTGTATTTTATCTCAAATAGAGACAATTCTGCAATTATGGGTCTTGTTTGGTACAAGAAGACCAATCCTGACGATGGTCGAAAGACCGAAACGCATTGTGAGCTTAAAACTTACAAGTAGAATAGAGTTGCCAGTCGGGATTGCCTCGATTTGGAGCCGCTAATCCTGGAGTCTCGAAAGGATGCTTCAGGACCATTGAATATTTGCTTTTTTTTTTGTTTTTCTAAGAAAGCATACTTCTTATTGGCCTGCCGGAGCTTAGACTTCTTATTGAACCAGATTTACGATTTTTCGTGTTGCGTTTCAACCTATATCATATGTGGGAAACCTAGGTACTGAAGTTCTAATTGTTTTCAAGAAAGTGCAATTCTTTTATAAAACTGCTCGCTGCTGTAGTGGCTATATCACTAGCCTAGCACGCCACAGGTCGTGGGTTCGAATCCCACTGAAGAGCATGTACCTCAGGATAGGTCTTAGCCCGAGAAAAAGTGAAGCCTATTTCAGTGCGTTGGGGACCATGTTCCTGAGATTAGAATCTAGTCCATTATGGAAAGAAATACCAAAATAAGAATAAAATAATTCGTATCTACAATGAAATATGAGAAATAATTTTAAATTCGTTTGTATTTAGATATTTTATTTTGATTTGTTTGTTAAGTAAGTATTTATTGATGTTATAGATAATAGAATGATAGGAAGAAGTAAACAATTAAAAACGAATGTATTTGAAAAAAAAATCATAAAATTATTAATACCTACTAGAAGTAATGAAAAATTACACTTTCCCTTCCCCGTGCCTTTCCACAATACACACATTTCACTACCATTTTCAATGATATAATTATAATCGACTAAATTCAGACCTCCGCAACATGGCCGACGTCAATTTTTCATACGCGAAGGCCTATCCAGATATATATGTACAGATCAGTGGTTTTTATAACGATTTCTACATGATTTAGGCCTATTAAAAATATGATGATTTCTAGGCAACTCGATAAAATTGCAGATTTCATTCAATTTATATATTTGTAAGTAAAAACTTCAAAGCACAAAATATAAATAAATTACTGCACCCTAGTATATGGAAATGGGGTGTGAGACGACACCCCAGAATAAAGTAATAGATCAAATTCTGAATTATTTTGAAATAAATTAAAATAAGAAGAACTAACAACAGTTAGCATTTGCTCATGAATCCGAAGCAAAATAAAATTTCATGTAGTAAGTTAAAGCACAAAACCGTGCGTATTACGACGTTCATAAACATGTTAAAAAAAATGACATCTATTGTACCTTTACTTCCTTCACAATAAAAATATGAAACTCTAAAGCTTTGCATACAATCCATAAAAATAAAAGAACGTTCAAGTCGAAGAGTTTTTTACCCGTTACCTTGGAAAGATTGTAAAATTGCAGTATTCCATCGTATTCCGTGCCCTATATTTTATTTTTATGTTCGCTTTTATGTGATCTCCATGTGCCCTAGTTGTTATGCTAATTAGTAAGTGAATTCGACGTAAACAGACTAGTACATTGTAGGATTTGTGTTCTAGGTCAGTAAGGAACGTACTCGTACTACGTATTTACGAACACCAATAAAATTTAACTTTTCATTAAGAACACCGCAAACTATGTTTTAATCACCGTACAGTAGGTAAACCTTTCATTTCTGTCTGTAGTTATTAATATTTAAAACCTACACATCTATGTTACTTTACATTTCTCATTCGCACATAATTAGAACTGGTACAAAGCAGTATCAGTAAATAACACAGGTAAATATTTCAATATGTTATCACGCCACTTACCACTTCTAGCAGCAACAGCAGCTGGCAAGGCTCCAGACATCAAGTCATTCTACTCGTATGAAACACTCACATGGATTGTTTTCACTTTACAGTACTAATTGTAGTCCGAATTTGAATCCAGGATAAACAAACCATTATTCAGTCGTGATTCCCAATCTATAAAAAACAAAACATTTTAATTATATTTTATACAATCAACAGGGAGGCACCTAAAGTAATAGACATTCAAAATGGGAATCCATTTCTTATTCAAATTTCAAACAGAACTTTAAAATACTACGAGCATAGTATTTGAACACAATGGCTGGTACCACGAGCTCAGTTTTTGGGTGTTTTAAATTCTGTTTTAGCGCTCTACAATGCTCTAAAATTATTTTATAAAAAAATACTTCAAATAAAAGTGGTAGATAACACATTCTCTCTAACTTCTATTTGAAGCATTTTTTTAATGAAATAATTGTAGAACATTGTACAACGCTAAAACCGAGCTTAAAACACTGTTCTTAAGCCACCCAAAAACAGAGTTGGTGGTACCAGCCAATGGCTATGTTTTTGGGTGTTTTAAGAGAAGTGTTTTAGCCTCTGTTTTATTAGCGTTGTACAATGTTCTAAAATTATTTTATTTTTATTAGAAACAAAATGATTAACTTCTATATCGTATATACAGTAGCAAAATATGAATATTATAATAGGCTTGAAGAAAAAAATAATTTATTTTAAAATTTTCAAAAATTGACGTTTGAATTTAAACCGAGAGGTTGATAAAGCAGACGAGTACGAATACTTACGAAACATAGCTTCTAAATGAAAATCAATTACTGCAATTACTCATGTTTTCCTATGCTATATTTTAAAGAACTATGAATGAGTATATGCATTTCCCTACGTTTATTTCATATGTTTATCCTGTTGTGCTAGGCTGTGTTTACTATACAATCTTCGAATCCAGCAAGTAAGTTGATAATTTCATATGCAAACAATTGATTTTTCAAATGTTCAAATTACGATTTTTAATTTAAATAGATCATAATAGACGTAACATAGAAAACAATTATTTACATTCCAGACATTCTTCCGCAATGGTGTTTTTCCACAATAGGTTTGTATAATGCTTTTGTAACAAATAAAATATTTTCAACAGAATTAAAATTTAAGCAAAATTGCATATTCTACATCAACAAAGTCAACTGGAAATCATGAAGAAATCACCTGTTGCTACTGAATTTTCTTTAAATTTATTGATGGTTTTTGCGGGTTTTGTTTTGACAAACCAAAATCGGTGTAAGTACTTATTATTTTATGAACAAAATTTTGTTATTTTTCAGATTATTTTGAGTAGAATACTTGGGGAAAGCCAGTGTTTTTAGTTTATTTTGCCGCACGACTGTGTAAATTAAAAGTTTCAGGTTGTCAAATATTTTGTTCGAAGGGATGAATCAGTCTGGTACGCATCATGAGCTGAAACTCCTTTCTCACAAAATAAAATTCAAATATTATGAAACTAGTTCTTTAATATACTATTACTGTTTTGTTTTGCGGCAAAGGAAAAAATAATCTATAATACTAAAACAAACTGTAGAGCGTGTATTTATAATTGGAGACAAAGAAATTGATTTCCGTTTTAAAAATCTCTTGATTTGTGTTTGAACCATGAACCTTTATTTTTACTTGCTGGTATCTTCACACTTGTACATCACAAAGAGTGATAATTAATTAAACAAGAAATGATAAAATATTTTCCAAACTCTCATGAAGTCATAATAATATATATAACTTGTTAAATGAACTACCAATATTTCTGAAATCTATAAAATACACGAACCAAACACTACAGTCTTGCTCATTTCTTGTAATTAGTGATGAATGATTAATAATTAGCGATAAGTGCGTGGTCGACGACCTATCAACGTATCTAAATAGCTTCAGTGGCAGTTTCCCAGTAGAGTTTTTTCTTCATATCTTCTTCATTCATGATTGTAATGACATCGCCTCATCACGCACCGACGAACGCAATAACGCATAATGACGGGTGATAGTGAACGGATCGGCAGCGCGCAGCTCTCGTGATCTTGTGGATTTATGTGTTTCACCCGACCTCATTCACCAGATGATACTGACACAGGATGTATATTTTACATATTGTGTTCAATTCACGCATGTAGCTTTTGTTACTTTCAGAATGCAACATCTCTGCTGATACTAAGTTTGTTCACTTATCGTCCGCGAGAAAAATAATTTTGAAAATTATTAGAAGGAATACCTACATAACGATGTGCGAAGGACAAGAGAAATGTGTACTGGGAGAGAGAGATAAATACAAATGTCATTTGTAAGAACATAATCAATTTTATACAGATATAAAATTATTATTATTTTTATTTTCAAGTGATGATAACCAAGCACTAAATGACAACATATTCGTTTGCTCAAAACGGTATAATAAATGTATAAAATATATCACCTGAAAGTCATCTGTCATTGTTCCCTACATTTTATGTTAAGCCAAACAATTGGCGTGATTTACATAAAATTTAATTTCAAATTCTCTTAATTGTTTTACTGTTGATCTGTAGTTAGTTGTAAACACTGAAATGTAATAATACTGGAACGTTAACTCATAACTAACGTTGAAAATACGAGTCGAGAGAGACAGCTAGTTTTGAGGCTACCTGTTTTTATTGTACAGTCCGCTTAGAAAGTTGGTAAAAAATATAAAGAAATTATTAACATTTAATGATTTGGAAATTAAATAAAACACATTAATAGAGATGAGTTCAATTAACTATTACCTATGTATGCACAAAAAAAAAAAAATGGTTTCCTACTATATCAATATTTATCTTACGTATAGTGACAGCATGTAAATAGGCAGGGATTAGCGCTAACTCCATTTTTATTATTACTCGTAACTTCATTTTACATTCTCAGAACACAATTATTTTAACTAAGGTTGTAATCAAGATTGGTTAGTATAAAATTTGACACATTTTGATAATGTAATTAATTTAGAAACGAAGTTACAGATGATGAAAAAATCAAGTTTACGCTAATCCATTCTATGAATCTGACTGTTAGATATTTACAATAACAATATTTTTATTTATATTAGTAATGTAATATTATTTTCGATTGCTGCTTCAACTATCTAAATATTTATGTTTTTTTAAATAATCTAATATTGTTACAGTATATGTATATAATTATGATAAATATGTATTATTGCTGAGAAATAAATATATACGTATTGTTACAGTAAGAATAAAAAATTGCTGTCACTAAAGGTAAGATAAATATTGCTATTGTAGCAATCCATTTTTTTCCGATTGTGATTCTAAACGAATTTGCAAGTAATTGAACAATACACTGTTAAATATTATTTATAAATTTTGGATAAAATTGTGCAACATCTTTTTACATAGCAACCGCTCGAAAACGCATATAGCAACCGTTTTATAAACAATTGTTAAAGGGAGGTTTTACAACATCTATCTATGTCAGGATCGTTTTTTGCTTTCACAACAGCTTACAAATTAGCGTTCCAGTACTATTATATTTCAGTAGTTGACCTTGTAATTTTTACTTATGCCTGGTAAATGAGTTTTTACGGTAAGAATAAGATGTTTTCGGACAAGACGACGAAGGAGCCGAGCCAGGAATTCCGAAATTATTTCGAAATATCTGCGTCGCATTTTTGGACGAATGTTTGCTTTCTTTCTTTCGAATTTCGTGCCACATTTGACTAATTTCAGACATCCGCAACAGAGGTATATATAGAGATCAATGATCAATATTTATTAAAATACAGTACTGTAAAAAAATATAAATACTGTAAAATTCTATTTACCGGACTGGACTGAAATCAGTATTCTCTGGCGATAGCTCCTTCTCTTTTAATCACAGAACAAATGTGTAAATATAAAAACGTTAAGAATTAAGAAAAGTATCCAATGTGCTATTTTATTTTAATATCATTTTTGTCTGTAATCTAAATAATTTCTTAATGTATTTTTTATTTCAATATAAAGATTTCTTAATACAAACCCGTTTAATTCCTAAACATTTGATAACAAAACTGTAAGATCTCTCGATTTACGTAAGTTATAATATGAAGAAACTTTGTACTCTTAAAATATTTTTTTGGAGAATAAATATCACAGTAATATGTAAGTACACCATCAGCACTTTTAGTTTTAACAGTGAGTCCTGTTCATTAAAGAAATGATTAAATTGAGCTTCTGATAAAAATGCAAATTATAATGAACCATAAAAGCCAAATCACATAAAATTGTGTCAAATGATGTATGTAGCGTGCAGTATGAAATCATTTTGCTATTAATTTAATATAAATTCATTAATTAATTACCAGGAAGTGTGTCAAATTTGATAAGATGTCAAAAATTTGTAATATAGTAAATTATTATCAGCATCTGTAGTATTAAAAAATTTATTACATAAACTCAATAAATTATAATATTTAAAATCTGGCCATTAAGCGACAAAACTTCAATCAAATCAACTGATAAAGGCTTGGAATCCTTGGACTATTTTGTGCCATGCATGTGCTTTAATTGTGCGAAAATTAACCTAAATATTAAAATGAATTTTATTTTGGTGATTTATGAGTACTTTAGGTTTTCACCGCGTACAGTCGTGTAGTTCATTTCTCTATCTACAGTTCATTCAGAAATGAGCTGATATAATAAACCAACCAATAAAAAGAGAATCCAGTGTCGCGCCAATAGTGGTTCTCGAAAGGACTTAATTCAATATAGACCGACCGGTTCAAATCCCTCTGAAATTTTCTATCTACGTCCACGTTATACTTCAAAAAGTATTATATAAACTTTTATGGTAGTATTTTCTTTATTAAAGAAATAAGTATTGCTACAGGTATAAAGCAATTGGCATCCTATGACATCCATAGTAAAGTAATAGGTATATCAGATAAATTCATTTGCCACATACCGGATAAAAATCCAATAGTAATATTGCAAATTTTGATTTATTACTCCAGTTCAGTTTCGAAAGAACTATAGCGGTAATGTATTTATTTTAGTACACCTAAGGCCAGTTTTAATGTCTATACTTCAACTATTTAAATGAAATATATCAAATACAAATCAATATAAAAACTCCAAATATTGAACTGTTATTTACTATTGCGACATTTTTTGTTTAACTGATAGTTATCATACAACACCGTTGGAGATAAAACTGGCCCTTATCTAAATATCAGAACAAATATAGGTTTTAATTGGGATAAAAATATAAAATACCATCATGCTCTACACCCATTATGAGTACCTATGGCACCTCTGCTTAGAGTACCGGTATATGCCTTTTTTGCGTGTATAGTGCTCACCAAAATAAATGGTTATGGGCAGTAACCGATAAACGGCAGGCTTACCAGCGAGTAGCAAGTTTGGTTACCTGGTAGGCCAGGGTGGGATTATTTAAAATCTTGCATTTCTGGACATATTACGTTGAATTTTTCTAAAAATGCAATTTGTGTAATTTTATCAACGGGAAAAACAAAATTTATAATCTAAAAAGAATTAACGGTAAATTGTAGTTTGTTGGTACTATACAAAGAATGTATATTAATTAAAATTTTTAGCGATGACAAATTTTTATTGCTTTCAAATACGTGTCTGTATACTTTCAATCTCTATAATTCTCTTACATACCTGCTTTGAGGGTCTAGCAGGTAAGTAACCATTTATTTTCGCGAGCACTATAACATTCAGCTACCGGCCGTCAAATCATGCCACCTAAAAACGTTGGTAGAGTAGAATCCACGAAGTAATTTGTATGTCAGGCAGGCTTACCAGCGAGTAGCAAGTTTGGTTACCTGGTAGGCCAGGGTGGGATTATTTAAAATCTTGCATTTCTGGACATATTACGTTGAATTTTTCTAAAAATGCAATTTGTGTAATTTTATCAACGGGAAAAACAAAATTTATAATCTAAAAAGAATTAACGGTAAATTGTAGTTTGTTGGTACTATACAAAGAATGTATATTAATTAAAATTTTTAGCGATGACAAATTTTTATTGCTTTCAAATACGTGTCTGTATACTTTCAATCTCTATAATTCTCTTACATACCTGCTTTGAGGGTCTAGCAGGTAAGTAACCATTTATTTTCGCGAGCACTATAACATTCAGCTACCGGCCGTCAAATCATGCCACCTAAAAACGTTGGTAGAGTAGAATCCACGAAGTAATTTGTATGTCAGGCAGGCTTACCAGCGAGTAGCAAGTTTGGTTACCTGGTAGGCCAGGGTGGGATTATTTAAAATCTTGCATTTCTGGACATATTACGTTGAATTTTTCTAAAAATGCAATTTGTGTAATTTTATCAACGGGAAAAACAAAATTTATAATCTAAAAAGAATTAACGGTAAATTGTAGTTTGTTGGTACTATACAAAGAATGTATATTAATTAAAATTTTTAGCGATGACAAATTTTTATTGCTTTCAAATACGTGTCTGTATACTTTCAATCTCTATAATTCTCTTACATACCTGCTTTGAGGGTCTAGCAGGTAAGTAACCATTTATTTTCGCGAGCACTATAACATTCAGCTACCGGCCGTCAAATCATGCCATCTAAAGACGTTGGTAGAGTAGAATCCACGAAGTAATTTGTATGTCATGGCAGTTATCGAAAATTTATCGCCTGTCGGATCTTATGATCCACAGTCCGATATTTAACACGGATTTATTTATCCCTATTTATTGTAAATTGTATTTTTGTACTTATTTATGTTTATAAGACAAACAAAAATATTTAAATAATTTCCATTTCCATTTGACCAAAACAAATAAACAATTAATATTATCATCACGCCTATTGTGGATATGGTACTCTACTTTCGCAGATCTATAGTAAGTATTAAGTAATATATTTATATGCGTGAAGTGCGATTTCCAGTTGTCAAGTGGTGCTCTCCATACATGTCAATTGGAACCACAGGGGTGAAGTTAAATGTGACAACTATCTGTTACTGAATTTATTTATTTATGGCGGATCACTTGTTTCTTCATCCGAGAATCGACCATAATTAAAAATTAATCTAAAATGTAAGAAACTGCATACATAGTTAGATTATTTAATGGATTATTTCCTTCATTATTGCATTATAGAATTTTTGATAAAATCCGAACACCATAGTCAACCAATTCTTGGTAGTTGATATTGAAAATTTTAAAGTTTAAACAACTAGCTTGTTTATTTAAATTTAAATTCAGGGAATAATCAACCGAATATAATTCGAACCATGAATTTATTTGGTAAAATTCCTTTTTAACTCATGTCAAAGAATGACACTTAAAACCCTTCAGCAATTAGGTTGTTCATTTCTAAACAACAATTTTTCGAAATTTTACCGATAAATGGTATATTACCTATAAAGAAAAAATTGTTAAACAATAACCATCATGATAGCAATGGGATCACCAAAATGGTGCAGTTACTTAGTGTCATTGTTATTAATCAGTATAAATAAAATACAAATAAATTAATCGTACAAGCAATCCAAACTAGATTAAACAATTTACCTTCCTCGATGCATGGCTATTTGTTATATCTACGTCATTGGACATTAAATTAACACCATTGACCTAATTTCAACCAAAACAATATTTAGTCCGTGTCATTAATTTATTGTCCTAACGTTGAAAACTCCACGAAGAAGAAGAATTAAAGTAAACAATTCTAAATGACGAACATTGTGTTGACAAACACGGTTGAAATCAATAATACTTTACAAAAAAGAAATATTTACTTATTAAATTTGTTCGTAATGTTTACTACTGCATGTTTTTCTTGTATGAAAATATTGTATCGAAGTGATAAGCAAAGTAATCAATCAATTTGTTGTTTTTCTGAGAAAATGAAGAGATTTGATTTACTATTTTACGCATCGTGCGTAAGTGTTTTATTTGACGCGTAGTACGAAATGGACTTTAATTTCTTCTAATCGTTGATTTCAAGGGCCAGGCTCGGCCATTGACTTTAACATTTTATTAGTACATACACTGTTATATGCATTTCTTTACTGCACTGCAATCATAGGTATAATTTTAATATTTTAATTACATTTTTTGTTAGGTATTTTATTTAGTCTCACACTTTAATTTGACATCACTGTAGTATACATATATTCTTGTACATCATCACGTTATTTTTCCCTTTCTGTTGTGACACTCTGCTTTCTCAGATCTCGGTAAGTTACGACACTCAAAGATATTAGTGACGGAGGAACCACAGGGAATCTGATTTTTAAGCCCTACAAAATAGAAAAAAAAAAAAATAATCAAAAAGTGTACACTCATAAAAATAACTTCGTGTTTCAAGAAAATTTGCAGTTTTATATCTTACAAAATTATTGCATTCAATTCAAAGAAATATTAATTTTGAATATAAATTATATGTATCTTCTTTTTTCTGCATTGAAAGAATATGAATAAATGTTAAATTTTGTTTATAAAAATAATGAAAAAAAAGTAGTTTTAATTTATACAAAACGTTTTCATTTAAAACAATATCATTTTGAATGAAAAATTCTCCTATTCAAACTACTTCGTCCCCATAATGAGTATCAGTTGAATACTTTGATTTGTTCCTTCAAAATTAATTTTCATACAAGAATATATATTAAACCTACAAAAGTTTTCAATGAAAACGAAATAGGATTCATTAAAGAGGAATCTGTTTGTTTCAAGAAAACATTTTTATTTAAGTGTCATTTTTGACACGAGTTGTCGTTTCTAGGAAGGAATTATGAGAAATTTACGAAATAAATTCATGATGATAAAAATATAGATTTCAGTTGAGCAATATAGTTTATCTTAAGAATAATGACTGGCCCTTCTATTTTTTCCCAAATATTTTCGGATTATTATATTTTATATTACACCATTGAATGGATTTTTCGAATCCTCTATTGACTCGGAAAAAAATTAAGTTCCAAAATGTATCAAATATCTGTTATTTAAATGGAAAAAATCAAGTACATTTAGGCGCAATCAAATATTAATATTAAGCGGAATCAAGGTAAGCACAATTTTGTTTTAATGTATCTAACCCGTTTTAAGATTCTCGTTAATGTATATACAATTTTACATTTAAAAAATGGTCATAAACTTTATAAATTAAAAACTAAATTATATGTTTGATAAAATATTTCATAATCATAGTTTCTATGATAACACATAATTGAAACATCTATTTGTCAATCGAGCATCTAGTTATTATGAACCTAACCAGATTTTAGTAAATGATTTTCGTTTCATTCATAGTTCTGTATCTTTAATGTGATATGATGTAATCTTGGAGCCCATTCAAAACAACCTATGAATAAAAATATTAAATGTCTGTATAATAAATTAATAAATGATAATCAGGTAATATTGCCAGACAAATAAAACTTACAAAATATTATCGGAGTAGTATTACCTTCAAATTTCAGCCATACGAGAAACCAGGTAAAAAATAAATAAATTTACGACATATTAAATATCCAGACAACGACAATTTATGAGAAATCGTTAATTTACGTTTTATTTCAAAGATACTGAATGAAACTTTGTGCATAAATTTATTATTAATGAAGAAGATATGGATTTTAAGTATGATTACCCTATAAATATAAATTTTATACTCGTGGGAACCGTGTTTATGCGTCTTAAAATACGACACAAGTTTAATATTATTCAGTTTTAGCAAAAACACAGAGCGCAAAATTAAAAATAAAATGATAGTGAATAATTTATGAATCGCTTTGTTTTCGTATAAAAATACTCCCATCTCGTAAAACACCTGTTTTATAACATATGACGTAGCAAGTGATTCATATATCACTTTTTTGTCGATGTTTCATTGTTATTTATCATTCGTTTAGACATAAAAAACTGGTTTAGGCGTAAGGTGACCTTTACGCACAACTGGTATAACATTGCACAATGAGAAACGTTCATTGACCGATCTTCTATTTCTGCGTAATTTTCCTACGCATCTCATTAATAACAACTGTATAATTATAAAGTGCGTAAGCTCAAACCTGATTCGTGATGCTCGATTCTTCACAGGTGATTTAATGTATGAGAAAATATGAGCTGATGTTTTACTGTTTTTACACCCGTTTACACGCTTGCCAGAGAAGATTATGAATGAAATATTTGTCTACAAATACCTTAAAAATAAAACAAAATTAGCGTCAACTACATTTAATAAGATAAGAGAGACTATGAAAGTTATAGATCGGCGTTCGAGTCTGGTCTAAAGTTGTTAAAGTCTAATTCAGCATAAAATACTCATGTTGTGTACCTACACATTATAATTATTCGACAATTATGAATTTCCAGCTTATTATTAAAAAAGGGCGCAAATAAAGGATTGCTCTAAGGCGGTTTAAGTTGGATTTATAAAATTGAAGATTTAAAATTTACATTTAAAATATCACTATATTTTTTATATCCTAAATCTAAATTTATAAATCCAACCAATCACAATTTAAATGGAAAGCAAAAAACAAGTGACAGCAGCAAAATGTGTCAAGATTGTCAATTAAACTGATTTATTTGTGGCCATCATAAAATAATGTAATATGAAGACGGAGAATGTTAAATATGAAATTAATTTAATATCTTTGATAGAAGAACATCACATATTACTACATATAAAACTAAGTTGATAAGTTAAAGTTATTTTCTTTCTTCTTTAATACATAAATAAAAAAACTGAAACAAAATCCTGATTGGTAGATTTTAAATAAATAAATTTAGTATGAACCAGCTAGGTAAATCGTAAATTTAAATTCTAAAATTCTAAATCAAATGTAGTAAATTAAATGTAGTATAAACCAGCCATACTGTCGAAATTATTTTAATGTTTTTGCTAGAAATAATAAAACCGAATGAATTTGAAATACTAACCTAACTTTAATGAAATTAATATATAGACTTAAAAAATAGCCGCAGTTAGACAAAATTGACAAAAAGGTTTTACACAAATGCTTAAAACATATTTGAAACATTTACTCAAAATCAAAAATTTAACATGGTGTTTAAAATATTATTTCACGGCCGGGTGAGAAACTCGTTTTCTATTATACCAAAATCATGACAGAAACAGCCAATTACATATCTACGGGAGATTTGTGCACTTTCTCCCCTTATATATATATATAAACAAGTCAAATTATATTACAATTCAAATAATTTTTAAATACTCAAAAACCATAATAAATATTGTGGTCGTGAAAAAAATAGTATATACACCGCAGGAGAGAAGTGTATTTTTCCTTTGTCGTATTGTAGCCCTCGCCTGCGGCTCGTGCTTCAATTTACTCTGCGGGAAATAATCATACACTTCTCTCCCTTAATGTATAATATATTATTACCATTCAAATGTACGATATTTTAAATAATCTTATTCGCCGGGTATATAGATATTTTATTTTGCGGTCTACTTGTTAGTGAAATAGGTGAATCCCCGGTATATTGCGTTGTTAACTGCACTATAGGAACGTAGATTGTATTCTATAACGATTGTATTCTATAACGATTTCTCCTCTAAACATTCTTCTTTGTAATAATATAGACATAAAATAGGTATATAATATTTTGATATCCAACTTAATTGAAATTTGAGGAAATAATTTTGGGTAAATGGCCGGACAAATTCGGTGGACAATATTTTTTAGCTTTGAATATTGACAATGTTGTGTTTTTAAGACTGTTTTAATTAAAAATTGTTCCAGATTTTTCCAATATTCTATATTGTTGAGTTTGTTCATCAATTATAATTGTTTTAAAAAACATTAGAAAACAAAATACTACATTTGTTTTCATAATTGTGAATGATAAATAAATGATCAAAAAATTAATTACCTAATATTTATCCCGATAAAAGGTCGAAAAAGGCGCTAAAAAGATTATCAAATGAAAATAAGCAATTCAGTTTATATTTTATGCAAATAAAAATATAGCTACTTAATACTTTTTCTAAACACTTAATGAAAAATAGATAAATTTGTTAAAGAGATAATAACTATAAAATTAAATGAATTATAAGATAGTAAAAAGTATTCTAATTTATGAAGATATCGACCTTATGTTTCTTTTTTCAAGATTGTGTAATCGATTTTCTATGAAAGTGAACCATTTGTAATACAGTTTAATATCAAAGCGCAATAAGTAATAATTCATTTCATGTTGAATGCATATAATTCACTTTAATGCAGTGTAAAAATTGAGCAATCATCAGCTGGCCTCCAACTTGTCTCATCACATATGATTTTTCTTATCCACAATTCTTCGTGCGTCATAAGATTTTTGATTTGTGACACTTGTCAAATGATAACTGATGTGTTTTATGTGTTTCGTATTTTTCTGTATTATTCATTTATTGATAAAGGGAAATTTCAAATTCATCATTAACTACAAATCATCTTATTGTGTCATTATTAATGAGAAAACAAAAAACAATTGATGAAATTAAACAACAAACAATAAGAAAACAGTGTTAAATGTTAATCTTTGTGAATAACAATTTGCTAATAGAGTTCTTGCTACTGATAAAGTTAATAGGACTATTTGCACTATTTTTGAAAAAAATGTTCACGTTTATGATTAGCAGGGGAAAGGCCAGAGTCATTAAGTAAAAATATGTATGTGTCAAATTGTCATAGGTCAGTTGCTAAATGAATCTCGTTTAATATTAGAGATAAAGTAAAAATATACTTGATCATAAATTATTGTTTTTTATTTATTGATATTAATTTTAGTTTACATTTTATTTCACACGGTGAAGAAATTAAGTTTTTTTAAATTTCAAAACAAAAATAAACTACGCCGTCTTTTAAATACTTGCTGCCAACTACATGCTACTGCTGCCATCTACAAAACACGCTATGTACTACCTGAGTATGATATAATAAATTTCTTTACAAAATTGGTAAACGTCATTCTGGTTTTATTTATTTTAATAATTCAGATTATTTACAAATATATTAATTTACACGCAGTAAATATATGCTATAATTTAGGGTTCAAGAATGATGTAATGCTTTGATCACCTTCAGATGCCCTTTACCTGATCTGAAGGTCGTTTTGTCATTCTCATTTCTATCCGGCAGCCAGTTTCAGTCAGTTGACAACCTGAAGCTGAGGGGTGTAAAAGGATTTTGTCGTTTTTTGTAAGTACATATGTAATTGTTAAGTTACAATTTAATTTTAAAGTGAATAAATATGCTTGTTATTAATCGCTTTCCAATTTCACTCAACTATAATCGGGTTTTCACAAATTTTAAATCTGCCACGAACCGAATTTGGCATTATTTGTCGGAAAAGTCAATTATCCATTCAAATTTAAAAATTATATTAATACTGGAACAAGAGCCTAATGTATTATTCGGTTGAAAATAAATTGTTTTTTGTTGTTTCATTTGTATAAATTTATATTTAGCAGGCGCTGATTTTTATGAAACGAGAGGAAACCAAAAAAGATAATTTGGTTAAGACTTCGTACTGTAAATAATGTATCCCCTCATTCAAAAAAATATTGCATCTCCATTGGCAAATGATATTTTGTTTAAAAAAAATGCATCTATTTGAAACATCACTTGAAAATATTTTAAATATAGTTTTTAACAACTTTTTCAGGGCGTACCAGTGTCGTCAGTATTCATCTAGAAAAATGCCTCTGCAAAGCATTCACGCTCGCCAGATCTTCGATTCCCGTGGCAACCCAACTGTAGAAGTTGATCTTATTACAGATTTGGGTTTATTCCGTGCAGCTGTACCTTCCGGTGCATCTACTGGCGTCCACGAAGCTCTTGAACTCCGTGATAATGAGAAGAACAACTACCACGGCAAGGGCGTCCTTACTGCCATTAAAAACATCAACGATATCATCGCCCCTGAGCTGTTGAAACAAAACTTCGAGGCAACTCAACAGGTTGAAATCGACGAGTTCATGCTCAAACTTGATGGCACTGAAAACAAATCCAAACTTGGAGCCAACGCTCTTTTGGGTGTGTCCCTTGCTGTGTGCAAAGCTGGTGCAGCCAAGAAAAGCATTCCTCTTTACAAACATATCGCTGCTTTAGCCGGTAACGACAACATCATTCTTCCAGTTCCAGCTTTCAATGTCATCAACGGAGGTTCCCATGCTGGCAACAAACTTGCCATGCAGGAGTTCATGATCTTTCCTACTGGTGCTGCTAACTTTACCGATGCCATGAAGATCGGCAGTGAAGTCTACCATCACTTGAAGAAGGTCATCAAGGATAAGTTCGGTCTTGATGCAACAGCTGTTGGTGATGAAGGTGGTTTCGCTCCCAACATCTTGAACAACAAAGATGCTTTGACTTTGATCCAGGATGCTATTGCTAAGGCTGGATATACTGGTAAGGTAGAAATTGGCATGGATGTAGCAGCTTCTGAATTCCATAAAGACGGCATGTATGACCTGGACTTCAAGAACCCTAACTCTGACAAGAGCCAGTGGTTAACCCCTGACAAGTTGACTGACTTGTACCAAGAATTTATCAAAGAGTTTCCTATTGTTTCTATTGAGGATCCCTTCGACCAAGACCACTGGGAGGCCTGGAGCAACATCACTGCCAAAACCACTATCCAAATTGTCGGTGACGATTTAACTGTGACCAACCCAAAGAGAATCCAGACTGCCGTTGAGAAGAAGGCTTGCAACTGTTTGCTTTTGAAAGTCAACCAGATTGGTACTGTCACGGAATCTATCAAGGCTCATCTTCTGGCTAAGTCCAACGGCTGGGGCACCATGGTTTCCCACAGATCTGGTGAAACTGAAGACACATTCATTGCTGACTTAGTCGTTGGTTTGAGCACGGGACAAATTAAGACTGGTGCCCCTTGCCGCTCTGAACGTTTGGCTAAATACAACCAGATCCTGCGTATTGAGGAAGAACTTGGTGCTAATGCCAAATACGCTGGCAAAAACTTCCGCAAACCCCAATAATTTGTTACAATAATGTTGTATGTATGTGTTGTAATGAATATTTAACTGTGAACATGTTTATGTAGATATAAAGATATCGTACTAATAGATCGTTGTAACGATGTTAAAATTTATTTAAGTAATAAAAATTTCGTTTTACACAATGTTATCAATATTATTTCTCACAAAATAAAACTTTTTGTTAATACTTTTTGATCATAATAATAGACAAATAATTTAACTACGTGAGTCACACGTGATAAATATAGATTTTTTTGCCATGATTTTAATTTAAATAAATGAGATAATCACTATTTGAAATATATAAGAAGGGAGCACACACACCAACGATCACGTAGGACACTGTTTTGTTTCATGCTGGAAAACGTGCCATCTATGAATCAGTAGAATATATGTGTAATGTGTCTCTTGCTCGGTAGATTACTTTCATATGTGGATTTGTATTATTAGCAGTGGCGTAGAAAAGCATGGAGTACTAGAAAAGGTTCATTGATTCATTCAAAACATATTTCAATTTATTGTTTATATCAAATTTAAAAAAAAAAATACGTACTTTTGATAATTGATCTGTGCAGATCTATACTATTACATATATAATAACTAACGAATTTCAATACAAAACGTAGTTTTTATGTTTCTACTGTTAAAGGTCGAAAACTTACCAACCATTAAATTCTCGAACTGTCAAACGATTTCACAAAAGCAATATGACCTGAGTCTGGATAGCAGATAGCTTGAAACTCAAAACTAAATGAAATGATACCCACAAATGTAAAAAAATGTGAAATACGAAATTCAAATTCAACAATGTACTGAATGCTAATAGTTCTCAAAAAAACTGTTTAATTTACGTGAAATATCACAAAAAAGAGAATAAAGACAATTAAAATATAAAATACCGGAAAAAACTAACCTCAAAAATAACTCACTGACAGCTAATGCCACGTTGGAGATGTTTTGTCTAGTGTTTTGCGTGGTGTAAATGAGGCTCCGTCTAAGCCAATCACAAGCTTAGATTTTCTAACTAAGCTTTGAAAATGCTCCTCTTAGTTTAAAAATAGAGTATAGGAAACTGTAAATAATTTGAAGCCTAAGAAAATACACGTTCTATCATTTTTAATTGGGTCTATTAGCTAATCTCTTATGTTACCTACAATTTCGTCCAACAAATAACACCAGCATAATCAGTGTTAAATTGCTAAATAACTGATTGCCTTGTTAATTAGTAGCAATAGCAAACTAGTAAGGTTCAAGGTGTGCCTTAAATTTATAACGAAATCTCCAGTAAATGATAGATTATTTGACTATGGCGTTTGTATTGGAAGCACGAAGAGATGTAATTAGAAGATAACCTTCATTTGACGTTAATTCAATAGAATTGCAGATGCATTTGAATGCTGCAAATAAACAAACTATCCATGTAACACACGTGATCAGAATCATGTTTAAATAAATCAAATTTTGGATCAAATTGAACAATAATACTTTCTAATTAACAATAACCTAAAATTTTATATGATACCTTGAGTAATTTACAAAGCAATAATATATTGATTTTTATGTATAATTGTAAATAAAATAATGTAAAAAAAATAAAACATTTGTTACTTACATAGGCACTGATAAAATACAAAGCTTATATTATATATTACAGATTACAAGCAAAATAAATTTGACTGTTTTTATTGCACTAACATAATGCTGAGCTGCGCAGACGATTCTGAATATACAAATTCTTTAATTCTGTTCAACAGTGGGAAGTTATAATGGTTATAATTTTTTATAATTAAAATGTACGAATAATACAAATGACAGTAATATATTTTATGTTAACATTACTGCATATCAATTCAAATTCAGATAGGCAATTTATTGCACTCATTGTTATTTTGTCCTTTTCAAAAGATTTTAATACTAGAGGGTTCAAAGTTAGATGACGGAGAGAACTAATATAATATGATCTGAGAATAATAATCGCTATAAAGAAAACCGAATTTTATTCGTTGATATTTGTTACGATTTTTACAAAAATAAGTAAAAGAAATTAAAAGCAATTTGAATTAAAATTTCTTTATTTATATCATTTTTACCTTATAATCCAGTGCAAAAGACTACAATTTCAAATACAAGGTGTAGAATTGAAATGTGGAATATAGGGATTTCAATGTAATTTTTTTGATATTGCTGTAAATTTTTACCTATTCACTTTAGAGCATAAATATGAATACGAAAGTTGTTTAAAATTAAAAAATGCATGCAATAAGGCCTATTTAGTTACCTAAATATGAGTATTTCACGATATATCAATCAAATTAAAATTGAAATATATTACAAAAATTGTAATACGGCCATGTAAAATTAAACAAAAATGAAATGTATTTGACATTTCAGAAAACAGATTTAGATTTATTTATTACAGTGTTTTATTATTTTCTTTGGAAATTTCATAGAAAATTGTAATGATATAATGCCAAATTTTGAAGTTCATATCTATACATTTTTTCTGTTAAATAAATAAATAAATTTTAACCTACTTTTGAAATGTCAAATAATTTTCGTTTTTTCTAATTTTCCATGGCCGTGCTACAATTTTTGTAATAATTATTGAATTTAATTTGATTGATATATCGTGAAATACTAACAATTAGGTAACTAAATGGGCCTTATTGCATTCATTTTTAATTTCTGAATAACTTTGGTATTTACAGTTTTGCTGTGAAGTTAAGAGTAAAAATTTACAGCAATATCAAAAAAATATACCACATTTCAATTCTACACCCAGTACACTCTATTTTTCAAGCTGTTAAAAATATTGACTGAATTCAAATATTAATTTCAATTATTATTATTATAAATATTAAAACAATATACATGTTTTAAGGTTTACATTTAGATATTTTTTACTTGATTTTCTTAGGATAATGATTACTGGTCATATTAAATTTGAATTTAAACCAAGAGTAAAAAGTTGTTGTTTTAATGATGGTAATAAAGGAAATCAACATATAAAAAATTATGTTAGTTTATTTATCGGATAGGAACATAATTACAAAATAGCTTTATCAGGTATACTTAGCAGGTATTTAAAAGTATACTACATAGTACAAAACAATAACATATTTACATATTTATTTTAAATTACAATAATTCTAAACTTACAAAATAGATGTCGATAATGTAATACTGATAAATGGGAGCAACAGTTCAATTTCATTTACTAATTGCTTGTTTAAAGCCTGGTTTAGGTAGGTGTTCCTAAAGTTTCCAAACGAGTGATTAAATTCTATTGGTTAAATTAATTTAATAACGAAATTTAATTGACCCGCAGCTAGAAATTCAATATCAATTTGATTCTTCCGGAAATGATTTTGAACTTGTTACTAGGTATGTTCTTAATGATTGGATGACTTATAACGAGACGACGTTATTAATTAGAATAAATAAAATGCTTTCAATCAAAAGTTTACAGCTCAAGCTGACACAATCTACTCTTATTAAAAGACATAAATTTTGTTGAATCACTAGTTACATATAACCAGTAGCGTAGACTTAATTTTCTCTTCTCCTTTTTGTCGATAAAAACTTAATTGTATTAATATTATCAGAAGACAAAATTGCTTTCGTTATAATGTTCTCTGAAATATAGTAGTTATGTGCAACAATTTGGTTTCCTCTGACCTAATTAAAACTAATCCAGAACTACAGTATGAATCAATAACTAACCTACAATGTTACACACTACATTGATTCCATTGTAAAATTATCACATTCCTGAAATTCGTCGTTTCATCAAAGAAACATATGAACCATTCGCTCCACCAATGTATTATTCACAGTTAGTTAGCGGAAAGTTCAGACAGTTTGGTTTTCTTTCATGTTTTTTCTTTCCCACTCTTTATCTCTCGTTATCCATAATACATTCTTCTCCAAGAAGTAATCCTCAATCTGGCTGAGCGTTCTGCCTTTAGTTTCAGGGAGCATGAGGTACAAAAACACGCTCGCAATCAGAGAACAGCTTCCGAAGAGCCAAAAAACTCCGTGGACTCCTAGCGCGTGATTAATTAGCGGGAACATCTTCGTAGTTCCGAACACCGCTATATTGAAAGTCATAAATGTTAGACCGCCAGCCAGCCCGCGAACTTTCGCTGGGTAGAGTTCTCCGAGCATCACTCCCGGAAGAATCATGAAACCGAGTGTGTTTGCGGCGACGTAGAGGAGAACAAGTGCCGCCGGAATGTAACTGGCTTCATTCGAATTATTTGCGTACAGGAAAGTTCCTAAAGCTAACGCTGTCACCGCCGTGCCAATTCCCGAGCTTAGGGCCAGCGGTCGACGACCTATGATCGCCAAAAGTATGCTGGCGACAATTGTAAATATAAACCGTACTCCAGAGGTCAACACTGCGGCTAGGAAGTTGTCCACGAAGCTCTCTCCGATTTGAGAGAGTAAATCCACGGCGTAAAATACGACAATGTATGTCCCGGAAACCACTTGCATGAGGTTAAAGACGTTGATGATTATAAATGGTTTTAACATCTGCGGTTTGATGAGCAACCGCCAGGCGCTCTGAGGGATCTGTTGTGACTGCTGCGAGTTTTCGTTCTGGATCCTCGTGACGAGTTGCTCCGTTTCTCTTTTAGCCTGAAAAATAATAATAAAAGGTTTGTGTGAGAGCTAAGTGTCCAGGAACTAAGAATAACAAAAACTTAAGTGCTGGACTTACTTTACTAGTTTCTACACATTAAAGTTTTATTTCTTAGAATTGGCGGAGGGCAATGCTTCTCTTTAATATTATTGTAAATTAAGTTTCTTTTAACGAATTCTTCAAAAGTTATTCATTAATAGTATGTTCCGAAATCAGAGTGACCACCAATTAACAATTTCCTTCACATAAATTACGATACAGAAATATATAACCACTTAGCAAAATTAAATTAAATATATTTCAAAGTTGTTCATTGTACACTATAAATATATTTTAAAAAGTGGGATAAATGACATTTAATTCAATGCGTAGAAATTTAAATATCCCTTAAATTTACTTTTATTTGAAATCAGCACTAAAGTGCTCAAAAATCGTGATTAAAAGCTCCAAAATCGTCACTAAACCCATTAAACGACGATTTTGAGCACCCCAGTGTTGGTAATCGTTAAATAATTATTGTACAAGTAGGATAATTTTGGCAGATATTTTGACGTACTAAAGTAAATTTGGACGTAACATGAAACAAAATTTGCAAGAAGAATGAACTAATTAATTCCGATGACGAAATTGACAAAACATTTAATTTTGAGTGTTATTTACGATAACTTCACTGTTCGAGGTTGACAACACTGACTGTCAGTTTCAATTGACAACTGACAACTGTATAAACTTAACCTGTATAGTAATTTTTTACAGTTTCTTTTTCTAATTTTAGATTTCAAATAAAATTTAATATGTACCGCGGGCCTCGGCAACTAAATTCCAAATTCATGATAAAAAATTAAACTTCAGTGCCTTGATACATAAAGAACTATTAATAGTATATTGTGTCATTAGGAGTAAATGTGATACTTTGTATGCTGAGCATGTAAGTTTGAACGACGAGCGAAGCGAGTCGAACAATTACATGCGAAGCACCCAAAGACACATTTACTCCGAATAACACATGCTATTTTTTCTTCAAACATAGAAAATAAAATTATAAATATTATAAAATGCTCAAAACTTCAAAAAATATTCTGTCTTATCTAGCATTTCAAGTTGCCGTAGAATATGCTGTTTTGTTATTTTTGTTTATTTGTTTCATTTTTAACTGTCAAATTATTGAATTACAACCTAACTATTTTTCATATTTTACTTTGTCCGCCGCCGGCGTAAATGTGTTGCCAAGGATACACTTTTACGCCGGCGGCGATAATATTGAACTTCTGCTTGTTGAATACAAATACATAACAACGTACTTTTATGACGTTTGAAGAAAAAGTAAATTTATTTGTTTTTAACAAGTGCACATCAATTGAAATATTTTATGACTTACTTAACATTGCCGTCAAAAATTTGATTGTCATTAAGGGCCGGTATTTCCAACCTCAGATAAACTATAGAATAAATTATCAATAGAATAAACAAAAAATATTGCATCAAACGATGACAGCTAGAATAATAATCATCATTTAAGCTATGATTTTGATGCGATATTTTTTGTTTATTCTATTGATAAAATTATTCTCTAGGTAACTAAGTTTGGAAATACCGGTCCTTAGATAACTTGATGTAAATTTACTATGGAAGTAAAGGGCCTAGCGGGATAAGATAGGTGTGGTTGCCCCCGGGGGTTTTTGCTTTTCCATCATTTTATTCGTGTCAAACACCAAAAAATAAAAGATTCTGCACAATTTTTAACCTAATAATACCCCCCTTTGCATTGTTATTGAAGAAATTCAGTTTTTTTTACTATGTTATCGATTATTATTTTTTTCGTGCAATTGAACAAGTTATTATAAGCTTGTATAATTTTTTTATTATTGATTACACTTCGAGGAGTATGTATGATTTTTTTTTTAATTTTCCAAAGTTATTTCGATAGTAAAAAATTTAATTGTTTATAAAAAAATCTCAAAAATAAAAGATTTTTTTATAAACAAGTTGCTGTTTCACAGGGTTTTTATAGGATTTCTGGGTCCGACTACTCATCAAATATAGTCCATTATGTGACCTTTAAGATGCACTTTGGATCCTTAAATTATCTTTTTCCGTTTGGCCGACAACTTGATTTAACTGAAGCTACTTTTTGGAAATAGTTAAATTATTTAATCTAAATCACATCAAATGAAATACAATAAAGTTTTTTATTATTTCTTTTACTTTTTAATTGATTTTATATAATTACAGTTTCAAGAAATACACATCAATTAGTAAAATTAAACGAGATATTTGTGATATTTTCAAAAATACTATCAAATGTTATCAGAACTGACCCCCAAAAATACATTTTAATTTTGTCGATCACAGCTCCTTCTATAGCCAAAAAGACTTTTATCCTGGGTCAACTCAATGTTAAATTTTCTGGAGAATCTAAATCTGAAATAAAAAGTGGGGGTTCCTATTTAAGTTTTTTATCCTCCCCCACCCCCACCCTCAATGGGTGGCGTTGGGGGGTCGAGTTTGTTATCATTGGATGAACTCCGTCGAGGCTAACAACTTTCATTGTCCACTTTTTTTATACGATGCGTAATTTTCGAGATATTACCAAAAACAATTTTAAATGAACCACCCATGAGGTACATATATAGATAATATGATTTAGAGTATATAATTTAACTATTTAAGGATCCAAAGTGCATCTTAAAGGTCACATAATGGACTATATTTGATGAGTAGTCGGACCCAGAAATCCTATAAAAACCCTGTGAAACAGCAACTTGTTTATGAAAAAATCTTTTTTTTTTGAGATTTTTTTATAAATAATTAAATTTTTTACTATCGAAATAACTTTGGAAAATTTAAAAAAAAATCATACATACTCCTCGAAGTGTAAACAATAATAAAAAAATTATACAAGCTTATAATAACTTGTTGAATTGCACGAAAAAAAATAATAATCGATAACATAGTAAAAAAAACTGAATTTCTTCAATAACATTGCAAAGAGGGGTATTATTAGGTTAAAAACTGTGCAGAATCTTTTATTTTTTGGTGTTTGACACGAATAAAATGATGGAAAAGCAAAAACCCCCGGGGGCAACCACACCTATCTTATTCCGCTAGGCCCTTTAACTGGAATTTAAATTTCTTTATAATACCGGGCAAAGCAACAAGAACATGTTTTGTTGTGCAATTTTATGTGTCTGTTTATTGAAAAAAGTACGGTCTAGGTACTATAAATTTTATTCTCTCACATTTTAAATTTACTGCTAAATGAAAACTGTAAACTTTCTGAATACATTTTATTAAAGTTTCTTTTACTCTTTCGTGCTTGGATACAAAACTTTCCAATTCCTTTTCAGAGAAAAATATCGCGACGTCGTAATGGAATCAGAGACCAATTTTAGATTTTTTTATCATTCTAAACATGAAAATAAATGCCTGATTTAAAAAAAAATTGATTTATTATTTATACGTGATGTAATTTTGGTACGAGACTGATACTATAAGTGTAATCAGAATGCCACACCCAATGATGTATAAATAGGGTAATTATATATTTCTTTAAAAATGATTTTACAGTTGTCTTACCTGAACAACATCTCCTCCTCTCAGCCACGTTAAGGCCTTGGTGGCCTCCTCAGTGTAGCCTTTCCTCACCAGCCAAACCGGGCTATCTGGTAAGAAGAACAATGCTAGCAATGCTAATGTTGGCAGTACTGTACTGAGACCAGCTACTATTCTCCAATGAAGAGCGCCTAGTGCATATACTAGCAGGATTCCGAAAGCGTAGCTGGCAAAAGGAATGCTGATGAAGATGCCTCGAACCCATGGTTCGGAGATCTCGGCTATCATTACCTGCAGGAAGAAGAAGAAGTGTGAAAGTGTACTTACTGGTATTTTACATGCTCAATTGTTTGCAAGTTATTTATAATGATATATAGAAATTTTTGATAATCCAAATAGTGGATATTTTAAAACAGATATCTAATTGAGAGTATATTTTGATTTTCAAAATTCTAAATTAAATTTAATAACAAAATTTTATGGATTTTTCTATTTCAGTCTTCTTATAAGATGATTATAAAGGCATTTGGTGCTTTCCGTTTTCTAGTGGTGGTATTAAAGCCAATTCTTTCAAAACTGACAGATGAATTACGTATTAGCTCGAAATGGTAAGTTTGTGTCAAAATATTACTTTCAATTATGAATATTTTTATCCTTTCAGAGTAAATAGAAAAGAAACTTATTGCTGTGCCAGTCAACAATAAATATACAATTTGCATTATTTCTAATCTAACAGAATTATAAAATTATTTCTGTATAAAAAATTGTATAAATAAAAAATGATTTTGCAACGTATGAATGAAGAGTACATTATATAATAGTTGAAGATTGGAATTTTAGTGATAACATGGTTAACATAGGCTACATATTATTCAAATGATGATTTTCGATTGTTTTGTATAAAATAGTTATTAAATCGTTATCGTACTTCAAGTGAATTAATGTAAAAAATATTAATAGTTCGTAGATAACATTCTATTACAAAGAGATATTTTATCTCTTAAAATGTTAAAATCATCCTTAAATAATAATAGGAAATGTCACTGCAATTTTGAAATACTTGATTCACTCTACGATTCAAAGTTCAGTCCATTAAACTTACATTGTGTAAGTGGAAATTTATCGCAAAGTATTTTGTCATGAGTGTTGGAATTACCTCTATTTGAATTTTTTTGTTTTTATCTTGATAATATTATTTACTGAAGCACTAACTCCTTCACTATTTTCCGTATGTACGTTCGAATCAATTACATGTACTAGTAATTCGATAAAATTCCGATGAACCTACTAATTGTTTCATGTACGTTTTTGCTGAATTCCCTCCGTAATGAAGGGTGTAGCGCTTTGTAATTGAACGAGGCTTGCGGGATTAATTTGCATATGATACTCCGTAATTTTGCACCAGAGCACAGAACGCATGGACCACAGAGCATGAAGTATGTTATGTGGTTACGTACCTGACCAGGGGCAGCTGTTAGGCCCACTGAAGTGCCGGCAATGAGACGACCCACCAGCATCCAGCCGTGGTTTCCTGTGAACAGATGAAATTAAATGAATACTACTTCCTTCACTAACATCTACAAATTAATATCAAGTCTACTGAGATCCAGTGGTGAGCTATGAAATTTTTAACAAAGGGCTCGCTCATAGTTCAATTAAAATATATGATAATTATATGTCATTATTTTAAAAATAATATAGCTGCCACACATTATTTCCTTCCTGATTTACATTTTGTGAAAAAAAATTTTTCGTGCGAATTAAATTCTTAAAAAATACTCTCTATTTGAATAGTTAACAGATAACAATTATAGGAAAAAATTAACAAAGGCACCCTACAGCTCGCCACGGCTGAGATCTGTTACAGACTCATCTTTAATAAAGATGACACATACAGGAATGAAGTGACATTATACACATTTATTTTCAATTTATGTGAAAATAATATTTTTATGTGTGCGACTTTTACTCAAACAATATATCAAGACATAGCAGCTACCCTAATGAGAAATATTGATAATGTAGGGCCAATATTTCCATCTACGAATAAAGTACCGAATGAATTATTCGCCGAATAAATGAAAAATGTGGCATCGAAATCATAGCTCAAATGATACTTATTGTTCTAGCTGTCATTTTTTGATGCGTATTTTTTTTTATTTGTTGAATAACTTTCGGAAGTTTTTCGTAGATGGAAATATCGGCCATTAATATACATTATAACATTATAAGTAGTTGCAATATTAATTTTAAATCATAAAAATAAAAATATGAATATTCAAATAATTCACATTAACAAACCGATTGCAGGAATACACGTTAACTCCGCCCATCCAATTATGTATGAAGAATGGCGTTAACATCTACGGTAGTTTGACGGTACGTAAAAATGATTTCAAATATCAGAAAAAAATCTGTTAAATTTTTTAAACATAATTGTATACAAATAGTTTATTAATTTTATCGGTAATTTCCATCTTATTTTAACTTCATAATTATTTTGAAATTATTTATCTTGAAGTTAGATATGAATAAATAGATCCATAATGTTTAAATTTTACTTTATATTTCTTTTAAAATTATGTTATACATATATGATAAAATATGTGTTTTCGTTTTACTTATATTTATTTCTAATAAAACGATTCAATTCTTCAGCGTTTTTAAATTTGTAGCTTGTAAAGCTGACTTCTGAACACATCGTACTGCGCAGTATAGACTCTACCCATTTATTTAATTACTGTATCTGTTGGGCGACCAGAGTATAGGCTCATTTTGGTTTTGTCGAGCTGTATGAATGCCTTTGCTAATTTAGTGTCACTGTTTTAATTTGATCGGATATTTTGAACCTACTTCATCAATAATTAACAAACATTTTAAATTCAATTTCAATTTAAATTATCTCTCCTTGTCAAAAACAGAAGAAAATAAATTAACAATAACGAACATACAAGAAATTGTACATACCAGCAGCAGCAATGATGGTCCATCCCAAAAGTAGAGGCAACACGGATAATTGCAGCGTGAGCTTCCTTCCCAATCTGTCCATCATGATCCCGCTGACAAACGAACCCAGGGGTGTGGCCGCCGAATGGATACTCGCTGCAACAATCAACAATCATACATCGTCTCCAGGGTCAAGATATTTGCATACGTCTCTTTTCACATGTCAACTGTCGCCCACTGCGCGCAAGTTTACAGGCGTGATAAAAATGCGAGAAATCCCAAGTCTTTGGACGCTGATGAAATTTACAGTGTATTCCCACGGGTGTCTCTGATTTATTTTTTTCTTTATTGTGTATTTTATAACGGAGAGTCTGGATGATATTTTTTTGGGTGAGTGTTGAGGAGACTGTGATGTAGTTGAACAATTTGTTTGTTGTTAACTGATGGCTGGTACGTGTTAACATTATTTGAGATGAGGGCCAGAGAAAATATTGGACATTTACTCGTATTTTAAAAAGAAATGAATTACGTGTATTTTAAATATAAATGGGTTAAAGCATTTGCGAGACTGTTTTAAATAAATAGAAGAATCAAATAAAATGTCCTCTTTGATGTGATCATGCTTTTGATGGCAAATGTATTTCAAAAAGCTTGCTACGTTTATATTTGAGTTTGATTTTTGTATTCAGGTTTAAATTATTTTTATACTACAAAGATACAAATACATTAAACATATTGGATGGTGCTGTATTGGTTATATGCACAAGATTTTGTTAGCGTTTTTCGATGTGTTGATATTATCCATAGAAGAATGATCTATATAAAATAATGCAGACAATTTTGATTATGTTACAATAATTCTCTTAGGTATACCTACACACAAATGCACGATGTTTTGAAGTTAACGTCATAAATTTTAGAGTAAAGAGTAAGAAGTATGCCATGCGTAGATTACGAAACAGAATTTTTAAAAATTTCTGAAAAAGAAAATTTGACTTTTCTTAAGGCCTTTTTTTGCTACTGTTTTAATTAATATTATATTAAAACTATGGTTATCTAAAATACATTGAAATGAATGCTGAAAATACATTTAAATAGAAATTTCCTAGGTTACGATGTATACATTTTTAAATTTCATGAGTTTATTTTATACTTTGATATATTATGTTTTAATATATTTAAATGAAAACAGTGATAAATAGTATTAAAAAATATATTTGATGAGAGTGATAAGCCGTTATATTTAAAAAAATATATATTTATCATTTTAAATTCATCTAACCGTTTGACATGGAAATTTTGATTAATGATTAATACATATTTCAAAATTAATGATACCACTATTATATTTTCCCAATAATATAAAATAGGTTTGCTGAAAATTTTATTAAAAAATTCAAATCCCTCTATATTTTCACGTTGTAGATTATAATATGAATTTTTATTAAATTCAATTTAATAGGCTATAAGTATTTTAATATCACACATATTACTTTTCACATAAGATGACGGAAAATTAATAATTTAATATGTTATACATATGAAAAATATCGTATTAAAAAGGCAGTTATATGATCTTCGGTTCCAGCCTCCGCACTTCGCGATCAAATATATATCATAATACCTAGATCTACTTTAAGCATATTAATTGATATTTAATAAAATCACTTTGTTTAATAAACTGTCAGAAGTGAATCCCAAAAATAAATATTGTTTTTTTGTAGCAACGACGAAATATTAACGTTTCCAGCTTCTGGACACGAAGAAACATGATCTGGTCTTGGAAGGTGTAGGCTGTGTTCAATATTTTTGCCGCAAGGGCCAGATTGGGATTTAAAAGGGCACGTGAATATGTGAATTAGAAAGTCTCATTATTGAATTTGATTTTTTACAGTTAGTTACAGATACACCAATACACTAAAGGCTTAATTATACATAATTAGAAAATTATTTCATGCAACTTTTAATGGGAATGGTGGAACTGTGATTTTTGCTGAAGAATTTCTTTAAAGTTGGGATTAAAACTTGAAACACCAATTATAAGCAATGTTTGCAAATGATCATCCGGTAAATTTGCCCTGTACTTTGATTTCAGATACTTCATGCTAGAAAAATTTCGTTCACATATATAGGTAGTCCCAAACATAGAAATATATTTACAAATTTTTCAAAAACCGTTCTGGGCCGGATAAAATCACCTGCTGGACTGCAGGAAGAAGTTTGGACAACGAGCTAGTATGGCTGGTGCAATCAAAATTAATAATAAATAAATATCCGTCACATTTATTGAAGGTATCAATATTTCATTGATTAATACAGTTTTCTACTTTGTTTCCAGCTAATGTGTGCCTACAAGATAAAAATAAAACCAAAACAATTGCGACATCCTGCAAATGGCAATCTAACCTCACTTATGACTCACTCGAATGCAGGCCAATTTGCTTCTTACTACGTATGTATACATCTAACTACACTCTTCTAGCACTCTATACATAACTACATACGTGCACATGGTACGTGGTGATTGTCCTAACACCTAATGGTTACATTGACTCGGCGGTCGAGTGTGTTGTGTGGAGCCGCGGTACAGGGCCACCAACCGATGAAGTGTTGGCGGGCGCAGCCCTGAAATGTGGCGTGCACTTCGTTTAGTGCGGTGTTAGAATTGTTAGCGATGTCAAGGAGGCTGCTATGGGAGGTTTGATAGTGGACCACGGCTTCGGATTGCCAATAGATGTAATTTGTAAGCAAGTAATATAGGATAGGTGGACGGTGAACCTTTTTGAGACGTGGGTCAAATTTTGTTCATATTTTTTTTTAGTAGGTACTAGCTCGTGGGTCACTAATGACCATTTGCACCATAGTTAAGTTGAAAAATTTTTAATTGAGTGTTGTTAAAACTAAACATTTTAAAAATTCAATTGGCTTAACGGGAAAAATGGGCGCGGTTTGGCAATTTAAAATTTTTAGTGGGATTAAAAATTCTTAGGTGTTTGGTGCAAATGACAATATGTGTTTGAATGAAAGCAATCGTGGGTCAGTTAAAAAGCTTGCGTGGGTCAGTGCCTGACCCACGGGTCATAGGTTCGCCATTACTGGAATAGGAGCAAAGAAAGTATTTAACGTTGATTTTGTTTGGTGTAACCAAACATCAGAATAAGTATTATTTAATGATTTTTCTCACCTATTTAATTCTTAAATTTAATTGAAATGGAGTAACATTTGTTGTTTTTTTTAATTTCTAGAACATCATTTCTCATTCATAGACCAGTAATTTCTTACAATTAGAAGAATTGTAAATGAAAAAAAAAAAATGATTCGTCTGTCCAATAGCTCACAAATATTTATAACTATAATTATTTTAATACCGTGTGTATTATTGTTTTACAATTTCATTGTGTACAAAATTATTTTGATGTTAACACGATAACCTATTTATAGGATATACCAAATTATTAATTCTAAGAGAGAAGAGTATTTCGATTTTAGTTCATAACATACGCTAAGTGTTCGACATGCTATGCACAAACTTTTTTTTTATAAAAATTCCTCAATAAAAAAAATTGTATAAAAACAAATTTTATAAGACCTATTATTGCACCCGTACTTTCAAAAGATAAACCGTGCGTTAACAGATTGCCTTATACACTTGTTTTTTAGTATACTATTTTAGTATTAATACAGTTTTGTACTAATCTTTTTGTATTGTATTATATGATCTATACATTTTTACTATAATTTGATGTGCTTATTACAATATAATAAACAAAAGTTTTAAATATAAGAGTTGTACTGTTGCAGTTTGCATCAAAATTAGTTTTTTTTTTTTTTTTTAAATAGAAATAATATTATAATATCTCTTTGTTTTTAAAAGCTTCATAAAATGTAATTTCTATGTAAGTACTGTGTAAAAACCTTATATCCAGTAAAATATTTTAAGAGCAAAAGCTACTCTTAGCTTATAGCTCAAACTTTACTAATGTCCCTAAGCCGGAGGGCAACGAATATATGATTGAATTAAACAACTTTCTCCATTCTCTATATAAATCTAATGAGAGTATAATGTTATTATTTTTAATCACAGTAATATCTATTAGAACTATTAAGGGCACCGAAATTACTCGGTTGTATATGGCATAAGAAATCAATACATTTCGAGTAGGCGTGTCATTAAATTTGTTGTAGGTGTACAAAACCTAACCTCTTAATTAGGGTCACCAATTTCGGTATTACTTAATATAGAAACACATAACATCAATTTGGGATTAACATCTACGTTACACGAATACTTATACATCATACATATTGATGATAAAACGGATTATATTTTCTCAAAAATTTCAAAACGGTGCAAAATATATGCCTTTCGATATGCAAATAGGTTTCGTAATGATTTCATTGTGAACGCAAAAATAAATTTTGTTTTTACGTTTTACCTAATTTCCTATTACAATACTAAAAATTGTTTCGTCATGAGTTACATTACGATACAGCCTGATAATTCATTATTATAAAAATTAAATATACCAATTTTCAACATTTTTGTATTCTGGCTCATATCTGGTTTTTCATTTGAAGGCATCAGCATCGAAATAGTCTCTTTAAACATTAGATAATATTTCTGCATCTGATAGTAATTTGTTTTCAGAGTTCCTCATTTTTAATATTTATTTTAACAAATGGTGCAAGCAGCATAAGAAGAACAAAAAAGGAAATTATAAAATTTAAGATCAATCAATTTTACAATACTTTTTCTCATATTATGAAAGTTGATAAAACATTGTATGATATACGTATTTTAATATATGTATAATGTTATACGAATTACATTATAAATAATTATTGTAAAACGAAGATAAAAACAATAATGCATATTTTATATTCTCCTTGTTGAAATCTTAAAATTTATCCTACTCTACAAATAACAATTCAGAGAAGAAAATATTTAATTTAACGGATAGATTATAATCAGTAGAGAGCGGATTATATGCAAAGTGCATATATTTTAATTTTTGCATCTTTAAATAAAAAAAAATTCTGGACGAATTACATTGATTAGAGTTATTTAATGCTAATTACTATTTGCATATATTGCATATTTAGTTATTTTTATGCATATTTTTACAAAAGTTTCTTATAATTGCATATTTCAATATATTTAAGACCTTGTCTAGTGATAAACATTCTGAAATTTCTGGTAATGTACAATGATAATTCCCAAATATTGGAGGAGGCCGCAATAAATAAAAGAATGCAACGGAAAAGCAATAAACAATACAATAAGCAAATACTTAAACCAATAAACTCTAATATTTCTAGGAAAAACCCTTTAACGGAACCGATATGTATTTATTGTATACACGAATACTGGTAAAAGTGGGTACAATGAATATTAGATCTTTTACTCTTTTCCTTATGTTTCACTTTTTTTTGAAAATTTTGAATAATTTGTTATTGTAATTATGTAAATATGTCATAATCTTATAATATCAAGTTTGTAGACTTAGTTTATATGTATGTTAGTAGTATATTGGTTAATTGTGAATCAGGATTAAGACTGTATTGTGCAATAAAATTCATAATACATTTATTTATACTTTTTATCTAATAATTTAAGATTTTTTTTGCATATCTTGCTGTATATATTGTCATATTTGTGCATATATAGTGCAATAATTTTTTCGTGCATATAATCCGCTCTGTAGTAATCAGAATTAATTTATCGAGCTCCTGCAGTTCCGATTTTATTATGAACAATCTTCAGAATAATTCGTAGAACCTTGCGTCAAAATTCAGTTAAAGTTTTGGTGGCTGAAGATTTTGCGAATCGTTCTGAAAATAGATTAAAACCGAAACGTCTGCAGGTTGAAAATGTGTCCAAGTTTATTTCATATATATAAAGCATTGCAATGATATCGCTTCAGGATTTCTGCCCCGTGGCACGTTGTAAAGGCCAAGTGACACGACCACGTCCACATCCCGACCGTGAACGTCACGGGCAACGCAATCATATCGTTATGATTATTTCGATTGAGGTCGTTAGCATGAGACGTAGTCTCGCACCTCACTCATCCGTCATCAGTCCGCACTGTCGCCAAACACCAACACCAACACGACCACAGCTTCGCAGCACCAAACGTCCATCATTACGTATGGAACCGGGTCAAGTGTCATTTAGTGTGTAACCGCCAACCCAGAGCCTAGCGCTGGACACATCGAATAAATTCGAAAATTGAGTGAGTAGTGCTGCCCCTGAGTGATTTGTGTGTATCGGAGGATGAGGATTGAATTGTTGAGGCCTGGAGAGAAGAGGAACAAGAAGACGTGACAGGAGTTAAGTGGCAGTGATGAAGTTTAGAGACGGTTTGCGGATGGATGATGGGTTTATTTAGCTTTGGAGAAATTATGAGCGAAAGTCTTTTACTTTCGCTTTATAGAGGTGAAATTTTAATTATTTATTTTTCAGAATTTATCACTGTAAAATAAATAACCCAATAACCTAACATTAAATTAATTAAAGTATTAAGATGTGAATCAATTTGGGAGTTTTCAAAACCAAAAGTAAAAATAAAACATATTATTTCATTTATTATAAAACAAATTTTAAAGTTTCAGTCAAATTAAAGAGAAATACCTACTTAACAAATAGAATTAAAGAAAATATAAACTACGTTAGATAATAGTAATTCGAAAAAATCAAGCGTTGCGGAGCATAATTTCCATAATAATAAAAAAATTACTTCTAAAAATTAAAATTAATAAAAACAGTTAATAACAATAAACAGTTAGACACACGTTCGAAGTATTTCAAATATTCAGAAACATAAACTTCGACTAATGAAATTCTGAACTGGGCCCTATACCTCAAAGTAAATTATTTTATTTTCTAGGTAATTAGGTTTTAAGTTTACTCGAGCATAAAGTTTTTTTTTTTTTTTTAATATTTTGTTTCTATAACAATTCTGTTACGATACCCAAAGTAAATTCGTAACAGCTCAATCGAGTGTTTTAAATTATAATATAGCAGTACCTACAATTTGTATTTTCAAAGTTGGTAACGCTATTGAAATGTCATATGTCAAAAAATATAAAATGTCACACTTCGCCAAATAAATAAATCCAAATTGTGAGAATGTTATTTTTGTATAATTTTGAATTTAAAAGCAGAAGTTAAGAATATTAAGCAGACAACGAGATAATAAAGGTAAGGTTAGGTGTTGAATTTTCAAACGTCACATAAGTGTCACCAACTAACACAAAATTCCCTGAATCTTGAAACATAGATTTTTTTAATAAAAAAGAGCACAAAAGCGCAAAATATAAAAAATAATATAAAGAACTCGTTTTATAATTGTCGTATATTTTGTTTGAAGGGCGTCGGAACCCAAACTTCCTTCTTACACAATAAAATGACAATTATGAAACGCGTTCTTTAATATACTATTTACAGTTGATTGCTTCGTTTTAGTATAAATAAATAGGTATTTTCTTTTTTCTAAATTGTATTAGATTTTGCATACTGGCTTGGTTAACAAGTTGTGTAACCTTAATCAATCTCAATCTTATATTACTGGGAATGAGAACTTAGTTCTTAGAATACGTAGGTATATGTTTTTTTATTATAGTTTTTTTAAGGCTTTGGCAATTATTGATATCAAATTCAATTATTATATTGTGTCTACAACTATAGTGGGGCCAGGATGATGCATCATATTATGATTTCGCCCTAATACAATTTTGATAAAATTTGTTTTTAGTATTGAATTATTTATTAAAAAGAATGAAATAAATAGTTTATTTTTTATATCATTTCCTTAACGCGACAAATTATTTCAAGAGGTTAATGCTTTTCTTAAAAAAGCAGAGGTTTTCAGATGTAAACAAAATCTATTTAGCGATTTATGTGTATTTTGATTTACAATAAATACTTTTAATACTTAAAAATGTTTTATAATGATTTTCTACGTAGTTCATTTCAAGCGCAAACATGAAATTTGCTTGACTCGTTAGGACCATTCGCTACAGTGCTGAGTTGGTACTGCGCTTATTTAGGTTTTGACGTTTAAGTTGAATAGACACTTGATTTGTGTGGTATTAATTTTTTTATAATATTGGTGTTTATAGTGTAAGACATGTACAGTATATTGTTTATTAGTTAGTTTAGATATAGCAATATTTACTTCATATCTACTTGTGTTTATTTGATAACTTTCGTTTTGTGTAAGATAACAGTAAATGCATTATGTAGTTGATAACAATGTGAGTGAACTTTGTAGTAGACACTGCAAGCAACTAGCAACTAAATACGAGGTAGGAATATTTTAGGTTATTTATTTTACAATGTTTTTAGCTCCCGACAAATACATACATGTAAGAGAAATATCATGACGGATAAAATTTGAAGACATTTTTATTTAAGTAAAATAACACATGCTACTTTTTTTCAAACATAGAAAATATAATTATAAATCATTCAAAAATGCCCAAAACTTCAAGAAATATTCTGTCAAAACACTTTTTGTGCAACCGCACGTAAATAAACATTTCGCAGCCGAAAATCAGACCGCGTAGTGCATTTCGCGGCTGTTGTTATGGTAATATATATAATATGAAATAGGATAACAATCAACACTAAAGTGACATAATGAATAATACGATAATGACAGTGACAAATGAATAACCTTCCTTGAATATCTGCTCTGATAAGAAGTCTATAAATTTTTATATGATTTTTTCAAAACTTATTGTTTTGTTTATCAAAAATAAATTCCATAGCCTATCTTGAAAGCAACTTTCTATCTTTTAGCGTCCTCAAGATAAACCATTTTGACATTACTTTTTTGTAATATTAAACATAAGTGAGGATGAGTGAAATAAATTCTTGTTCAAATTTTAAGCAAAATGTATGAATATGCAAGTGTAGGATCCTGTCAGAATCAGTTTGGTATATTGTACTCTAGGCACTTACAAGTTCCAAGTTGTAAGACAAAGTTGAGAAACGTGTAAATGTCTCCTCATGGAATAAGAATAAAATTCACCGATCCGATAGTTCTCTATAAAAATATACCCACTTATCCTTAACCTTCTCGCGGCGGAATATTCCAGCTTTAACATCGTTTTAAACAAATGTTATGATTATGGCACGACCCACGACCTTATCAAAGAAATTGTACCATCTATTTGAAAGTAGATTCAGGCAGAATAAAGTCGTTCATGCACTAAATTTAACGATTACAGAAAGTAGAATAGGAACAAAGTCTTATCATTGTATTATGTAGTCACTGACAAAGGCGACAGACGTGTCAATAGTTTCATGTGAAAATTGTAAGATAAGAATGAAACTTCTTATTTGCCGCTCTAAAAATGACTCGTGACATTGTTACAATTTACAATAAAGTGCATAGAGCAGAAGTATGCTCGTAAAAGATTTCATATCATATCTTGGGTCGATATTTCAAGCATCAAATCAACGACATTCGATTAGTTTCAAAGTTGGAAATTTTCTGGTGAACCAACTTTGCAGGCTTATGTTTAATTCATCAGGTTCTTTGTTTTTACAAAGTTGCAGACGTCTTAATATTTTCACATCTACAAATGATACTCTAGACTCAACTATGTGAGAACAAATCGTCGCGTCGTCTCAAATAAATTAGATTCACTTTTACTGTTCTTACAATGTCTGCAGACAGTGGAAATGTTATCATATAAAATTAGAGTCAAATTAAAGAATTAAACGACCTAATAGTTTTAGAACTAACAATGTTGAATGTTTATATTCCAAATCAACCGTAAGCATTTTAATAAACGTTTTCATCACTGGTGCCTTTTCAATTCTTTCACTAAACTGTCTTGGTTACTTTTCGCACGCAGAATCATTCGTTCACGCACTCAAGCATTCATATAATAATTGGTAAACCTCAATTTCGCCTTCTTATGCCAGCTTCATTAATCTCATTCCCATTCTTCTCAATTTCACACCACTCATTCGTCATTCACAACGTATTCCATACACGATCACACTCCTCCAAGATACCTCATTTCCACAACAGTTATACTCGAACGTTGTTCACACATCATCACTCAACCGAAAATCTCTATATTCATAAATAATAATAGCTCCGTAGTAACGTGTCGGACTGTGGATCGTGAGATCCTCAGTTCGTATCCCACTGGCGACAGTTACCAATTTAAATTTACCCCTGTGATTCTTCCTCCACTAACATCTTTGGAGGCTATGACTTGACGGCTGGTAACCGCACTTCATACGTACAAATATATCACTTACCGAGATCTGCGTAAGCAGAGTGCCACACCCATAATGGGTAAAAGGCGTGATGATATATTTATTTATTTATAAATAATTATTTCATCCTACCCCCAAAATACAAAAATCTGATGTTACCAACACATAATCTCCCTCCTAAGTAACTTTTAAGGGTACAAAGTAGAGAAATATAAATTGTAACAAACTGTGTAATAAATTTTATAAATAAACTGATGTTGGCCACCACCATAGATTTCTTATCAAACAGTACACAAAAGCATCTATCTCTAATCCCTAGTTTGAAATGAACTTTTCAATGTGATATTCTGACATAGGAGCCTATTCTGTAACTTTCCTGTTAATTTTTAACGGCTTGTTAAAAATTTTAACAAATAAAAATAAATGTATCAAATAAAATTTTCAATTTTTATTCAGTGCCGTTTGTTATTATTGGTTAATTTTTTTAAAAGGTTGTTAAAAATTAACAAAGAAGTTACAGAGAGGCCTCATTTTTCATTTAATTTTCTTTTTCATTAATTTGGGTAACTAATAATACAAATATAAACTTAAAAAAAATATTAAGTGATATAAGTTTTTTTTTTCTATTTCATCAAAGTTTGATTTATCAGGCCTACATCTAACTTCAGCATAAACTAACCTGTGTTTATGGCTGTCAATGTCAACCTGCCCGTATCTCACTGGTTTATTTACAATTTTTATCTAATAATTATCAAGCATTTGAAGAAAATTGCTAGCATTCTGTAAAGTGTCACTTTTACTGTCTAGGCTGTAAATATATTTTACATAGCAACCGCTCAACAAACGCATAGTAACCGTCAAAAAATGCATATGAACCGTTCAACAAATGCATGGAAATGTAATTTGATGAAGATAACCTTCAAATCGGCAAAAAAAATAATGTGTTCAACACGGCATCAAACACAGATTTGCAGCTTCGGCAGCATACATTGCCTTTGCTGAAAATTTGGTATTTTGGTGCCTAGTTAAATAAGTATGCTGCATTGTTTCTTTTAAAATAGCATAGATCAGCAAATTTCAACGAATATGTCAAAAAACTATATTTTCTTAACGTGTTGTAATATTACTAAATGGTGCTAGTAAGAAAGAAATGTTTCAAACAGAAATTTTAAAATAATTTCAGTAATTGTCATAAAATCATTATTTACTGAGATATATCCAAAATAACCTTGTAGGGCTTCTAGCAATTTTCGGTTATTGCATTACCAAAACCTAATCAGCTCTACCTAAGGGGATATAAATATAAAGCAAACACACACGAACATCAACGCGAAAATATTAAAATTGTATTCTAGTCTAGGGACCTGCAAACGTGCTTCTCCATTAAAAACTCACTACCGAATTTTTAGCATAATTCCTATACCTCCCTTTCAGGATGTGGCGGGAGGTAAAAACAGTTCGTTTGGTTATCACTGCTCTAACATCAACATCACCAACCCTTCTCCCACAGAAAATTCCGGCAATCCACTTCATTGACTTTACAAAGTGTGTAGACGTATAAATGTCTCTATTTGTGCGAAGACAGTGAAAGACAATGATCTCAACTCACCGATCCATGAGCCGATGTCCTCGTCAATGTGCAGCGTCCCGTTGGTGGCCTCAAGCTGCGGCAGCAGAATGGCGGAGTAGCCGATGGGCATGCCACAAGCAGCCGTTATGAGCATTATCGCACCCGTTAGCAGGCACTGGAACAAATTAAATTTTTGGTTATTTCGGGTTTCTTTTTGGAAAGATATTTGTGGAGACCTATTGTAATTCAAAAAGCAGGTTTATATATCATGTTTCTTGTGATATCCACCATGACAATCAAAAGAAGATGATATAGGTCGATGAACAAAATGCGTTTTCGGCTGGAATGCGCGTCAACCCCGCTTACTTAAGTATGTTGTTAACGAATGACGTTAATATCTACTTGTATAAGATTAGATTGTATTGTAACATGTAAAAAATACGAATAATATGCTAGGAGGGCACTTTTATGTTGCAATAATTTTGTAGCATTTTAAAAGCAATTTTATGAATCTATATGTTATAATATTTTTATTTAAATAAATTGGAATAAATAGAAGAACATTTGGATCTCCGTAAACTAGTGACCTCCAAAGCCACACCACCAAGGAACGCATCTCGGTTTGCCCACCTACATATAATTGTTTAATACAATAATCGAATTATTTAATTTAAAAATATGGATATCAAGTGGGTCATTCTTTTCATACTCGACCAACAAAATTCTCGACAATCACCGATTTATCTACAAATGCTGTAGTAATTTTTTGAATTCTTTTTCGTTTTTTTGTCCAAATTTTGTTCCAGATGATCAATCAAATTTTTTCCAGTTTACAGATGCTTGACAGGTATCCCTTATAATAAAAAAAAATATATTTAATTTCATTTTTACAACTTTATTTATAAGTGATACAATTTATTTAACAAATTTACAGAAATATTAATAAATAAATTATTTTGAACGCTTGTAATAGATAATATAGGTTATGTTTACACTAATAGGTGATATATTTCACTAAAATTAATAATATTTCATCAAATTTATATAAAAGTTATTAAGTATCTGTATAAATAAAATAATTTCAAAAATTTAAAAATGAAATTTCAACTTGAAACAATCAAAACTCGGCCGAATTTCAATTACCATAGCTGAAATTTTGTACGTATGTATTCCAAGCATTTTGAAGTGTATAACTTAAAAATCGAAGATGGTGTATTTTGGAAAATGAATTTTGAAATTTTTTCGTAATTTTCAAAATTATTATGTGAAAAATATATTTGTAATACGAAAAAAATAATTATTTTTGTCATTTTCCCTTTAAATGGACTCCAAAGAATCTAAAAAGTATGCAAACAAATTTTTCTTTAAGAATTTTAATATTATTTTGCAACTAGTTTATGTCACCTGCAGAGGTAGTTCTCATTTTCATTAAAAACGTTTTTTTAATGATTAAATGCAAAATATTCAAGTTGGTATTTTTTCTAGGTTTTTGGACAAAACAAAGCGAGTAAAAGCATTTATAGATAAATCGGTGATTGTCGGGAATTTTGTTGGTCGAGTATGAAAAGAATGACCCAAGTATAAGTATATATTTTTTATTACTCATATGGTTTATTTTCCTCTGCTATCGCCTCATATAATATATTCCATATTCGTAATAAAAAAATATACTTTAGTGCCTTGATATACAAATACAAATAACTATTTGAATATTATATTAAAACATTTTTGTGCAACCTGACGCGAAGTAAGCAATCTAAGGCCGTTTATCAGACGTCAATAAAGTCGTAGAATATTTTTATACTAAATTTTTGTTTCGAAATGTACTTACAATGTAAAATTGTTATTCGCTATGTACTTTTTTGTGCCGCGGAAGAAAATCAGTTTGTTGTCCTACCAACATTATTTTGTAAAAATCTCAATCTCATAACCTGTATCAATAGTTACATGTTGCTTTGGTTTGAATTGCATTAGATCCTTTGCGAGCGAATAGAAACGGTAAAAATAAAAAGAATGCAAAATGAAACGTCAGCTTTTCAGTTGCTACGCTCAATTGAATTCAGTATTCATTTTGCAGTTGAAACATAAAAGCAAAGTCATTTCTGTTTGCATGACTTTTTAAATGGAGCCATCTATACGTCAAGTGTGTTTTATTTTAATATTAGCTATATTCTTTAGAGTTCAGCTTTGAACGAAAATTTTTGCCTTTTCAAACAAACATCTAATCAAAATTAATTATTTTTACCGCTGACATTAATCGTGCGATTTTTTGACAGTTAACAATCTGTACAATATTACTTTTACTGCCTAAGGCCTAAGCAGTACTTTGAGATAGGTAATCTATATGTTGTGCAAACAATTTTGTTTTTGCTTTTGCAGAGCTGGAGCTCTTAAGTTTATAGTCAATATTAAAACAAATAAATAAATAAATATTAAATTTATTTTGGCAAAGTTCAACTATTGCTGATCTTCCACTAAACCATCCAAAACAAAAATATATACAGAAATGCAAAAATATTACGCAATAAAATTATTTTTACTGCCTATTCTTGTTATGGTGATAATGAAACAACATATTTGACATTTCTATATTTTATCAACATAACCGCAATTTTCATCTTTCAAATATACACGTGTATCGTCTGTCTTTCGAATTAAAGAATTAAAAACTCTCCAATTTATGTAATAAATTGATTAAGAATTTTCATGAAGCAGCAGAATTAAATTTTAAGATAATTTTATCGTATCCGGTAGGCAGACGTGGTCCTGCCTGAAACCTCGCTGTATATAAAATTCCAGTGTTCGTAATTCTTCTCCTCCTAGGGCTACGGATTGACAGATTTTGATGATTTGTTTTATACTTACCTGAATGGTTAAATGCATAAGTCATGAATATAAGTTATTGGGCTGTGTAGCAAAAACCATCCAGATGACCCAATAAGAATAAAAAAAAAAAAAATCATCAAAATCGGTCAAACCGTTTAGGAGGAGAAGAATGACGAATACACGCACACCGGAATTTTATATATAAAGATAAATAACAAATTTGTTTCTACATAGCAACCGTTCAACAAAGGCAGAACAATATAATTCATGGAGATTGAAAATAGGAATTAAAATTAATCACAAAATTAATATTAATCCCAAATCGGCAAAAAAATTGTATTCAACACGGCATCAAACACAAATTTACAGCTTGGGCATCAATCATTGACGAGATTTCTCTGTAAATTAGACAAATAATAATTGACACACGTGTAAACAGTCATAGATAATAACAATTAAAGATGATGTCTGCGGTTTGCGACTTAAGGCATCCGTTAATTATTTACAAATTTAAAAATAATTATCTGATTTCTACTTATCAGCAACAACAAAATATTTATTATTGCATAATTTTATAGATATTAATCTAATCTTAAATTATTTCAATTACAATGCACTATAAAGTACCTTTCTATAATCGGTAATAATTTCTGTATCCTTGAAATAAACCAATAAATTAAAAATTGTGCTGTGTAACATAATTTTCAAAAATTTCATACCTGGAAATTTCCTAAAACTATATGTTTTATATAAATAGCAATCATTAATACCCGAACAGTCGTCAAGCATGCTACATAGAAGAGTTTCGTAATCGCGTTTGCCTTGACATTGTTGTTATGTGTATTGGTCGTGACATTATTCAGATTCAAACTTAATTAATCTTATCTATTATATAATTTTGGCCTAATTATTGAAAAACACAAATCATTTAAAAATTATTATACCGGACAGGAATAGTCACTATTACCGTTATTTACTAAATAATGTAATTAATTATAAGTTCTCAACTAAATGGAGAATATTTATATAATATTTGCTTATCCATGACATTTGCAGAAATGTAATTTTAAGTTTGTTTTTGTTGAATAAATTTACAAATTGACGTCTTTCCTTGAACAACTTTAATGTGTTTGCTTTTGCAAAAAATTGTTTTTAAAATATATCATTATTACCTACTTCACAGATATAAAAACACATTTTTATTATAATTATTGAATAATATTAGCTATATTCATAACAATATATTTTTTAATTGCTATTAAAGGAAGTAATTTTTTATTTTGGTGTTCTTATAAGGCAAACGTACTGAAACACATCGTTCAGAAGATCTATAGACGCAGAGTTTTTGGAAATTTTCATTTTCTAGGGATGTTATGAATACTTTCAAAACTGACAGATGAATAATATATAACCTCAAAATAATAAAATGTTGGTTTCGAACTATTATATTTAATTATGAATATTTGATCATTTCTCTAAGTGTAAGTAATGGGACTAAAAAGAATAAATATTGTTAAACGATTTGAAATATAAATTATTAGCTAGAATCGCTAGCAACACAACTAGATTAAGATTTCTAAAAAAAAGCAATAGAAATATTTGTGTAAAAAACCATGTTTGGTAATGGGTTGTATTCTGTAATTTGCCTATTAATTTTCAAAGGCCTGTTATAGATATTTACATCACAAGCACAGTAAACCAGTTTTTACCGCTTAATGGAGGAAATGACCGGCGAGCTGAAAGACGAGCCGGCACTTCCTTAATGCAGTAAAAATAATTTATTTGCGTGTATTATACATTTTACTTCTTACTCGTTTGTAAATCATAATTAAAATTAAAAAAATATAACCAAATCCTGTCAATTACACACAACTGTTCTGACAAAAATTATTTGAAATGACTTCGCATAAGCCTTGTAAGCATTACTGTGGCAACGTGCATTGTTTACTAACTTTTTTAAAATGCAGCTGTCATATAGTAACTCTTGGTAACTTGTTTTCAAATGTAATACAGGGCTTGGGTACAAAAAAAAAACAATAATAACAGACGGCACTAAATACAAGTTTAAAATTTAATTAGACACATATTTTTATTGGTTACAGTTTCTAATGGGTCGTTAATAATTAACAAGTAAGTTATAGAATACGCTTAATTGTCTGTTATTTCATTCGTGATTGCCTTATGAAACTGTTTGATATATTTTCTTCAATCGTATAAAAACAAATTGTTTCTTACCTGGGCCCAAATTCCTTTCTTCGAGCTGCCACTCTTAAAGTTCGGATTATATTTGTCATTTCCGTTAACTATTTTAACATTGTTCTTCTCATTTAACATGGAAGTTTCCTCCTCCGTGCTGAAATATAATTAATAATTTGATATTAGCAAAGTTAATTGTGGTAAACTCAGTTAGTGGAGCTGACAAGGTTATTTAATATCTTCGAGATTGCATGGCAAAGTTGCAATATTAGCATCGTGCCGGCGACGTCATGCGTGGTGAAGTTACAAAATGATGTAGTTACTAATTTTGTTAACTTTCTGTAAAGGTTATATTATTTGTTTGAAGATAGAAAAGTGACTGTCAATAAGTATTTCGAAATTAATCCTGCTATTAATATTTTGGCCGCTTATTAAGTCTTAACAATAATATCAATTAAGTAGGAATTTCCTAAATAAATATTTGAATTAAAAATTGTCACGCACTTTTTAGATTTGTATCAAATATTACAAAAGGAATTTAGAATAAACAATTGTATCTAATCATGCTTAATACCTAATTAAATAGTTTCATTGCCATAATTTATTTGCAAACTTTTAGATTGTTTATTGCCGCATTCAGACTATGAAATAATGAAGGAGTTAACGTGATTTAACCTTAGGAACAAAATATTGTTATTATGTATAATATTTTGTACATATTTTACCAAAGAGTTAAAGTTTTATAATTATATAACCGTTTTTACAAAAGTATGTTTCGTTTGAAGAAGAATCTTTGAAATTTTAATTTAAAATTGGATAATTTTGAACTGAATATATTATGTATGTATGTGTTAAAATAGAAGTGCTCTGTACTTGGTTAAATTTTCAAAAAAGTTTGAATTTACAGTTTTAATTAAAAATATTGCCAATAAGTATGTTTTAAAGAATTTTATTTAATTCGGTGTTCTCATATTAAGGCTCTAACGCACTATTTCTGGAGCTTTAAATTTTTTAAGCACTACCAACACTATAAAAAACATCAGGTTATATTTTTGACAAGTAAAGCATTTTTAAATTCACCACAAAAGAATAGATATTTGCGATATAAGTGGGATAAGAACATGATTAAGATACGCATGTAAAATTTGCATAACGAGGCGATAGCCGAGTTATATATTCACATAAGTATATTTATAATGCATTATCACACGTGTATTATACATTTTTTATCTACGCCCGCTCAAAGTTAAAAATTAAAATAATTTGACAAGTAGAAAATTAATCCAAGTAGACTACAATATGACATTAAACAATTATGTAGTTGTTTTTCATAATTATTTGAAGCATTTCGTGAAAATTAGTGATTTAGAAAGTATTTTGTCGGATATAGAAGTACAAGCTTAAAAATGATTAATTAATTAAATATTAGTTAGTTAGTTAGTGAAGCTCTTAACTCACAGAAAATGAGTGGGATAGGTGACATTTAGCTCACGGGCGTAGATAAAAAATATTATCGCACTCATCTGTTGAAAAACTTTAACTCATACGTTAACATATTGTTTTATGAAACTGGTTCTTTAGTATACTATTATTTTATTGTATTTCTATTACACATATTTGTGTATTTCATTTAGTACTGTAAAATGGTTAAATTTTGAGAAAATCATTCGCAATATTGCAATGTTTGAATATTTGAACACTTCTAGATAGTTATTTACTGAAAAGGAATTATACTTTTATGAGAATATTATTTCTTTGGTTGTAAATGTATACATAAAAAATTGAATTTTATTTTCTGTATATTTCTTGTTTGGAAAACTCAGCCTTCGTGTTGCACCATAAAAATTATATAGTGATATGTTCAATTACTTTTGAAACAATAAATACATAAAATTTGGATAGTAGGTTTCTAGACGTAATTCTATAAATCTAAAATTGTTAGCATCAAAATAAGCATTAATGAAAAGAAATAATCAATGGTAGGTTAAGTCAAGGTACAATTCCCACGTAAAATCATAACCTCCAGCTTTCGAGAACAATTCCAGAAAATCCAATACCACATCAATAATAAATAAGCATAATTGAGTAAAGCATCAATCGATACACATCTATTGATCCGTCAAGCAGTAGCCGTTAGGCGTCACAACACACATCACATACCTCCATTCGTTATCGGCGCGCATCTTGTTCTGTTGTCAGCAATCGACGCGTCACTTTCGGACATTCACAGTTGGCTGCTGACGGCGAATGGCTTAAGTTGGTAACTGCTGCTGCCGAGGAGGATGGCGGATGACTGGATGGAGTCTGTGTGTCCGTGTCCGCCGGAGGTCGAAGAGGAAAGGTCACGGCTGCAGGAAGACGTTGTTGACCTGGTTTCGCGCGTCGCGGTCACTCCTACTTGAGAGAATTAAGTCTGGATTAGATCCTTATGTTAATTGTTTTATGGAGAGGTGGGACCTCAGGGGCTTATTGAGAATTCGAGATGATCATACTTAACATATTTATAAACTCCTACAGACCGGTCACTTTAAAAAAATTAAAAATTCATTATTCTACGACTAAAATGAGATATTGTACCCTATACAGGGTGTTTCCTGAATTCTTCTCACTCGATTAGCTCCTTTATTATTGAAAATTTGAAGAAATGGTAAAGGGAAAAATTGTAGCGGCTGAAAAGTTCTACAAAACTGACTGGCAAGTTTTAAGCTTCATTTGTTTTAAAAAGGCGAAAAAGCAGTTTCAAATTTATTTGAATAGGGAATGTATATTGAGATAATTTTTATGGAAAGTTTACAATATTATAATCAATTAACTTCAAATAATGTTTAGCGATCTTATTTAAAATGACAAAGTATCGAAAATTAATGATATATTATATTAATGTCAAAAATACAAAAATTTCAGTAAGCTAGGATAACAACTGAATAATAATAATAATATTATTAAATAATTTACTTTTTCTAAAACCTACTTATAAAGTGATATTTTATCCACTGCATACTCGATACTAAAACAATACTTTAATAGTAAGGATGGATAAAGTATTACTTTATCCACTAATGGATACATTTTTAACAATAATTGAATAACTCAACAGTAATTTTAACATTCGCTCAGTCAATCCTTATTTTTAAGGGCTATGTATACGTGCCGTTTCGCATTGAATAATAATTAACCTACACACTACGCATGCGTGGTCAATTTTAAAAATGACCGGTCATTAATTTATTTTAACCAACCAAATATGTGACCAAAATAAGTCATGGTAAATGACCTACAACACTATAATAAAATAGAAAGACCTATTATCAAAATAAATTTCATTAGTCAGAATTAAAATATTTATTTTGATGCTATTTGAAGTATAACGTTTTATCCAACATCACTTATGCCCGGTTGCACCAACGTTAGTTAAATTTTAAACTTGGTTTAAATAAATAAAATCGTATCTAATTTTTGACATCAATGTCAATTACTCCATATGACATATAACTTTGATTTGCTTTTATTTATTTAAACCAAGTTTAAAATTTAACTTACGTTGGTGCAACCGGGCAATAATAATAAAAAATTTGTTACAGAAATATTATTTGACAGCGACATATGCTTGAAATTTTTTAAATTAAAATGTCAATCGAAGTTGTTACCAAGGTGTTGTGTTATTATTATTATTATAAATAATTACTCACTAGTAACTTTTCTCAAAATTATACCCACTATTGGGTAAACTGTTAATTTCCTTGTTTAAAATCGCTTTAGTTATAGAACATTTATTGTAAGCTGTTGGATAAAATAATATAATAGGTAGACGAAAAATATTGTATGGTCGCCTCTAAACTGTCTCGTCTCTCGCCCATAAAACCCTTAATTATGTACTTGTTACATAAATATCTATTATACCCAACTGTATTAAAATGGTTTATTTATGATACTGTTTAGCGGCCTTTCGACAATTCGTTTAGACAGCAAATAAATCATTCATAAAAATATTCAAATATCTTGAAAAACATTATTAAACATTATGAATTTCACTCACCTGTTAAAATAGCAACAATTAAATGTATGTTAACTTCAAAGTAAAATAGAATTGTAAAAACGAAATTTAATTTGTCTAACGTCTAAGACGATTTGCACAGAACTGTCACTATCCAGTCTCTAATAAGAAACAGTTAACACTGACCATGTGTCGGCTAGCCAATAGATTAAAAACAGTTTGAAGGATGACGTAGAGAAACGTAGTTATCATAAAATTCGCACTGTCATTTATTTGCTGATATCAGTATAGTTTGAAGAGATATTGGAATATGGGTGGTACCGTCGAGCAAGTATGTAAAATATAATTATAAACAAACGTCGTGACTTATAAAAAGTTATCATAAGTTGCTCATTTCAATGTCATGACTGGTTATTATATATTATTCCAACCTTTACCTATATATTTAAATTATACGAATAGTCGAAAGAAATATTAGTTATATATGTGTATATCAATACATAATTTGTGTATATGTATTCAACTTTCTAATTTTAATGGATTAAAATATATGATACATAAAAGAAATTTATGTAAACTGAAATAAAAAATATTCCCGCAGTTCAAATATATTTGTCTGTAAATGACAAGGAAAATTAATTTAAAAATTAATGTGCGAAATGTTTACACCCTTGAGAAATTATACATTTGAACTAAAAATAATAAAACTGTTATCATAAAGAGTGACATGTTAAAATTAAAAAGCATGTAATTTGCTAATGTCATGATTTTTAATTAACTCCCGGGTACATATGTTGGAAACAAAATTACAGCACAAAATAAATTATAAGAGAGTGTGTGACTATAGCCGATTTTACAGACATATATAATAAAATAAGTGAAATACCCATTTTATTAAAAATATAAATTACATTTTGAAATTAAAATAAATCTATAAATGTTTGTCTACAATCTATCTATATTTTACAAGTACACTAATATTATACGGGGTGTTTCATAACTTCGAGTACATACGTTAATGGTATATGTTGTTTGATATGCTGATTACGAATCTAAAAGAATTTTTTTTTAATTCGAAAAATTAAGGGTTGTTTACCTAAAACATTTTTTGTAGTACTGCACTGGATTCGCTTTCCTATTAAACACATACAATGAAATAGGTAATCAACAATTTAAATTACATAATACTAGTAAAATAAACAAACAAAATTTAATTATTTTTAATGAAACGATAATTATTAACATAATCACCCACCCAGTGGCAGTGGCAACTAAAAATTTTGGACTGGGAAACATGGAAAATAATTTTGCGATTTAAAAAAAAATTTCTGTTTGATTCGTAATCAGCATATCAAATAACATATACCATTAACGTATGTACCTGAAGTTATGAAACACCCTGTATAAAAATTATAAATGAAGCTATAATTATTGTCGGAATTCAAAATTATTTATATAATAATTTGAATACATAAATCATATCAGAAGTATATTTGTATCTATCTCTTTCTCTTCAAATATCTCCATCTGATTCTTGCCAAAATTACGACACGATTTTCTCCTTATTTTTTAATATTTAAATTTCGTTAAATACAATCTTAAAAAATACATATATTTTTTTTTTTTTTGTTTTTATATAGAACAGGGGTGGGCAACCTTCGGCCAGTGTATAGTTCCAATCCGGCCCGCGATATCATTGGAAGAAATACAAAACGTAAATCTTCTTCTGGCCTCTGTTATACAAAAGGTTGCCCACCCCTGATATAGAAAGATCCCATTCTTATAATATCGTTTCTATATTTATCTGTAGATGGATATTTAGAACATAACCTAACAATTTCATTTGTTACATAACCTGAAAACAGAAACTCACCTCTATTTTATTTATAGTTTCATTGGTCTCAGCTAAAAACACAATTTAATGATTAGTTTCATTTTAACAATTTATCCGCGCTCTAAGAGGAAGAACAGGAAAAAATACACGGATCTAAAGTTTTACACCTTTCAGGGTAAATTGAAGTGGTAAATTAACTTTTCTTGTGTGACAATCAAGTTGGCATGGTTCAGCACTACGTGTCCTGCAACGCAACTGTCATCAACAATGTCCTGGAGTCCTGAATTGTGCCTGGGCCCAGGATAATTCTACTGCTGAATTGATAAGATTTATTACGATAGAGCTAATAGAGATAGACAATCTGTTGCGGTCATTGTTCAGCTGTGACAAGGGTTATCTATTCTCCAGAGGCAATTAATTCTAAAGTTTTTGTGTTTAACTTTTGGATTAGTTCCTGCTTTTATCTTCCTATTGCACGTTGCAGCTTTTTGCGTAGAGGTAAATTCGCGTTGAAACGTTGACAGGGTAGTAAAAGGGTTCCCTTTTATAAAGATTTTCAAAAACTGATTATAAATTAATAGGTATATCAAATAATTTGTATATGTATTTGGTTCATGTAAAAACTGTTCACTTCACTAAAAATGTACTTTTTTACTTTCTTATACAAAGTATAAGGAAGTATTGGAATCACGAAAAAAATCGCTGACGAGATTTTTGCGGAAATACATATTTTGACGTCCACTGAATCCGTTAAGACCAATTTCTCAATGATGTCTGTGTGTGAGGATGGATGGATGGATGGATGTCCGTGTGCGCAATATCACATGAACTAGACAAGATATGTGAACGAAACTTGGAATTTATAAGTTTTATGAAAAAATGAAGAACTGAGTTGATTTTGAATGAAATTGAACAACCGGAAGAGGAACTTTACTGGACACAGGAAACAATAAATTTTTTTCAAAAATAGAATAAGTTTAGAGAAAAAGTTTCAAATAAAAGATGTTAGCAACAATATTTGGAATATAAAATGTTATTTGCACTTTTCTTGTACATACTTCTAATTTTGAGAAAAACTAAATTATATATTCAATAATCTTAGTTACCAGGGCCCTGTCAGCTATATGCACGACTTGTGATAGAAATGTCAAATTAGTTCCATGGTCTTCACGCTACGTGGCGTATTATTTTGAAGTTTCCAAGTGACATTTGAAATTTGAACAACATTCATTTCTCTCTGATTTCGTTTCGTTTGGATCGATAATACTCTGATTTAGTTGATTTTGTGTGAGTGATTATTCTGACTAGTGCATCTTATTTGAAAGGTAAGCCGATTTCACATATTTTCATTATTTGAAATTGTATTTGAATCTTTAAAGAGTTTGCAACTCATTTTACATCTTTATTTCTTCTAATTTGTTTTTATACATGATTATAAATGTCATTAAATTATTTTCATTTCATGCGTGGCTTCAAATGTATTGTTCCTGGCTGCAGGAGTTTCAATGAGGAGGATCTAACATTTGACGTTTTGTCGTCTACCAAATATTCCGTCTGTATGAAGAATGGACGCAGAACATGTATCTTACATATGTATTATGTATATATTTTGTTATTTGATGTGCATTTCGTTAATTTGAAATATAACATTTTTCTTAATACATAATTATTGTTTTCAATTAATTTTTATTCCTGTTCAAATTTGAAATTTCATACTTTCCCGCCTATATACGCCATTAGTTTGTGGTCCCGACGGTAGAGGCGCAGAACTTCTATCCTTTTCAATTTTGCTGTAGCTGACACGTCTCCTCTGTCTTGTCTCTGTTAGTTACAATGAAAAAAAAAAAAAACATTATTAATATTTATGGGTCAAACGTGTCAAATAATTGTGAAGTGTCAAAAATATGTGTCTTGTGAAATATTATAAATGTAAGTAATATTTGTATTATTAGTTAGAAAGTTTTGCTGTCTAGATAGATTTCTATTTTAAAATAAAGTCATACGCAAGGAACAAGTCATACGTGTTCAGTTGGTTTTATTTGTATAAGAAAGTTGTGAGGTGCCCACACCAGATTTTGTTTGCTTTTTTTGACAAAACTGAATTATATGTTTAATAAACTAATTTTAGTTGCTATGGGAACAAACAAATAACAGAAACTGTAATTATTAATCATTCAATACAGATTCACATACCGATAGAAAAATTTGAAACTCACGGAATATCCTCACTTAAAATTGTAATATTTTTTTATTACATTTCTTTATAATATAAGCGCTAAGAAACCCTTTGTAGCAGAGCGCATCGTCAGATCTCTAATATTTTTCGAGATACGTCGATTGTTGGTATTTTTCGAAGTGAAACTCTTGAGGTTAGCGTTTCTGGTGCCTTATATAACAATTTAGCAAATTTTTAAAATTTTTTTTTTTTTTGTATTTTTGTTCAAAATTTCGATCGGCGATAACTCGACAAATATTAAAGATACAGATTTGTAGTGTTCACCAATCGATTCAGCTCGTCGAAATACATAAGTATTCAAAGTTTCATAAAAATCGCTTTACGGGATGGAAAGTTAGAGCAAAAAGCCTGAAAATGGCGTTTTTTGTCCAAAAGTCAAGTGTTACCCCTTGACGTTTGACCTGAATTTGGCCATTTTCAGACTTTTTGCTCTAACATTTCAACCGGTTGTCCGAATTTTCTGAAATATTCAGGGTTTATGTATTTCGTTGAGCTGAATCGATTGGTGGACACTACACGTCTGTATCTTTAACATTTGCCGAGATATCGCAAATCGAAATTTTGAAAAAAAATTCTAAAAAATTTCAAAATTTTCAAAATTTACTAATTTATTATAAATGGCACGAAAAACACAAAACTGGAGATATTTTTCGATATCTTGTATAGTTTTTGAGTTACAGCCCCTCAAAGTTGCTCTTCGGAAAATATAAAAAATCGTCATATCTCGAAAAATATTAGAGATCTGGCGATGCGCTCTGCTGTAATGGGTTTCCTGGCGCGAATATTATAAAGAAATGTAATAAAAAAAATTTACAATTTTAAGTCATATTTGGGGAAATTTCCGTATTTTGAAAAATATTACAAATCGCCATATTTTGATAAATATAAGACATATTACGATGCGTACTACAGCCATGAATTTATTCATGTTTAAATTGTACATAAGTAATAAATTTCAAGTTAAGTTTGGAGTAGTATTTAATTTATTTTCTTGTAAACAATTTATTTGTATGAGAAAGTAGTGTGGTGCCCACACCAGATTTTTATACTTTTGTATTCTGCCTGTTACGTACATGCATTACTGACATTATCTATAGCACAATACATCTTAAATGAGAAAAACAATATTATAAATTAATTCCGCGGTTCAGATATAGAAATGAAGAGACAGCAAAATATTGGTTACCGCGGCATGAAAGACGATGCAGATTATGCGGAAGAGAAGAAGAAACAATACAGCATTTAAAGACATGTAGAGAATTTAAACGAAAACTAAGAAAAGATATAAGAATACATAAAAACTATGCAAATAATATTTTTATGAATTATAAACTACTAACTTAAATTATTACAGAATATTTATTTGAAAAATTGGCTCTAATATTAATATTTAAACCAGAAATCTGCTAAACTGTCACTTCTCTAGGAAATGTTAAATTTGAATGTGTTCCTCGGAGAGTTTGTCAACTAAACAATAGGAAAAAACTGTAAAATGTACATGTAAACATAAATATAATTTAATATTTGCAGCAGATAAATTCTTCCTACATTCTACATTCAATAATGTATGTAGTAAAAGTTTTAGCAAACAAATTACCATTGGAAACAAATGATAGATACTACTTTTAATAATGTATTATAGTTTCAAAGATATGTTTTAATTAATAAAGTGTTGTTTTTTTTCATGAAAAAAATGTTTAGTTCACTAAATATTTCTTTTTACTATTCGTTTCTTTCATATCTTCAATATGAGCCATAGAAAATAGTGTATTATTGTATGAGGAATTATGATAGTAATTATTCACAAAGATGAAGTTTGCGTCACGAGTCGAAGACGAGTGACGCAAATCATCTAAGTGTATAATGACCATAATCCCAAATATAATATTATTCTTTTTCTACTCCTGTAAATTCGGAAATCACTTTTGAAAATAATCGAAATTCGTTGAAAAACGTCTACATAAATATACACAATGACAACATGTCAACTATCAGAAGGCCGTTGCTTGGTAATCCACATCAAGCCCTTAAAATAACAGGGAATTATGGATTTTTGGCTATGTGATTGGTCGAGAAGAGTGAATTATGAATTATAATTCACTGTGGTGAATGGGGTCTTTCACCATTTTTTTTTTATATTTTTTTATGAAACTTTATCTATATTGAAGACTATTTACACTTTTAAAAAGTCTTAATTGTTATTCATTAAGTCACAATGATTTTTTAAAAAATGTTGTGACGTCGCTGGATCTAAAACAGTACAGATTGTAAATAATTGTAGTTATATATTTTTTTACTTATTTTATTATTATTATTACAATAAAATAGAACATTTATGTAACAAAAATTATTTAAATCTCTACTGTTTTAGATCCAGCAACACCTCTACTATGCCTTCACAACATTTAAAAAAAAATCATATTTGCGTAATGAATAACAATTAAGACTTTTTATAAGTGTATATAGTCTTCAATATAGATAAAGTTTCATAAAAAAATATTTTAAAAAAATGGTGAAAGACCTCATTGTGGGGACTCTAATTTATCGAAAAAATTGAAATAATGGGGATATATTTGCACAGGAGTAGAAACATATTTTTCTATGCCAGCATACTGATTAGATTTGAAAGTAATAATATGTATCTTTTTTATCTGAAACATTTTTCGCAATATGTAATAGTTTTCTTTGTATGAAGATGGTAATCGGACTAACTATTTTTAATCAAATGTCGCTTAATGAGTAGATGATTGTGAATATATGTGAACAACACAAACGACAATGCTCTTCAGTGGGATTCGAATCCACGACCTCCAGCGTGCTAGGCTAGTGACATAGACATTACACCACCAAGATTGGCATATAATTAAAAATGATTTAAAACGAAAAATATGTTTGTTTATATTTAGTAACACAGTTAAACTAGCCTACTAGCGTGGCATCTTTTGTCTAATTTAATCGAAGTTGTAGCTCTTATAGTTCTCTAGATCTCAATGACGAGCCTCTAAATTGAAACACACTGTATATTAGACCCATTCGCTAAAATTCAGAGTAGATATGAATACTAGAATTACGAACTGTCTATTCAAAACTTTTCTTTTTGTTTGGTAAAAATTACCCTTGTATACTTATACAACATTTTGGGTACTGTAATTCTCGTGCAAAAATACAGTGAGCAAACATTTTAATACATAAAAATAAACATCAGAAATATTTATTTGTAGACAGGCAGGCGGAACCAGCGCAAACCAATGTCTGGTATAGTTAACACGAAAATGCAAGTCTGCGAGTCAATTTAGAATATTATTCGGCACTGCATTCGTATTGCTTATAATTTAGTTCATTTCTGGTTCTTGTGCTGTGTGCAGTGGAGAAGTGCTAGTGTTTTCGTGTGAAGAGATATGAGAAAAAAATTATTGTGGTAAGTAAAATCGACGTAAAAATATTATGTGGATCATTATTCATGTTATAATATGATAAGAAATTGCATCATTCTTAATACTACAGCGTAAACAACATCTGTGTCCTTTATAAATATTTTGGAAGTCCAAAAGGAAATAAAAAATCATTCATTACCAGTTAGCTTTATTAAAATATTTTTAATAATACATCAGGTACAAAAATCACAAACAAAATGTATCGCATTTAGGCAAATCAAATTAATTAAATCGCGGGCAAAAAACGTATGTAAAATAATCATTATTTATTACGACACTGCTTTGTAATTTTTCCCTCATCACTGTTGACCTTTCGCATCTGGGTGACATGTAATTCTGTTTCACTCGTGACGTTCCACTTCAACTTCTGTGACATAAATCTGAAAGGATAACTTCGACGCTGGGTTTGTTTGTTCGAGAGAAGAGGAATGCAAATGTTTTTATTGTGAGATCTACTCGTTGAAGTTTACACTAGCATGAACAATTTCAAAAGGCTCTCCTAAAATGTCGCAAATCTTTGTTTAAGTTTGAATGTTCATTGCCCGTTTTCAAATTCGCATTTCATACTTTAATAATTTCCATTCCGAAACAGTATTTTTAGATTCATACTCGTACGTAGGAATAATGAAAAATCAATGGCAGGTTTTTGCGAAAATACACGTTTTGAAGTCCCCTGAATGTATGTATATGTGGATGGTATAGCTAGAGTAATAAAATAATGATAAGTTGCATGATAATGTGCAGAACTCAGTTGATTTTAGTCATAATTACAAATTCGTATTTGGACATAACTAGATACACAATAATATATTATTCTACGAGCGTATTATGCTGGTTATTATTAATTCGGATGAAGTTTACGGCACGAGCCATAGGCGATCATAATCATAATATGCGAGTTGAATACTATTCTTTATCCACGACCATTAAACCGGAACCGGAAGTTGCACTATTACTTGTACTATAATTTGGCAGTTTCTAAAATATCCGGCGGTGTACAAACTTTATCATTTCCATCACTAGTATTCATATTTCACACAAAAACGATTGTAAACTGTTCCACTACTTACAAAACGTTTGACAAGTTGAAAAGGCAACGAGCATGAAGTTGTCTCTTTTATCGAAGGCATGAAGTGAGAGTCACTTGACCAAGATTTTTGTCAACAACCCTCTGTTTTTATAATTATATATTATAAATGTATGAAAATTTATAAGTTCACGTGTTTTTCTTTGATTGTACAGATATATAAATTATAAATAATATAATGTATTGTGTCAAACGTCAATCGTCATTCAGTAGTTGTTTTAAATTTCGCTAGATGGCAATCTGTAATGTTTCATTATTCAACATTTTGCGGTGCGTTGCTATAGAAACTGCGATCTGATTGGCTAACAGCAATTATTCAATAGTCTTTCCATTATTCAACTCTTTTAAATAATGAACCATATTATGTAACTAGAAGTGCACTTATAATGAATATGTTATTTAATGGTTGTGGGTAAAACAATTAATTCAATATATTATTTAGAATATGGAAGTAATTGCAAAAAATGTTTGCTTCCAATTTTGAGAATAAATAAATATATCTTAACGCCATTAACCTATTTTGAGTGCGTCACTGTTTGTCATATATTTGCGCTGAAAATGCAGTTACCAGCCGTCAAGACACAGCGCTCAAAGATGTAAGGGTAGGGGAAACCCCATGGGTATATTTAAAATGAATACTACTGTGGGATTCGAAATGAGGTTCTCGTAATCAACAGTCCGTTGAGTTACTATGGAGCTATTAGTATTTACCAGTAATTTTCTACCCCTAAATACAGAAAAAAGAAACGTAGAATTTACTGAGCTATTCAGCAAGCTGAGGATATAAGATGCATTGTATGTGCCATTTTGGTATTAAGATTTAGTGATAGAAAATAACTGGTAAATACTAATAGCTCCATGGTAACGTAAAGCACCGTGAATCACAAGATCATGAGTTCGAATCCCATAGCAGTTTTCATTTTAACTTTACTCCTTGTCATCTCTTTTGTTATCATCAGTCGCTTACCTATCATAAAATGAATCGTTTGTTGATTTTTTATTGTCACTTTTTACAACTTAACCTCAAATAGCACACTTATTACATTTTGATGCAGTTTTATATTATGAAACAATGGAAAAGAAGTTTTGGTTCGTATACTTCACTAGTGAAAAATTTGGACTTTCATTACCCAGGAAAAATACAAAAACATGTTTCAATTCAAATATTAACGTTAATTAACAATACGTTTCCAAAATGTCGTTGTCGTTCAGTTGACCGTCGGGATTTTGTCCAGTACTGGATATATCATAATGACGCTGCTCATAAATTATTATCTAATGTATTCTAAATTGTTAATGATACATATTAAATCTAATCTGTGTTAGTTAATTATATTATTATCCTCATGTCGCCTCGATTTATTATTCTGTACGTTCTAATTTCTCTGTTTGTTTGAAAACAATTGCTCTTGGTAACGTAGGTATAGATATGCCGATTTAAAGGCGAGGGGCACATATTCGAATCCAGGCTAGTGTAAAATTATGTATTTATTTTAGTAATTGCTTGCAATTTCATAGCTCATTTAACAGAATATACTCGATAATTGATAAACTAGTTCGGAACTAGATTTATATCAGAAAAAATTGTTATGTTTAATTTTTTTCATAAATGGCAAACATCATTTAGTTTTTGCTGTTTGGTTTCACATATATAAGTGAAAATTTTACTTTTTATTGACACATATAAATAATATATGATGTAGGTTTTCTTATATTTGCTGCGCGAACAAAAACGAATCCCAAGAAAAGCGGAAAAAATGGATATTTTCATTATTGTGTTTTCTTTCGTTGTTTTTGTTTGCTCGCATTTTTTTCTTCATTTATATTGTCTGGCTTCCTTATTTCTTAATATAAGTCAAATATATGTGATATATTATTTTTGCTACGATATCAATTATGATAACTGTAAGTTATAATGGTATATGAAGATAAATTATTATTATGATGCTATTGAATATAATTAATTTTATATTTGCTTTTATAAATATTACTAAATTCTATATTTTCATAATTGCAGTTGAAAATTAAATATTTGTTAATTGTCTACAAATATGAATTTGCATAAACGAGGTAATAAATAATTAAATTTTATATTTTTCATTTTTCGAATTGACATAATTGACTGTTTACCCATTTCCTGCAATTAATTAATTATGAATTATTAATTTTTAATGCAGCCATGAGCTGGACGAATATTGAAAACATTTAAAATCAGTTATTGTATAATCACAATTCATACCATACTGTAAAACCTAAATCGTGTAGAATTTACAGCAGAATGAGATCTGAAACATTTGCAGACACAATTTGAGATGCCGTTCATCTCTTGACATGTTATCCAAATTTCTGTGCTATTGTGCTAAAGTGCTATTGTAAGTTTGACAATTACCGTATATCGCATATATGTGTTCGAAGTTTCCTGAAGTGCAGAATCAAACTTCTTGTACTCTGTTAGGTGCTTCTTCATTCTTGCGTTTCATGTACCGTGAGTTTCAGCTAAGATGCAACATTTACTTTTCTGTCGTTAATATATTAATATCGACACCAGTTTATATATCATCGTACTATTCCAGAGATAAAATATAACTTAGGTTATCTTAATTTGAAAATGTTTACTAAGAAATACAAAATTCAAAATTCGAATAGTTACTTGGTACAATTATGGTTATGGCTTGAGAAATGTTTATATGTTTATAAATCAGTTAAATTATAATGACAAGCAGTACGGTAATTTACATATATTTAACACAGTAAAGAGACAAAATGATACTGAAACTCACGGTATAAGTAAGACACAATGCTATTAATGTCAAAGGTAAAAAGTAACAGAAAACCAAAATACTAGTGTGGAAAAAACACAGAGAAATTTTTAAATAAAAATTGTATAGACAATCAAATATAATTTATGTAGGTATATTTAAATTTTTATAATTATGCATCCATTACTAATCAAATTATAATTGAGACGGTATAAATAATTTTTAATTTTTTTTCAAATATCAAGATTTTATCAAAAGATTTTTTGTGCAACCGAACGCGAAATAAGCATTTCGCAGCCGCAAAATAGACCGAGTAATTGAATTTCGCAGGCTGTTGTTATGGTAACGGTCGCGAAATCCAAAATGATTGTTTTGTACCGTAGGGTAAAAAACAATCATTTTGACACTTGAGAATTGACATTATTTTTTCATAACTAATTGTTTTGTTTATCAAATGTAAATCCCATAGCCACTTTCTATTTACATAAAACTGTTTATCCAACACCTCTCAATAAATGCTCTATAACTATGGCGATTTTAAACAAGCAAAGTAACAGATTATCCACTAGTGGGTATAACTTTGAGGAAAGCCACTAGTGAGTATTTTTTTATTTATAACAATAATAATAACACACAATACTTTGGTAACTACTTCGATTGACATTTTAATTTAAAAATTTAAAGCATATGTCACTGTAAAATAATATTTCTTTAATAAATTTTTCATTTATTAAGAAGTGTTGGATAAAACGTTATACTTCACACGTGGGCTAAGTGGAATTACCCACTCGATAAAATTATTTCACTCAGCCTTCGGCTTCGTGTGCTAAAATTGCTCTAGTAGGTAATTCCTTACTTTGCTCACTTGTAAAGTAAATAACTATTAAAATTTGTAATTAATATTTTTTTCGGTTGCACAAAAAATAGTGTGTACACCTTAGCCGCGAAATCCTTTATCGCCCTCGAGATTGTCCTGCCTCGGCCGCCAGCGGCCTCGGCGACAATTTTTCTCTCGTACGCTAAAGAGTGATTTCGCGGCCTATACAAATAACTATTTGGTTCCAATTCAGTAAACCTTTTATCAAAAATTAATATTTATCTTCATTTATTAATCCTGAAATCTACTTATAATTATTAAATATACACTGAAATAGTTATTTACATTATACGTGCGGTAAGTTTAGTTTTACAGCGCGAAGTTTTGTATTGAAGCACGACGCGCAGCGGAGTGCTTTAATAAAACTGAGCGATGTATAATAAACTTAACGCACACATAATGTATTACATTTTCTGGCCGATATACCTACTAGTTGAAAAGAAAGATTTCCATTTATAACCTAAAAATATGACAATTTAATAATTCCCGCATAGACTACATGAGCGATTCAAATGTTACCTACCTTTCTCGATATTCTGTATTACAATTCATTTAATATAATTAAAATAAAATAAATCACCAATTCTCATCAATCCAATCAATCAGTTTTATCTTTTGACATTTTATTAGTTATGTCATATTTACCAACTGTGAAATATCTGTACTTAGTTAGAATAAGTGTTAAGAGATGGCGCTGCTGGCCAATGTCATTTTTATATAAAATTTATAGTTTTATTTATTTCTATGTTACTTTATTTAACGATTTTTGCGGTAACTAGAGTTTTTTAAATCATTCTTTATTATTACAAAGTTACTTTTTATTTTAATGGCCTCAAAAAGCTAAAAAATATCGGTGCGTGTTCCCGCACCGCGGTGTTTCAAAAATCATGAACACTGTAAAATCGTAGTTACCGCAAACCTAAATGATGGTTGTTTGTTATGTTTACAGTTCAGGAGGCCAGAAATATATTCATGATCCAATTTCGATGAAAATCCTTACTGAAGTATTGTATCTTTAAAAATTAATTTCATCAAACCAATTATAGTTTTATGAAAATTGATTTATTATTATGAATCCATTGAGGCTACAAAAATATGTTTCAACAGTACATGATATTTTTATTCATTATTATAACAATATATTCAAACAAATTGTGGTAGAAGGGGTCAAGTTGCAGGTTTCAATTCTGTTGGGAACAAACATTCCGCTTAATACAAAAATAGAAACATAATACACACCCGAATCTCCTATTTTTGATTCAAAACGCGCTGTCCCGTAAAATCACGACCTTCCATTCCGCTTTTTCGCGTCCCTTAGATTATATCGTGGTCCCTTCGATTCAGTACAACAATAGAACAATAAATGTGTCATACATCTGTGTAAGGTCTTGATATTCTCAAGGGTTCAGCAGCGTCTTCCTGGTCGGGGGATAGTGAATTTACGGGGACAGGGGTTTTATCACGGAAGCCACGAAGTGGTCTCCGGACTCAGATTCAATTAGAGATGTAGGACATTCGCCAGACGAAACGCAGAAGGAGAAGCGAGCGACGTTTTGGTCAGTGCTGAAGAGTCCAAAATTAATTTAGTGTTTGTCTAGTAGTCAGTAGATTTACTACTGGTTCGTTGAACTTGGAAATAAATTACTGAGACGAATGTTGCTCATACTTAATACTTAATAAATAAATCATTACATACACATAGCATCGTGCATGCTTCTTTCTTAATACTTAAGGAAGTGTGACACGTAGTAATCAAATCAAATATAATTAGAATGGATGTCAGTTTATTAAAACAATAAATTTAGTAGAAGTAAATATTTATTAGTGTTACCTTTCGATGTTGAAATTTCTAAGTTATCAATATTTAGATTTTCGTCTGGTAATTTCATGTACTTATAATAATATAAAACTATTACTATGTACAAATATACAATATGTTTCAATTCATTCTCTTTATCCAAACAGTGTCTGCGTCTGCTCCTTAAGTCAAAATCTCTCCCACATATTCTGCATTATCTGTCATCGTCTCTTGTCCAGTAATTATTTCTTCTTTCTTCGTTGTCTATTCTGAATCTTGCAAATTATTTTTTTAATTTGTCTTGTCTCTTTTCTTATGTAATGGCCTGCTTGTATGAATAAATATTTATATCCTGGATTATAAATTGATTTATACTCGTTTTCTCTTTTTAATATCTACGAGTATATCTAGATTTCTTCTATATAATTTCGTCTGGTTTATTCCGAACTAGATTTCTTCGTCTTTCTATATTTATCTTAGAATGCCCGTTTCTTTCATAATACTTTGTACATTTGGTGTTTCAGTTTTCTTCCTTCTTTTCTTGATATTTCTAGACCATAATCATATGTGAGATTTCTCTTTGAAGAGCTTCATAAACAATAATTAAATAATAATAAATAACAATAATTTTAAAATTGATTTGTGTTTATTAGGTCAGCACATGGTTAAACATGCTCAGTGTTTATTGATCAGTAACTTAACCTAACCGAACATTTGGTACTTTCTCTACTAATATCATTGGGAGGTAATGTGCTTGATAGCTGATAACTGCACTTCAAACCGAAATATATCATTTATCGAAATCAGAGAAAGTAGACTATCACATCAATTTTTAACAGTCGTTTTGAAATTTATGATTTGAAAGTTACCAATAATTATATTTCACTGCATCCATATTGTATAAAAGTAGAGAAAATTGTTTGTGAAATAAAAGACTTTTGGATATAGTTCTGTATATTTAAATTTATTAAAATTCAACGTTTCGAATTATTGAACATAATCCTTCGTCAGGAACAATATAACATTAACAAGTAAATAGCAACAGTAATTATGACTTATAAAACAAAGGAAGCCATGTCTTGTTCAGTTCGTAACCTTCATTCTAATTCACCGTATTCTTCTGCCTGTAGATTTCAATAGCTTCTCGTATAAGTTTACCATCTTCCTATAATTTTAGTTTCTTCAAAATTTATTTTGTGTAAATATTGTTTGAATTTATATGTATTTATATAACTACAGAAGAATTAGAAATGCTTGTGACTCCCTCCTCCACTAATATATTTAGGGGCCCTAATTTTACGGTTGATAGAAACCTACCTACGAAAATTAAAACAACTAATTGACATTCTTAAAACATAAAATACAAATTTTGGAGTACCTTAAAATGAAATGCGATGATTTAGTTGCAATATTCTGAAGTTTGTATAAATTACCTAGTTTACTCCAAAATTTATTTTTGACAAAGTAGCACTGCACAAAACTGCATCAACTGAACAAAAACGTCGAGATAGTTACAAAACAAAGCACAGAGACACTGAATGAACTGAAACAAATTTACCACCAGCTACAAGTACTTGATTGAAAAATGCGCCCGTCGATTATTGTTACTTGGAACGAGAACCGAACCATTAGAAAATTTGATAAATTGTTTTTGTGATTTCTTCGAATCTGACTGTAACTGCTGTTTAATGATTATTAATTGGGTTCAGTGATTGATTCTGTAACAAATACACAAATATTTTTAATGTATATTTTAATATATTTTAAATTTTACGTAAGTTCACTAATGAAAATTAATTTGTGTATTATATTTGCTTATTTATTTATTTTGATGATAAGTTCGTTTAACATTGACAGCCTATATTGTATTTTATGTGGAACAGTACCGTGATAAAATTTTAAGGTGTATAGTCGTGTTCTGTAATGAGAAATTTAATGTAGCTAAAACATAACCTCTCGCTTGAACAACCTTCAAACGATATAAAATGGAGAATAAAATTCAAATAAAAATTGTAACTAATATTATTTTACTTTTTTTTATTATAACAAAATTTACTCCAACTCATATATTTATTGAGGTTTGCCTAAAAAACCTGAGAGGCTTTCAAATAAACTTACAAAATCTAACCAGCTTGTAATATGAACATATGAAACCTAAATTTGAATTGTCTGCTGTGGGTTTCGTGATCCACAATTTGATGCGTTATTACGTTACTTTGAATGTTTGCTGTAATAATTTAAATATTTACATTTCTCGATGTACTTTACCTTTTCACTGTGAAGTTTGCTTATTATCAATAACTGATAAGCACTTAATTAGTGAGCGAATGGGCAAAAAAGTAGTTAAATTTAATATTTAAATTTTATTGATATATCCTCTCATTAATTTAATTTAATACTACCTTATTGTTTAGTGACATTTTAAACTTCAATAATTAGTATTTATGTTCATGATACCAAAAGCGTAGCTGAATACTTAAAAATAAATAATTTAGGTTCACTGAATCGTCATAAAATATAAGGAAACTTTCTTAATTCGAATTAAATCGCGAAGCATTTGAACAATCTTCAACAATTTAGAACTTTCCTATTTCATGAAAATTTTCTACAGAAATCTTACGATTATTTACATAAATTTATTTTATTTAACAAATATGTATTTATGCCAGAAGAGCATAAAGACTGAAAAAGGTTATAATGAATGTCATATAAAAAAGTGTTTTATCATTCAAATATGAAATAATACGAAAACGTTTTATGAAATTACTTTCCGGAATTTTAAAAGGATTTGCGAATTTTCACTCCGGTCAAAAACACATTTATCTTTGTCACGACCTCTGGAAATTTATTTTGTTATTGATTCCAATGAAATGTCTCTATTTGTCAAGCAGCTCTTTATATATTATCAATTCTTTTCAGTCTAATCATTTTTATAATGTTTTATTTTCCTCAGTTAGATTTATGACCTTTTTACTTCAATACGAATTAAATTCTTATGCGTAAGACAATGCGTCATAACGGTCTTGTTTATTTCCAATTTTGGTATAAATATCTCAGTACAGGATATTTCTAACGCAAATTGTACTAAAATTAAGTTTATACATCCGACCTATTTCAAGAAGCATACATATGTCTATATATCATATACAATTGAGCATATATATGTTTGTTCTTTATACAAATTCACACTATTTGTCACAGACACCTGAAATTTTGCACAGTAATTCTTTGAAGCCATTAAAAAATTGCTGTCCATATTAATAACGAATTACGTAAATTTTTGACGAGTTTTTCCACGCAGTAGCTCTCCCAGCCCTATACTTTCTGCACCCTTAATGTAAAAATTGAGGGCATAGTGGGAATACAAATAGTTTGTATAAATTTCATCTTCAGAAAGCTTCAGAAAAAATTGTAACAACTATTATAGAAACAAATTTGAGTCCAAATGTTTTGCCTAAGATTTTTAATTTGATACCAAATTCGATAGAATTTAATCAGTATTCTTTTTATTACTTGTCACTTTTCAAAAATTATTAGTACTAAGTGTTTAATTAGTTTTTGTAAAAACCGAAAGCAGGGAACAGAAAATTGCAAATAACATTTTTAATCCATTATTACTAATCCGTAAAGTAATTATCACAGCTGGTTTCATATTCGAATTAATTAAATTTATTGTTTTGTGTGTTGCGTTTGAGAAACGTCGGGTATATAAACTAGTAAATTAATAAATTAGGGACATCCTGAAAAATATTGTGTCAGCATTTCCAAAGAATCAGGTAACGTCCTTTCACCCCATTATCAGTTTCAACAAAGAGTTGTCGTTTTGGAAGATGCACTCTAGCATCAATTTTCTGAAACAAAATCTCTTTGTTTGGGGTGATTGGCCTAGATTGCTCCAGTGTGCTGCGTTCTCCGAATGGTGTCAGAGAAGCTGACGTTTGGAGCGGCGAACTTTTTAAGAAGTTATTCGATAGGCGATAGGTGGTTCCAATTCCTTTCCTACTTCCTGGTTGTTCGTTTCTGTGACACAAGACATAAACAAAGGATGACATCTGACATAAATTGAGATGCATCAGGGATAACTTTGTAGGGTAAATAGGTTATAGTACTTCAACAAAGCGGTAAAGTTTTCGAATTAATAATATCATGTTTGTGGCGAGTAAACCAATTGTGAGTGGGATAGAAGGAATTATGTTATATATTCCAGTAGATTATTAGGATAAGTGGACACTGTTTAATTTGATTCACATAGAAATTGCTATTTGCTCTAGGCTTTAGGGATATGTTGTTTTAGTACATATGTACATTAAATAACATATGTATAATTTGATTATTTGAATAGCTCAACAAAGTGAAGTAGTTTATTTCGGTTTAGCAAGTAGTACATATATTTGTTTCAAAAGTAATCATAACTCAAAATATATTATTTGTGCCAAGGTTGTTTCATTTCCACGTTTGACAAAATTGTGTTGGTTTGTCAATTATTTCCTACAGCCAATGAAAATTATCATCACTTTAAATTTACTTCTATAAATCCGTGTACATTAACATCTTGAAGGGTGGAGTGAATTGACAACTGGTAATAAATATCCGTAACAAATTTTGATAATACAGTTACAATTGAGAGTTTTATGAGATCGTCAGTTCGAATCCCACAGTCGATAGTTTCCATTTTAACTGTACCTCTGTAGTTCCCTCTCCACTAACATATTTGAGAGTGGCGAGATTTTTCGGCTAGTAATAAACATCCGTAACAAATTTTGATAATATAGGTTTATTCGAGAATAACATGAGATCATTAGTTCGAATCCCACAGCCGAGAGTTGCCATTTTAATTGTACATCTGTGGTTCTTCCATTACGAACATCATTGGGGGCGTTATTCGACGGCTTGTAAAATAAATCACTTACCGATGTTTAAAAATGCAGAATGCCACACTGCAATAACCAAATGGAGTGATAATATATTTTTCTACTGCTGTATAAATATAACCCCATTATTTTATGTGGACGTTTTTCAACATGTGTTTTCAACGAATTCAGAAAATTTTCAAAAGTGATTTCCGAATTTACAGCAGTAGAAAAAGGTATAGTAATATATTCAGGATTATGGTCATTATTCACATGGATCATTTGCTTCATCTTCGTGAATAATGACTATCAGAATCCCTCATATAATAATATATTATTATTTATTTTTATCGATTAATTCAGCTGTAATATTCTTGCTTTTTACTTGAATCAAAGAAGAGATGTCTACTCTTCCTGTCAATCTTGCAACATGATGTGAATTTTTTTCATGTTTGATAGATTAAAGACAAGCAAATATTTTGTAGAGTATAAAAATTTAATAGATACTTGAAACATTGAACTTATGTTTCTATTTCCAATAAACATAGTAAAAGTTGAAATAATATTTTGATATTTGTTTAGTATTTTACCTACCTCCGCGAGTATAACAATTTTTTTGTAATGAACATAATCGTAACAATAGTAAAAATAATAAGTGAGCGAATTCGTTTCTTCACGTGTGTTGTATAGCGTTTTATTCAATCCTGCTATTATAAGCACGCGCCCCCATCCTTGTGGTCCATATTCTCAATGTTACGAATTAGTTAATTTGGTAATGACAGGTGAGTGGGCGAAAGTAGTGAGTAAAAGTGAACTTTCGTCCACTCGCACATTCCTATAGGAATGAATTGAGTGGACAAAACAGAAGGTTTCAAGCTATGTATTCAAGTAAGAAACAATTAGTTTCAATAACAGGATTAAACAAAGTTATTGTTGATATTGTTTAACCTATGATTTACAAAAGAAAAAAAAAACAAAGATGTGTTATAAATTACCAATTATAACATTTCAAGGATATTTGTTGGATACATCAGAATTTTTGAAAATCGGTGATGATAATTTATTTTTAAGTTTAATTTTCTGTTATTTACATTTAATTTTCTTAACTTCTTGTTAATTAAATTTGTCACGTTAGAAGCTAAAAAGTTTCAGTAAACTTTTGCGACATCTGTAAATCCAAGTAAGCCTTCCTTAAGATTGCAATACATTTCTTGCTTCCGTATCGTGATATTTTAATTTAAATAATTTAAATGCATTCCGGGTACTGAGCTCATTTATTTTCAACCTAATTTGCATATTCGATCATCGTCTTTTACTCTCGACTTACTGCGAAAAATGCAACGATATCAAAGGAGTAATATCGTAGACTGAGACATTCCAAGCTTATTAGACTCCTGGTTCAAATGTGATCCTGTAATCCTAGAGTGTATCCTGGAGGCAAGCGCATGAAATCCCCTCATCATCATTATGTAACGTATGCATTGATGTTGCAGAACTAAAAGTCAAGTTACCAAGCAACGGGTAGAATGTTTAATCGTATAATCCTTTGTGGATATACCACAGTTGAAAGTCATTAGAGATGGAGATGTTTCGGTTTGAAATATAGTTTTCTCTTGCAGAATACACCTAAAGAAAAATTGTACCAATTATAATTAAGAAATCTCAATCACTGTTTTGCTTTAAATAACGAGACTTGAAAATAAGTATACCATCACGCAATTATTTAACAATTGTACTGCTTAGACAGAGCAAATGTCGGTATATACGGACACTGTATCATTGAAGTTATCTCAGTGAATAATCTGTTAAAATCAATAATTATACATACATATCACGCTATATTCCACACAGTGGGATAACATGAACCCTAAAACACAATCAACCAACAATCAAACATTATTATCATTCCTGGTACATCACTTCCTCCTCGTCCGCATTTATATTAGTTGATCAACTTTGCATTCGACATCCAGTCCACCTCACTCCCACTTTTTCAAAAACATTCTTCTCAATTTCGCACTCACCGTACGCCACCGTATTCCGGAATTAGGACACGAATAATAATGAATCGTAAAAATAACTAATTCTATTATTATGTATTCATTTTATTTATAATGCTAATATACTCGTATTTTAATTAACCTTATAACAAGAAATTACAATTTTATTTGCAGTCAATAAAAAAAATAAAAAATAACATGAATTTTATGACACATATTAATTGGAAAGAGAAATAGGAATTTTTTATGTATACTATATTATAATATACTACCGTACCGAGAGATATAGTTTGTTGTTTGGCTATCTGTCTTTGTTGTAAAGTCTGCTCAGAAAGTAGATAATAAAGAAAAAATAAATAATTTAACATTAAATGATTTTTTAAGTAAAATGTATAATATAATAATTATACAATACCTATATTAATATAAATAAGTTGAATGAACTATTATATACTTGAATTTAAAGGAATTTAAAAATAATTAAACAATACACTGTTAATAGTAATTAACGTATCAAGGGCGTTCGGTCAACTTAGATACATACATCGTGCCAGAGGCCCTCGACAGCACACTGTTGACCTCACGTATTATTATCCGTTTAACGCCCGTAGTGCGTTCAACATTTAATGTTTGACCGGTATATTATTTTATAAGAGATTTTTATCAATTTTTGTCCTATCATTGTGTTTTGTTAGAGAGATTAATCTATTTGTTACGAAACAGGAAACACTGTACTAGGTAACGCGATATTTGTTTACAATACCGATTTGTTTATTTCAATATTTCTATCTGTCAATAGAAGTCAGTGTTTGTGTAATCTGTGTTCAATAGCAACAACGTCAAATTTATAACGCCCTAGGGCGTTATTTGGTATATAACTATCCGGCTAGCTATGATAACAATAACGTAACGGTCGGACATTAATATAATTTATCATTGTTGGACAAACGCATAGCAATCACTCTACAAACAGAGATAGACAAAGAAGGATGACCTTACGACATCTGTCTGTCTCAGGCTAGTTTTATTGTTTTCCTATGAACCTGCAAGTTAACGTTCCAGTATTACAAGATTTCTGTGGAAAAATATGATATTATTTATTAAGAAATTACTCAAGAATATATACTCATATATGGAAAGAATATATTAATATGCGCCTCAAAGGATATTCAAAACCTAATAGTAAACTATTAAATTCGAATTTGTTAGCGTGTTGGCCAACTTCAATGAATCACAACTCCATTCGGAAAGGTGTTAGTGAAGGAATTAAAATTTTTAGATTTCTGAAATTAAAATCGATTTAAATTATTGATACTAAATGTTTTATGGGATAAATAGCTGCGTAGTCAAGGACTGTAAATCATGATATCCCTTGTTCGATTCCCACAGCCGATAAAACTATCTTTTCTTGTAATGTTTCGTAATCTTACTTGGTCACCGCATTTTAGGTGTAAAAATGTATCACCGAGTTCTGTGAAAGCCGAGTGCCACACCTGAAATGGGTAAATGGTGTGATTATTATATTTGATTTAGCAGCGTTTACAAAGTACGTTTTATTTCAATAAAATTCTTTGCGCAATTTTATAAAGTCTTTACGCCTGGCAAAAAATAAATAGCTTCGCAAGATTCAAGGTTCTAAATTTGTTTGTTGCTTTCAATTAAATCGCAGAGTCTGAAATTAGTTCTGTTACAAATAAAACTGAAAAAGAACCCGTTAAATTGCTTTTCGTCGGTGGGATTTACTCGTATTATTTCGTAATTAAACAATATGTGAAGGACCGATGAAGGACAAATCCTCGGACGACGTAGGAAGTGAAAAGGGTCACAGTTCGGTTCGGTTTGCCCTCGTTTTCTGCGCTTTCCTGCGTGCCGAGAGATAAGTTAATTTTGTTGCTACTTTACGGTTTTACTTTTAATATTTCAAGCTGGTAAGCTGCTTCAAAGATATGCGTTAATAATTTATTTCGGTGATTATTTGGTGGGCAGTTTATTTTTGGGAGAATTAAAAATTAAAAGAGTTATACATTTTTTTGCAAGGAAGAAAGCAGAAATAATTGCTTCATAAATTAGGATAGTCATAGTAAAACTGAATATTTATTGCCTCATTTAAAAAATGTCGTCCTGGCATTTATATTCCTTTATCGGTTTCAGGATATAAAACCTATGTTTATATTATTTCATATATATATATATATATATATATATATATATATATATATATATATATATATTTGTAAACATACAGTTAGTGTTTTTGGATATACATGCATATTTTCTAGCGATGTTCTGCTAAAAAGATAAATGTTTTACAGTCCAAATAACGTACCAAATTAATCACCAAAGACAATACAGATTAATACTTAAAAAGGTAATTTAGGTTAGTTCAGCATGAAAAGCTTTTAAATGGAATGAATTAACAAAGGATCTACCAGTTATTGTTGAACAACAATTAATATATAAATCACAGACAACAATACTTTTCAAACACCAACCACAAATACATTCGTTGGACATATCATTCTTGCGCGATTGTGGCCCATAAATTTGAAGAACAATTGTAATAGCAAACATAACTTCCAACATTGTTTTTATCTGCGTTTTCCAGCGGCTTTTTATCAACCAGTTTTTGTTTATGAATCGTAAAACAACGCAATGATTATTTCAGTATAGGAATGGTCCGCACTTTTGTTCGATGCAAGTCTTTGCTTTAGTGGAGTTGAAAATTCCGGAGTTTTATTTCCAGCAGATCCGGAAGTTCTAGCAGTGTCTGGTTCTTTATGTGGTTGTGTTTAAATGTTACGGAACGTTAAAATTTTTACCGTACCATTTATTTACTGACTTTGCGGAGAGGTGTTGGAAAAGGTAACACATTTATGGGCCAGTTGCTTGTTTGAAAATTTATGGAAGTTTACGGACTTTATTTGTAACTCTTTTACGATTACAACAAGAACTTTTTGCCTAAACTTTATAAATTAATAATTATCATATATTCTATACACTTATTACTCATTATTCCTCCTAATAATAAACATGTGCGGTGAATTTAATTAAAAGTACCTACTTCCTTCTTAGTCTATTAAAGTGCGGAATATTTTGTATTAATTCTGATTTGTCAATTCTTACTTACAGATTTTATAAACTATCTGAACAGCGATTTGCACTGATCCGAGTAGCACCCTAGTTTTTTTGTGTAAGCTTCACTAAATTTTTGCATATAAAAAGATGTAATTTGCTGAAAATATATTCAAGGGGATCAAAGCAAAAATTTCATTCCAATTTTGTATGTAAATTTTGATCAAATATCACTAGGTTTTGTTAATTAAGTATCTACATTAATAGTTGATAAAATAGATAAATGAAGGTTTTTCACCAAACATAATAAATATATAATTTAGTCGTAAATTAAAGTTTAATGAACAACTCAATAGACTTGAAATGAAACTAGTAAAATTACACGTATAGTAATGTAATTATTAAAAAATTTATTATGAAGAAAAACTGTGAAATGTACTTAATTTGCATTAGAATCCTTGAAAGTATTTTTAAAATCTTCGATTATATGCTATTGATTTGCGAACTAAAAATATCACGTCAAATATACGGTTGTAGTAAAATGTCAAACAGACAAACACCTCTAGTACATGCAACTTTCTTTCAAGAAATCATACAATTTTAATAAAGTATTTATAAATATATTGAAATGGTGTTTTAGAAATAGAAAAGCTGTATCATGACGAACTGAAAACACACAATTTATCTTTGATAATTAGCGGAAGGGCTGATCTAAGTTGGAAAATTAAAAATATATATATTTCATACAAATATTAATTATTGGGTAGATAGCCAAGTAGCAACGAATCTCACATACGACATATTCCGGACACATGTTTCATCACATAAAAGTTATTCCTGTGGTTTCCCATCACTAATACACATGCATGTGTAAATTGACGGTTGGTAATCAATCTTCCAGCGTAAAAAATTTTTATAATGTTATCTGAAAAAAAAAATGCAAGTTAAATTTATTTAAATTTATACTCCTATATATTTTATTTTTTCAGCCAGGTAATAAAATACATATAAATTAAACTTGCTTTTTTTAGCTATTTTGTTATATTAAAATATGATTTGAAATTGCTCTATCGAATGAGCCAATAATATATATATATATATATATATATATATATATATATATATATATATATATATATTGCCATTTAATATCAAAATTTGGGTTCCATATTATGTGAACCTCTAGTTAAGTATAGTATATTATTATATGAAGGATTAAAATAGACATTATTCACGAAGACGAAGTTTGCGTCACGAGTGAATAATGACCATAATCCCAAATACATATAATACTATACTTTTTCTAATCATGTAAATTTGGTAATCACTTTTGAAAATTCTCGAATTTCGGTGAAAACACACGTTGAAAAATGTCAACAAAAAAATACACAATGATAACTGACTATATGTTAACTGCCAGACGGCCGTTGCTTAGTGATCCACATCACGTCTTTAAAGTAACCGTGAATTATGGATATCTGGCTCTGTGATTGGTCGAGAAGAATAAATTATGAATCATAATTTACTGTCGCGAATTATGGGTGTTATAGTTCATCGAAAAAAATGAAATAATGGGAATATATTTATAGAGGAGTAGAAAAAATATTTCATTTACTTAATTGTAATAGTCTTATTAAATAAAAATTGTTGTCAAATTTAACCAACTTCATATCTCTTATAGTTCTCGACATAGCAATGGTGGCATACATAAATGAAACACTCTGTATAACACGTTGTTTCATAGTCTTGAATCCCCTTAATTTTCTATAGCGCCTCGTTTAAATTCATTAACCGTGAAGTGATAAATAAAACTACAGTTTGTAAAGACGCACCCTGATTACCACTTAACAATAACTCCCCTGACTACGACCTATGCGGTTATCAGTTCCTTCGTCCTGCGGTGTAGCCCTAGTCCTGGCAAATGGCCAATTCTGTGTCGCCGTACATAGCCTAGCAGCACACCTCCATGCCACCGCCTCATCATGTTGGTCACGTCCACGCTTAAACATAAAAGAGCATCTAACAGATTTAATCTAAATCGTCGGAGGCCACGTCTGCACTAACACTACCGCGATCGCCTGTAGTTTAACGTTCACGCGATGCGTTTTTGTTACATTGTGACACTTTGTCTGTTTAGTGCCAAGAGTTTTATTGGTGGTTTGGTTCATGGTACTCTTATTGAATGTTTATTTTTAGATTTAGCGGAAATGGTGTTGATAGACAATGTTTTAATCTATTTTATTTAATTGCTCAATTTGTGTTGTTTGGTGGTTTAATTTAAATTTAATTACATGTTTAAATTTAATCTATTTTATCTGGGGATTATGATGAAATTATTGGCATATTGTATATGGCACAAAATTAATTATATATTTTGTGTGGGCAAACTATAATATATAATTAAATTTATATTAAAGTGGCTTTTGCTACTAATTGATATTACATTTAAGCGGATAGGTTTATATACAGGCCTAAATTAATCAATTATATTAAAACTTGACATTAAAACTTTATGAAAGAAACAATCATGAAATTATTCAAACCCATTCCAATATCTTGCTATTTTCTAATCTTTTGTTTTTATTTAACAAAGGTTTATCTTGTTGTTGAAATGCTATATTTAGACAGATAATTTTGAGGTTCTTATGGTTCATTTATATTCATATTATTATACTATAACTTCTTTTTATTTAATATATTTAAGTTTAATTGATACCCCATGTTCAGAGTTAGTCAAAAAGTGATCTTTAACTAACTTTTTCACTGACCATTTTTTCCACTAATTTTTTTTTAAGATTTCAATTTTATTTGGCAGCAATTTGGCCTATCTTTTTTTAAACATTTTTCAATAAAAATTAGAACTGTGATTCGAGTTTGTCGAGCGTGAATTGTGTATGCTTAGGGTGTGTTTGATGTAAAAGTGAGAGTGAACGAGCGAAGTGAGCTTACCTATCGATAATTTGCATTGTACTGTGATTCGAGTTATCGAGAGTAAATTTTGTAGACTTTTTAATATTAAATTTAATCTATCACTGACAATTTTGACATAAATAAAGTATGAAGTTTGCTTTTGACAGTTTATTGAAGAGGAAGAATGAAATATTTTTTCTACTAATTGTAAATGAAAAGTTTGAAGATTGCAACGCTTTAATTTTGTTGGTTTCCGTATGTCTAATCGCAATTGTTAATTTTAATTGCTGATAGTAATTGATAATTGGATAGCTCTAAACACAATCTTAACAAACCAATGTAGGCATCGACAGCAATGCGCCTTATGGGCGCGTTTGAAAACCTGACTTGTAAGAACCGCTGTATTTAAGTTTAAATTTTATCTCTTCCAGCAAAACCATGTAGTACACAAAAATGTACTTTCGGAAGACAGTTTTTCTCATGTCTTGAACTACTAGCGCTGTCAGCGGCAAAACGTTGAACTCAAATAATATTGCGCTTAGAAACGAAACTTCGTAATTTTTGAACAAACTACACAATTTTCAGTATTAATTTTTGTACAGAATTTTAAATTATATTGTCCTGATTGTCGTAACCTAAAATTTTATCTATATATTTAATAAATTCATCATAAAACTACTTTTAATATTTTTGTTTGTTTGTTGTTATTATTTTTTAGCTCAGTGCAATCTAGATACCATAATGAATTAATTTCTGTATCATACATATAATGACATTGTCCCAAATTGCTTAAAATTATGAAGTTATAGAGACATAAAAATAGCATGTTTTATCGACTTTCAAACATGCCCTTAACTTCGTACACCCCTGTAAGTTATAAATGACGGAATTGTATGTGTTTTAAATGTTCAGTTCAGAAAAGAAATATTAATTTGTCAGTATGTCAGTATTCAGTATTCAGGAAAAATAAATGATACTATAATATTTTCTATGTATAACCCAAAAATTTACTCGAATATTTCATTATAATAATGACGAACTCTTGCTAAAAGCAAAACAAGAAAAAATCTTTCAATTTCTCCGCAGACAAAACGAACAATGGCTACACATACTAACACACACATAGCACTCAGCCTTATGTAACTCATTAGGCCCCATATTGTACAGAATTAGGACGAATAATCTGTCAACTGCAGTCCAGTATCACATATGTCGAGAACAGTTGACTGCGCAGGGTGCGATAATAAACGCCCTGCACCCTCTTGTCCTGCCGGAGAACATAGATGGCTCGCACTATGACGTCACTGTTGCTTTTGTTTGTGTGTGTGAAGTGTGAATGTGTGTGAGCGTGAGTGATGAACATAGGGCGCAAATTATGATGTGTACTTTCAGGCTATAAAGTTTATGGTTTTTGTTATGTTTTTATTAGAATTACAAGAGGATAATTAATTTTAGGTTAGGTTAAGCACAAAATTAATTGTATTCCTTGCATGGTTAGTTAATAGTTATTTACGATACAAGTACGTAAAGCTAGTCTTTAGGTATGTGTATCGTACAATATTTTATCTACGATATAATGAAAAACCCCAATAAATAAAAAAAAATTTATTTGTGAAGTAAGATCACAATATTAAATGAGAAGTTTGCCATGATAAATTTTTTTTTGCAAATTTGGTGTATTTAAAAATTTTAATCACCCGTTGCCCGGCAACCGGTGACTTATGAGATCGTGTTTCTAAACAACTGTTTTACAAATTTAAAACTAACAACTAAACATCAACTTTACACACTATCGTAGATATAATATTAATTATGTTTTAGTTTTAACATAATGATTAGGATAATAAAACAGCTTCCAGGTAACGCCAGACTATGGCTCATGAAATTCTCAGTTCGAATCCTTTAGCCTTAACCGATAATCATTTTAACTTCATCCTTGCTAACCACATTTTACTCGTATATCACTTATAGAGATCTATGAAAGCAGAATGTCACATTTGCATTGGGTAAATGGCGTGATGTCGATTTTTATTATATTGGAGTATTTATGTTTTTCAAAATGAGGTAGTAGAATTACAACACCAAAGTTAGCAACATTTCATGTAAATGCGCAATGAAACACGCACCCAATTTCATGCGTTGAATTAACATTCGCATAACCCAGTTTACTACAGTTTTTTAATCAAGAGTACAAAAGCAATTTGCAGTTTCCGTATTTTCAGTGGGTTATATTTTTCTAGATATGCTGTTCTACATGCAAACTGTTATGCTTCACTAGGTGTTTGAAATTGGAATGTTGAATACCTGGAATAAATTTGTATTTGTATAAGTCTAAAGGTAGAAAATCCATTGATAGTCACAATCTAAACTCAGTTAATATATAATATAAATTTCAAGTCATAGTTGTAGTTCTGACCGCACAAGAATCTCTGGGATGCCACTTTGGAATCACTATACTAAATTTTTAAACTAGGAGGAACATTTTGAAATCTAAGTACCGGAATTAAGATTGTGATTGGCTTAAACGGAGCCTATTAACACCAAACAAACCACTAGACTTAAATCTTTACCGTCTTTTAGCTGTTAGCGAGTTATTGTTGAGGATAGTTTTATAAAATGTTACAATGTAGATAATTATAATAAAAGTATATTATTTAATGAGCATGTAATGTATGCTATTACTCATGAGAATGAAGTTAGCGTCACGGGCGAACGTGAGTGATATAAATCATTCGAATGGGTAATAGCCATTACATGCGAGTAGAATACAATACTTTATCTACGACATTTCGTCAAATATTTGTTTATTTTTGCTCTGTCATATACAACAAATTGTTTGTTTATCAACACAGACAAATAGTAGCAACCATCACCAGACTACGAATTATTGTAACAAAATATTGAAGTGATTTGATATTTAGCAGATAATCTTAAATCCAATTATGTTGAAACTGAAATTATTTGTATCATATTAATCCAACACATGTTCGGAAAACAAATGTGTTATTATTTGGAAGTTATATTCTCCTACTATTTTAAACAGTTAACTAGAAATAAACGATTTCAAAGGTAAAGTTTAAATAAGACAACGATACAGAGAATTCACTAGAGGCCTCAGATAAGTGTTTAAGAGATTTTCCATGTGATAGGAATAATGTAAAACATGAAGTTTGAATTTGTTACGGGGTTGAACATTCGTATGCGCATAATACATCTGTTCAGTTGGACCTAAGGGAATGTAAATATTTCAGCGCCGAGCCGTGCCATAAATTATTACATATTTCACAGTTCTCGTGAACGTAAAAAAATCAATAATGTAGGGACATCAACAACTATTACAACATACACATGTTTACAGTACTAACCCACTTAACTTTAATGTTGCTTTGCATATATCAAATTAATTTTATCCTGGATAATTAGCGTTTAATAGTTTATCGCTGAGCAGTTATTATAATGTGAAAAATTTATGCAAATTTGTGTGAAATAACATCTTGGGACGATGTAGCTGCACAGAAATAGATTTCATACAGAATATTAAATTTATCTACTTATGTACATGGAACATCGTACTGAATACAAAAACAGCTGCATGGAATAATACAACGGCAGTGTAGAAATACGAAATGAATTGTTGCCATTAGCGTTTACCATCTATTGATATTTTATTTAGTTACCATGATTTCAGATAATGACAAATATAAACTGCATCCATGAGTATTAATTTGTTTCTCAATTGTTTTTTTTTTCAACATGGGCAAGAAGCCAATGAAAAAAACTTGTATTTGAAATCGGCACTAAAGTCCTCAAAAATCTTCATTAAAAGCTCAGAAATCGGCACTAAAGTAACCCATTATACGACGATTTGAGCAAAGCAGTGTTGGCAACCGTTGAATAATTATTGTAAAAGTAGGATAATTTTGACAAATATATGACGTATTGTAGTAAATTTAACCAAATAATTCCGATGAAGAAATTGAGGATAGAACACATAATTTTGAGTGTTATTTGCGATAACTTCAATGTTCGAGGTTGGCAACACTGAGTGTCAGTTTCCATTGACAACTAACAGATGTATAAATTTAACCGATATAATTATTTTTTATAGTTTTTTATGAATGTTTAAAACACGCGACAGCGTGCGTAAACGCAAGATAAAAATACGCCGTGCTTTAAACATTGCTAAGCAACAACAAAAATAATTACTATTAATATCTGTCAAAACTGTCATGACAAATTGTAAAAAAACGAATTTACATAGTAACGTAAACAATAAATGGTAACCAATCTCCATGTAAATGATATACGTCAAACGTCACACGCGCAAAATTATGAAATGGATCAAAATTAAAATGTTCCTTTCCAGTTTTTCCAGAATATAATGCAGGTATAATAAAAAATAGCATGTATAAGTGCTTTCAAAACACTAGCGACGTTAAAAGCACTCCGCTTCGCGTCGTGCTCTTAAACTCGTCGTACGTGTTTCAAAATCATCATCATCATATTCCATTACGATACACATACGTAAAGCATCTTTAGTTACTCAGGGATCCTAAAACACTCGCTAAGTTCGTGTTTTAATTGACCTATTCGTGACTAAAGACTACTTTTACGTACTTGTATCGTAAATAACTACTTTGAGTAAACGATCTAAGTTCCGGAAAGGTGGCTGTTGTTGTCGTTTGTATACACTCATATTGGTTTGTTGTATATCTTTTGTATTTAAAATTTATTCTAATATTAATATAGAAGAACCTATTGCAAAATATATACAAAACATAAATAGTGTAGATTAAGGCAGGAACTCAGTAAACATTTTCTCGTAGTTTCTCTAGAAAATAAATTTTGATATTTGATAGGTATGTATTAAGAACTTGTTTAATCAAATATAAAAACCGTGGTTATCATTATAGAAGAATGTACAACTATTTCAAATGTTCTTAAAAAAGTATTCATCTATTCATGGCTTTCATTATAGAAGTATACATTAACGATCTTTTAAAACAATGAAAAATAGTAAACATAAAAAAACAGCATTACAATATCAAGAAGCGCCACCTGAATAATGAATTCCCAGCACTGCGCCGTTTAAAATAGCGACATTTCTCACCTTGTGACGTGGATTCGTTGTCTCCATCGCATTTAAAAACATTTGCATCCCCATCACGAATTTACATATTCAAATGTGGGTCAGGAACAACTGATGATTCTTCTGTTTAAACGCGGTTGCTTGGCAACAGATTTGAATCAGCACTGTGGCTGAAATTACGTCTAATCATTCGGTACACTTTAAAAACAAATTAGAGACGGCGAAACGAATAGCAGAGTGGTAGGAGAGGCTTCTAGTTTGGTTTGATTGTATTTATAATTAGGGGTTTATTTAAGTGGTGCTATTAATTTGCTTGCTTTAATTATAATCAAGCTGAAAAATAACTAGCTCTATACCTTTCGTTTAGTTCCGTTTCTAATTACTTAGAAAAAATGGGGCACCCACACTACTTTATTATACATATGAAACTGTATTTGAATGTTTAATAAATTACACTAGACAAATGTTTGATGTATATCTTGAGTTTAGGTTAAAATGCAACGTTTATCTTTTTATTATTAATGTATTACTAGTACTGTTACAGAAAAAATGCAATAAAAGATGTCAATGTTAAATGAAGTTGTTACCATAATTTAAATTTTTTTAATATTTTATTAATAAAGAATAAATTCGAGTTGTTCCTTGGTTCAATTTTGGCTATAGTTTGAGTAATTAAAGTTCATTTAATATATATATTCTATGTAGCATTTTATCTGGAACAGTATTTACTGATATTCATATCAATATATTAATGACGGATTAGTAAATATTGAATTTTATCTGAGTTGTTTGTTCTCGTAGCATAAGATTTGGAATAGTATATTATAAAAAAGCATGGAATGGTACTCATTTCCTACTAATATAAAAGTTTGTAGCATTCGCCTTCCGCTCATGCTGCAGATCATACGAGTATGAAATGGACATTCCATGCGAGTTGTATACTATACTTTTTCTACGACAACGATATTATATCCTAATTAATTTAATTTTAATAATAAATTTGTCCCACTTTCACCATTTCAATATTTGACAATTCGAATTAAGTATCCTAGCAATGGCACCTGTACTGAGATGAACTGACTTGTATTGAAATACTCTCTTATTTAAAACAGTTTGTTTTTTAATTCAAAATAAATTATGTATTACATATGAGAAAGTAAAAATTAATTTCAGCAAATATCACGTAAAACTTTTTATCTACGACTATTGTTAAAATTGACCCTTTTAACGGTTGCTTAGCAAGTTCAAAGTGTCTCTTTCTGACATTAAGGTTCAAAATAACATAACATGAGGTTTTATTTTTAATTTTAACACGTTGCTAACGATTTGCATCAATAAATCAACAAATATAACTCTACCTATCAAAATATTCCTCATTTTTAAATATTTTATTTACTAATACACTAGGAAGATCGTAGATAAAATTTTGTGTGATGTACGTGTTAAAAGTGATTTATTTCATTAGTGGGGTTGTTTCACTCGGCTTCGCCTCGTTTCGCAAACATATTTTATACTTTTTGTGATTGTCGATATTTGTTGTTACTCGAAGTGCGCATATAAGGAGTTTCAACTCAAAACTATGCTGAATTTAAAAAAAAAATTATATTCAGATTTTTGTTCAACAAATTATTATCGAATGTTCTAAAAAATTTCGATCAGCGATTATTCGAGAAATATAAAAGATACGGAATTGCAGCATAAACTTTTGGATTCAACTGTAAATGATTTTAATGTATTATGAGTGCACCTGTGCGAGTGTGAGATTGAGAAGAATGTTGTTAAAATGTGGGAACGAGTCACTTAAGGTGATTTTTCTATCACGAGAGGATGCCCAATGAAAGTTTGGTGAAAATAATAAACGGACGAGATTGAAGGTGAACGATGGCATGGGCATCCGAGAAATAAAGTGAACGAGTGATTTTGCGTGTGAAAAATAGACAAGCATGTATGAATGTGGAAATATACAATTAACAAAAAATGACAAGATGGTAGTTAATTTTTTCACCGTAAAACATTTTCTGAAAACAAATTTGTAATTTCATATTTTTTATAGGTTTCCTGAAACACATTCATTGCTGATTTCTGACTTGAACATCTAAAGGTAAGATTTTCAATTGTATTTGTATAAATACAATACAACATTGCTAAAACTTTAAAAAAATCTAACAAACCTAATGATAAGAGCGCAGTTAAGAATAGTTTTTTCTACGGTAAACATTTTCGCAACATAATCTTAACAAACACTCCAGATTAGCAGATCTAGATCACAGACCTAAACCTCTTAACATTCTGCCTTCAATTCATCACAAGGATTAATATATTCCGAGCGTAAAAACACCGTTTGTAAACACAGCACACACTTTTTCATCTCGTTAGCTAGCTCGTGCCGAGCCTACATTTTCCATGACTTTTTTCCGTTCGGCGCGATTCGTCTCGGTGCTCGACCGGGTCCGCGTGTCATCTTGTGCGTTTGCAGCCGTGATTAACGAGTGAGATGTCAGAGAAGAGTCCTTCTCTAATTACTCAAAGAAACTTGATCCCTTGTTGAGGTTTTCTTCTGAGAGCTTGTCTGCTGGCGTCTACGTCTCGCGACGCCTCTGCGTCGGTTCGTACGAGTAAAGGTGGCTACACAAATTAAGAGAAAACTCAATGAAACCGCGGTACAAAAACGACAGTTTTTCTTAACAATAAGAAAAATATATAGTAAAAGTTAAGTTTTGCAGAGCAGATTATGAAAAGTACTTTGCACTATTAATATTTTCTTGGTAAAAGCCGCGTTTACAAAATGAATTTTGCGCAAGTGTTTTAACCAAAAACAGAGCTACTAAAATTCTAGTTTTTGGGAGTTTTTGTGGAGTTAAGTTACACAGCTGTAAAAATGTCGAACATAAATTTAATCTGACAATATGTTTCCACTAAACCTATGCCTCGTTGCATTAAGCGATGTCACGCATTATTAACTACGAAGTAAAGTTTGGAACAAAAAATAACGCATATAATAAATTTTGAATCATCAATATTGAAATCTGTACGTTTAATAAGATTGAAAGGTCATCATTATTGACCAAACATCAAGAATATATACAAGACGCTTGGGTAATAATGATCGTGTCAACCGTGATTTATATATTATTTTTTTGTTCAATATTAACTCTTAAATCCTTTTTAACGAATTTCATTATAGTAGTTTGTAAATATCTATAAAAACTGAGAGGCGGAAATTAATTTATTTTATTATTAACATTGTTTTATTTCGTTTTGGTAACAATAGCTAAAAATGTTTGGAGAAAGTTCAATTCATTTCTACTGTAAATAAATAATAAATGCTACTCATGATTTACAATTTTAATATAGATTTGCAATTATAACCCTAAAAAAATTTTAAAACGTAAGATAATTAAATAATATAATAAACATTTACCTTTTCGTGAATTCAATATTAATAATAATAATTACAATAAATAAATGCATAAATACAGATTGCACAACGTAAAAGTAAGGCACACTCAGGTAAAATTTTACAGGAAAATGATTAGTTATTCTTCAAACTGAATTGCTAAAAAAATTTGACACAATTTTATATTCATAACTAAAATTTTTAATTCATAATTAGTTCTTTACTATTTACTGAGTTAAATAAATTCAGGAGTTTAAATTTCTTTAAAAAGTTATAGTTCTCATTATTAATCTGGATCAATAATAATCAATTATTGACCATTACTAAGGTAACTGACCAGTTATTAACCATTACTAAGGAAGTGGAAGAAAAAATCAATTTCACGACTCAAAAGGTGTAAAAAGTGAAAAAAATTCATTAAACTAAAATTTTGTTATTAGAAACATTATCGTTTTTATTCAATAATATGAGTATGTATATAGCTCCTTGGTAACGCATCGGACTGCGGATCATGAATTCCTCGGTTCGATCGATAAAATTACCACCTGCGACTTTTTCTACTATCATCGTTTGTGATAAAATTTGACGCTTAGTTCTACTTTATAGATATACGTATTTATTTTTTTATTCAAAATAACAAAATGTGTAAAATTAAAATATGGTGTCAGTCACCTTGACTCTTGTTAACTTTTATCAGATTGTTAGCTACTAATGTAGTTAACAACATTTTATACCACTGGCGCATTGTGTTTCTAAGATTAGGCAGTAAAAATTGGAATGATAATTATCATCTTTTTAATTATATTTCTGTCTGAAACGTACGAATATGCGAAGCTGCCTTTACTTCTTGCGTCTGTGTCTGAGAGTCTCAAACGTCGAGTGACGTAGCATCTTGATCAGCATAATTAAAATTTATGCTACTTATGTCTGGAGCTCGGCTGAATTTTGAAAAACTTGTCTGCAGATGTTACAAGAAATGTAAATTATTATTTTTACTTCAAGTAATTTTTATCTTTAGGTAAATTGAAAAAGTTGAGTTAACTTTCTTCTAGATTAGCTTAGTTTTAAATATTGAAAGATTGATGAAAATTCTTGGACTGAAATATGGTGGAACAGCAAATTTTAACTTCATACGACTGACAAATAAAAAGGAATTAAAATATTTGATCTATATTCGGGCCTATTCTATAAAAAATTGCTATATACTGTAACATCTTGCTAATTGTAATAAAAAAAAATCGATTTTATGGAGCTAATGAAATATTCAGTAGTTATATCACGAGTGATAAGAATTTAATCGATTAAATTTGACATGTCTAGCTTATGGAATAAATTTAAATTAAAAAATGTTTGAGTACATAATAATTTTTTTTTTAATTTTATTTTTGACTTACAACTGACCTGTGAGTACATAATAATTTGAATTTGAATTTGATTTTATCTTAAATTATTATGTACGATAACACTTTATTAAAGCAAAATTTTATAAATAAACTAGATATCAAATTTAATCGATTCAATTCTTTAGTACGAAGGGTATATGTCAAGATTATATTTATGCTATGAATTTATGAAATAAACTTTAATATTTGCCGAAGAAATAGTACTAATACGTTGATTTTGACACATTTTTACACAATTAAATCGGTACTCTCATAAACAGAAAGCACAATTGAATGTACTTATATATTACAAATATTAAATTTGTTCAAACGAAGTGGTAAATTATTACTATTCTACGTATGTTCCACATTTTGCAATTTGTGCATATTGCTTTTATCTTTTGTTTTGAGATATTTGCTATAAAATTCAGATAAGATCTGATTAGAAGAGTTCTTAAGTATTATAAAATATAAAAGTTTTATTACTGCCTGCAAAAGATATAAAAGTTATGATTTTTCTTTAAGATAAAAGCAGCTTCGCGCAAATGTCATGGTAATGACATAATAAAAATAAGAGAACCAAGGAGCAGTTGCTCTAGATCTAGATTTTTTATTTCGTTGAATTTCTTTTCATGATTCGTTTTTCCAATAGAACGGCATTAACAAAGTAACAAAAACTTCATTTAAAGATAAAGTAAATAAAATATTTTTTATAAATACGGTCAGGAAAAGTATTTATCGATGTAATTAGACGATAAAATATTTTTTTACTTTGATCACAGGACTTTCTTTTGATTAAATTCTTTGAATTTGAATATTAATATTACATTTAAGTTTGTGAAAGATCATAAATGAATAGAGATGAAATTAGTAGATTTAAATTAATGGAAAAGTATTTATAAAAGCTTTATAATTTTGATTCGTATTAGCAATGAATTGAAAAGTTATTCAGTGTGACCTATCATTATAATTAATGAGTGAAAGCTAAAGTCTTTTCATAGTTTAGTATACTTAACAACCCAAAATTCAAACTAAAATTAGACATTTTAAAATTAATTAAATATAATATCGTAAAGTTGTCATTTTATTTCTACTCCTATAATATATAATCTTTCGAGATTTGCGATGCAGAGTGCCACATCCAAATTTAGGGCAAACGAGGAGATGAATTTTTATTTGAAAAACTAGGAAGGTAGTAAATGAAAAGAAGAAATAAGTGATTCAAGCGTGGAATAGTTTAAATAACAATCTCTTTTAAGAAAGTGTTTCTTTCGTGTATAATGTTCCTTCCATAATCCTGAGAAGTATTTTAGTAAAAGCTTTCGATTTTGACAAAAGACGAGATGTCATTTTTGTCTCTTTAGCATATAAAATTTGTCGAAGCAATTTCCCTTGAAAATTTGATTGTTCTTTAAACTGATTTTTTATCAGAATATTTTCATCATCCCTGAATTTAATATTATCGAGGACCCTTTTTTGTCTTGTTCCTGCAAAAAAGAATACATTCATGAATTAATCAATACATTTTGATATTAATTTATACGTAGCCTTCCTGTTATGTATTACTTTGATTTCTAACATATAATAGTTATTTATGGTACAAGTGTGTTATAATACAAATAAGTCATGCGAGAAAAGTATTATCCCATTGAAACAAAATAACAAATTGTCAATTCTATTAATGAATCACCTTCAATTACGAATATACCTTACAACATAAATATATCAAACTCAAAAGAAATTTGTAATCTAGAATCTAGATGATAGTCAACTGAGGAAACAAATTAGCTTTAATTTTAATGTCAATATTAACGTTAAAAAATATGATGTGGCCAGCACATGACCTCCCGCCCAATACTACTACGGTACAAAATAGTATTTGATGATACAAAAACATACCTTCTTATTTGTTTATTTTCTATTTATCTTTATTTGAGAATTTTAATTTTCTTTCGTATATTTATTGAATTTTTTGACATATATTTCACTCAGAAAACAGCTTCACAATCACAATGACATGTGTCACATTTCGTAAAAAATTGAAAATTTTTAAATGTTTCCATGGTGTACTAGGAATGCAAGATTTGTGAAATCTAATTTCTTTATATTTTATTATCTCTAAATCTAATGAAAATTAATAAAATTAGTATAATCAAAACACATGTAAAATTAAATATTCTTCAACTTTGAAAATAACATAAATTGTTGAAAAAGGAAATTTAACCGTGTTTTTCACGAAAAACTGTTAAGGGCTTCAAGTAAAGTGCTACTTCCGGTTGACCAATTTTATCCAAAATCTAATCAGCTCTTCATTTAAATATAAGAAACAATAATTCACAAAATTGTATTTTTTGGTATTATAGTATTTGAGTTATGCGAGACGAAAAAATTACCACAGACTACACACACACATACATGCATACATACATACATACATACATACATACATACATACATACATACATACATACATACAGACATCATCGCGAAAATAGTAAAATCGTATTGTAGGGACCTTAAAACGTGCTTATTCATTGAAAACTCACTACCCAATTTTTTGACCAAAAACAATACCTCCCTTACCTAGAGGTTGGCGGGAGGTTAAAATTGTCAAATTTATGTTATTAAAACAGGTTCAATTTCCAAAACATTGATAAAATTTTTATTTCACTAGTACCTTATAAACCACATTATTTATTTGAAATCACCATAGTTATGATGTTGTAATTAGGTGTTGAATAATAGAATATTATTCAATGAGCATGTAATGTATGCTATTACTCACGAGAATGAAGATTGCATCATGAATGATGTAAATCATTCAAATGAGTAATAACCATTACATGCGAGTAGAATACTATACGTAATCCACAATATTTCGTAAAATATTTGTTTTGAAATTATAAGATAAGTAGAATTTTTGATTTGATAAATATAAAAAATTGTTTATCAACATAGTCAAATTTCAGCAACATCACTAGGCTACGTAGTGTTGTAACAAAATGTTGAAGTAATTTGACATTTAGCAGAAAATCTTAAAACCAAATATTCAGCTACAGTTTAAGCTTAAAAAGAAAATAAAAGAATGAAAAAGAGAGAAAATTGGTGTCTTTTGCTTTTTATGTGGATAAAATTACTTATAAGTCATTTTGATTTTACTTTTTGACAGGTAAGTTTTGAATCTGACATAACGAATGAATAATATGAATTCATCGAACTGTCAATATTATTTCATTAGCAACAATAACAAAGGTCATTAATTGATAAACAACTGTTGAATTATGGGTATATTATTTGACAGTTGTGGATAACTAAATATATCATCATGCCTTTTATCTATTTTGGGTGCGACACTCTGCTTTCGCAGACCTCGGTAAATATAAAGTGAAAATTGTAATGTCGATTGTGAGATTCGAACTGAGGTTTTCATGATCAACAATCTGATGCGTTACCACAAAGCTATTTACCTGATATTGATTTCTAATAAACGTGTTTTATGGGAAAGCTTAAAAGGTAAGTAAAATCTTTTTGAACGAGAAGGAAGTATACAATAAAGTTTACGGTACAAATACAGCCCAGTAATATGAAAATTGACCCCTATAACCTTATTTCACTTGTAATATTTTCTCACTGAAATTATTTTATTTTTTGTCGCAATAATCACAATTGTCACTTAACCAATTTCTGTTCCAAACTTCAACAATAATCCTTTGAAACTTTTAATAGTTAACTTTAACACATTTTTGTCCGAGCACCCACGAAGTCATATCGGCTAAGTTCGTGCGACGTTGCCATGTTGAACGGCCCCCGAAGGAGGCATTTCATCAAACGGTTTCCAACTCTTAAACTTTATCACGTCATAGCGATAAGAGGAAACAAGCTGCTGGCGAGTGAACAAATCTGAAATCCCACCCCTTCCGTGTCGTGAGTTCGACGTTTGTGTTTCTATGTTTTTGTGTTTTGTTGCTGCAAGGTTAAAGTCACTAGAATCTGCCGTCTTTTGTTTCCGTGAGCCGTGGCCAACTGTGCGCGAAATACTTTGAAGTAAGGAAACAGTAGCGTAATGGGAAGTTCTGCATTTTCACGAACTACCCGACTTGCTTGCACCTTTCATTTGAATTTTTTTTTTGCAGTTATTAATTAAATTATTGTATTGTATCACTTATAGCTCATAAATATTTTCTGAAATTGAATTAATAAACATATCCCAATCATTTCTTAAACTGTAACCAGTTAAACATAATTATATCAAGTGATCTTTCGAATTTTTTCTTCTAAGTCAGCATCTTGAAAGTATGATTACAAATTAATATAGCATTTCATGTAAACGAATTATTTGCGAATAAAAATAAAATATTTGCACTTTTTAGTTTATCTACTAAAGTATGCTATGAAAACAATTGTTTTTTTGAATAACCTTAATATTTTAGTAACTTAGTTTTAAGTAATAACAAAATAAGTACAACAATAAATAATAAACAATAAGTTGTTAAAAAAATAGTTTCCATGACATACTTAGGTAAACTAAAAACAGTGTACAAATATTTTATTTTCATTCGCAAATAATTCGTTTATTTGAAATCGCCACTATAAAAAGCCAAAATCTCCATTAAAATTTCTTAAATCGGCATTAAAATAATCCATAATACAACGATTTTAAGCAACGCAGCGTTGGCGACCTTATAATAATTATTGTACAAATAGGATCATTTCGGCAGATGTACGACGTAAATCATCAATCAAAAATTTTCATTATTAGTTTTTTAATTGTTTTACAATTGCCGGGGGGGCCCCAATTTGCCTGGGCCCTAGCTATAGCTTAGTCAGCTGATACTATGTCCAGCACTATGCGTATGATAATAAATTTATATGTAAAATGAAATAATATGTGCAAGAAATAAATATATCATCACGCTTTTTGCCCATTATGGGTGCGGCATTCTGCTTACGCAGATCTCGGTAGGTGATATATTTGTACGTATGCGGTTACCAGCCGTCAAGTCATAGCCCCCAAAGTTGTTAGTGGAGGGGGAACCACAGGGGTAAATTTTAATTGGCAACTGTCGGCTGTGGGAAGAAGTACTAGGTTTGTTCCAAGTGGTCATTTCTGACAAGTTTGTGAAATGTTTGTGACAAATTTCACTGCGCCTGCGAAAAATGTAAACAAGTTAACTTTGAAACATTTCTTTTTTGTGGCGAAAAATGTATGAATTTCTTTATTTATATGTATATTTAAGGTTAGCTGTCAAAACAAAATATGAGCATGCACATGCGCTTCATTCCATTCGCCGTTCCAGTCTATGTTTCAAACTTAACTTGTTTACATTTTTCGCAGGCGCACTGAAATTTGTCACACACTTGTCAGAAATGACCACTTGGAACAAACCTACTAACTAATTAATTTCGATGAAGAAGTTGGGAACAAAACATACAATTATGAGTGTTTTTACGATAACTTGTCCGAGGTTCTCAACACTGAGTGCAAGTTCCAATGTTTGACTTATCTGAGAACTAACAGATGTGTAAATTTGATCTGTAAAATAATTTTTTTAAAGTTGATTCTAGTTTTATATTTCAAATAAAATTTAATATGTACCGCCGCGCCGCACTGAAGTTCCTTTTTATCACTCACATGGTTTATTTTCTTCGCTGATACAATTCATTTTTTGCCTATTTAAATTTTTTTTAAATTTAATATAGTACGATTTTGTTCATTTAACCAACTTCGTACTTTTTCAAATACAAAAATTCCGCGGTCTCGTCTGTGATAAGGCATCGGATTGTGGATCGTGAAAACCTCAGTTCGAATCCCACAGCCGACAGGTGCCATTTTAAATTTACTATCGTGGTTCTCCCTCACTCTTCGTGGGCTATGACTTGACGGCTGATAATCGCAGGCGTGATGATATATTTATTTACGAGATATAAAATGGTTAATGTAATCATTTTATAATTTGTTTCTTTAAATTCGACTATGGTCGCAGACCAAATTGTAATTCTCCAAATGTTGGAGAATAAATTCAACGAGTATCTTGAATTTAATTTGTTGTTGTTTTAAAACTTTTGTGGAGAAGAAAGTTATTTCCCCCTTATTACGTCCCTGTCTCTGGATAAACTGTTTTTCACAACAGCGGCCGAGATCTTGTTACTTTTATTCTCTTTTGAAATATTTTCGACGCTTAATTAGTTTCTTTATTAAATACTTGGAGTTTATGCTGGAATATTTTGCATTTTGCTAAATTGGGTGATACTTTTAAACGTTGAAAATAGTTTTTATAAATTTAATTAGACAATTTAGCTGAAGTGTCATTCCTATATGTAATATAAAATCCCAATTATTCATATTATTAAAGATAACTAAGTTTTCTTTTTAAACGTCTACTTCAACATTCAGGAACACACAGGTTCATATATAATATTGTAGAATATATTTCATATATGAGTATATTTTCATCTAAGAATACAATTTCATTAGTTGAAAACTGCGCAGAAAAATTAAAAACTCAACTTAATGAAGAAATGTGCACGCTATAAATTTTACTGTCTGCCTCACGTAATTCGTAAACGTGCTACGTTTTTTACATTCCACCTTTCTAAACAATATAAACTCTTTTGTAAATGTGATACCATATTGAAACTATATTGCGAAAATTCTCAATTAAATTCTCAAATATTTGCCTAGTTTAGGTTGTTATTAGTTAATTGCCCTACATCTGTTGCTAATTAGTGAAATTTAACGGTGTGTTTTCAGAACAAATTTACGTGTAAAAAGTTAAGTTGTAAGGTTTTGTGGTTTAAATTTCGGCGTGGGCTTGTACTAATGCTCTGATTTAAATTTGATACATTTTTTCTTCGTCTGGTCGTTTTTACTTACACCTAAGTTGTGGCGGCAAAAAATGGTGGATGCGCCAAATGTATTATATCATTTATCACTCCAGTGCAATATATATGAATTTTATTTTCATTCCGGATTAAATATTTATTGAAATTCGATTATATATGAAAAAAAAAACGTATTTTGGACACAATAGTTTGAAGTTTGATCAGCAATTACTCCATCTCTTTGAAATTTCAATATGATAACACGTGTGTAAAACAACTGTCTTATAGACAGGTGTGTTAATATTTAAAATTGTAGAATATATTTTAATAGTATATTATGTAACAAGTTCTATAAACGTATCTTTAATCAAGAAAAAAATCTAATTTAAAAAGAAAACATACTTCTTAGTAATATTTATAACACAATGACATATGCAGTACGATGTCAAATTAGGAATATTTAATATTTTATTAATTATTTGGATATGTTAACAGTTAAATTTTATTAATTGGCAATTAATAAAAGAAGCTAACTCCAGTCCATACTTAATAAGTAAATAACTTTACGCCGTGACTACAAAGTGCAAAGCCACAGCTTTTCAACGTTTAATTAATAGTTATTTACGATACAAGTACGTAAAGCTAGTCTTTAGTCACGAATGGGTCAATTAAAACACGAGCGTAGCGAGTGTTTTAAGACCCCTGAGTGCTTTAAAAATTTTAATCACTCGTTGCTTGGCAACCCGTGATTGCCCGTGACTTATGGGATCGTGTTACTAAACAACCGTTTTACAAACTTGAAACTAACAGTTAAACATCAATTTTACACACTATCGTAGATAAAATATTATTTAGCACCATGGAAATCAATACATTAAATATCATTTATCTACGATAGTGTATAAAATTGATGTTCAGTTATTAGTTTTGACTTTGTATAACGGTTGTTTAATAACAAGATTTCATTAGTCACAAGTGATTAAAAACACAAAATTTGTTAAAATCATGGCAAACTTCTCATTTAATATTGTGATCCTAATTCATAAATAAAAGTATGTTTTTTCATTATATCGTAGATAAAATATTACGATACACATAGAAAGTAAAGCATCTTTAGTCACTCAAGAGTCTTGAAATACTCGCTATGCTCGTGTTTTAATTGATCCATTCCTGACTAAAGATTAGTTTTACGTACTTGTACCGTAATAGTTATTTACGTAAAGCTAGTCTTTAGTTACAAATGGGTCAAGACCCCTGAGTGACTAAAGATGTATGTGTTTCGTAGAATATTTTTTATTATACCTGCATCATAATTCGTGTTTAAAACACGCTACAAAATTCGTAAACGCAAGATTAAAATACGCCGTGCTTTAAAGGTTGCTAAGCAACAACAAAAATATTTACTATTAATATCTGTTAAAACTGTAAACGTAAACAATAAATGCTAACTAGTCTTCATGTAAACGATATACGTCAATCGTCACACGCGTAAAATTATTAAACGAATCAAAATCAAAATGTTGCTTTCCAGTTTTTTCCAGAGTATGATGCAGGTATAATAAAAAATAGCGTATGACACACGTGTATAAGTGCTTTTAAAGCACTAGCGACGTTAAATGAACTCCGCTTCGCGCCGTGCTCTTAAACTCGTCGTACGTGCTTTAAAAGCTTACTTATACACTTGTATCATAATATACTATTATCTACGATATAATAAAAAAAACCCAAAAAATATAAAAAAAAATACTTTCATTTATGATTTAGGATCACAATATTGAATGAGAAGTTTGCCATGATAACAAAATTTTTGCAAATTTGGTGTATTTAATAGTATATTACATAACGAGAGAAGTAAGAAGCAATTTACGCACGAGTGAAAAAATTGACACACGAGCCGCGTAGCGGCGAGTTTGTAATTTCACGAGGGCGTAATTGCTTTACATCTCGAGTTTTGTACTATACTTTTTCTACGACCACTCAATACTATTTCTAAATTAAAAACAATATTCAAATAGTTAGAAATTTATTATGCTTTTTTGTTTTCTCTAATCTAATCTAATCTAATTTTTGATACACAAATTCGTATCGTTGTCGAGATTTTGTCACCTTATTTGTTGCACTTTTAGCTTTAACTTGTATCTCCAATTGAAATATCACTGTCGCTTGACATTTCTTACTTAAAATATTAATAAATATAAGTAAAGGATAATAATATTTAGTAGTATATATTTACTTCACAATAAAACACAGATTATAAACTATAGATGCAGATGGGAGACTATAAAATATTACCAGTTTACATGTAATAATCACACACATAACCTAAATGTCAAACAAACTTTGTTTGTGTTTATAAAAATAAACGACAATTATTGAGCGTAGGGATACATGACGAAACATAGTCCCCTCTACATATGTTATTGAAATATTTATTGGTGTCATAATTTATAATAAACCCAGCAAAATATGAATTTAGTTATAAAATTTTATCAGTTAGCCTTTGAATCCATAACATTTAAATCTAAGAATTGATGCATCAAATTTTAATTATATTGGTAATGTGACAGTCAGTAATGCCAACTTAAATTTCATTTTCAAGTGTTACGTAATGAACATTACGTAACACTTGAATGAACATTACGTAACACTATTCGTAACAACGCACTTACATTGATTGTAGTTTGTTCTGTAATGACATACTTTCAGTAGTGGTCGTAGAAAAAATTTTTAATAACTCCTTGCTCGGCAACTCGTGACTAATGGAATCATGTTATTAAACAACCGTTTTACAAACTTAAAACTAACAACTAAACATCAATTTTACACACTATCGTAGATAAATAACTATTTAAAACTATAGGAGTCTGCCAGTAGAAAATATATTTAAAAACACTAATGAAAGCTTATTTGTGATATTCATATTGATAAAGCAATGAAACAATTCATATGTACTCTTATTATTTTTATATTTTTGTTTTTGTACAAAGTCAGAATTTTCTTCAATTTCATGGTGGCTTTCTTTTGATTTTTAGGAACTTAATAATTTGTTGTTCTTGGAAAAAAGGAGAGTACTAGCAGATTTCATGTTTCTATTTAAGCTCATAAATAACTTTATGAATTCTTTTTTTATTCTCAGTCAAGATAGAAACAGTCCACAGGTTCACGAAATATATTTCTTTTTTCAGAAACAAGTACCAATTCAGCTACTAATTCCCCAGATAATAAAATTTCTCTATTATATCATAGAATTGTTAACGATTATTCCTGTCAGACATTTTCGTTGCATCTTCAATGCACTTTAAACAAACAATTATGTCGAAACAACAGCGATTTATTATTTATAATTATAAGCACTATTCTGTAATTGGGACATGATGAGTAGCCTAATTGGTTAAAATAAAAAAAAAATCACATTTTTCCTTTTGGTCACATTTTATTTCAAATAATTAATAGCGATTGAATTGAAAATTTCTAATTCGGAAAAATCTCTGATTTATTTAATGGTTATAGCACTAATCAATTATTACTGGTCTAATTTCACTACCGTAATTATTTATAAATCCTACAAACATGCAGCATTTACCACTTTACAAAATGTCAAGTATAGCTGTTAATATGTAAATGTATTTCCAACTTTGCGAATTACCCCAAATCACAAGCGATTCTCCACCAATTTAATGCAAATAAATGCACGATCATTTGACTAGCCTTCACCACTATTCCCACATTTGCCGCAGCAACCCTCACTAACCAACGGTCTACGCTCCCAACCCACATCGAACCTCGTTATCCTGTCTCGTTCCTGCCTGTGTTTCCGACATATTCCTGCTCTCCTGGGACCCGGGACGAGTGCAGGATAACAGCGGACGCGCCGCGCCCATTTCCTGAACTGTGTGTACTTCCACCACGATTAGTGGCGCTGTTGAGATTCCACGCAGGCTTTGACTATTTGTTACGTTGTTTTTTTCTGCTGCTGGTGCAGGTTTTTTTAACGGTTTAGCATTGGATGTTGTAGTAATACGAACAGATATTTGCTTTTATCTTATAAAGGGTAGATTGTGTATTTCAGTTTATTATTTTTTAGGTTGTCTGTGGTTGTTATTTATGATATATCTTAATGTACCTGGTGTTTGATTTTTTTGGTGTAATATTTAAGCGTGGGTAGAAATGGTTTTTTGTGACTATATTTGAAATACATTAGAGATTCAGAGTAAATTTAATTTAATATAAAAAATTGCGTAGATTTTCAAGATGTAAATTAAAAATAATTGAAGACAAAAGTGCTGAATATAGCTGTCAGAATACTAATGTGACATTTTTTAAAAGCCAGTGATTCTCAACCATTTGAATATAGGTTAGATTGATACTATGAAGTTAATGTTAATGATGATTCATATAAGATTTATAACTATGTTCACAGCAATTCAATTATGAATCACAGTTACTAATTTCAATTTAAAATCGGTTGACAATACCGGTTTAAATAATGAATTATATTTAAAGTTGCATGCATACAAGCCGTGAACGTGTATTAATAGTTATTTACTTTACAAGTGTGCAAATTAAGGAATTACCTACGAGAGAAATTTTAGCACACGAAGACGAAGGCAGAGTGTGGTAATTTTATCGACTGGGTTATTCCACTTTTCTCAAGTGTAAAGTATAACGTTTTATCCAACATCTCTTAATAAATACAAAATTTGTTAAAGAAATATTATTTGACAGTGACATATGCTTTAAATTTTCTAAATTAAAATGTACATCCACACTTAGGTACAAAACTTACATAATTGTAAACCCTTGGACAGTCATACTACTTTCATAGTGCGCAAATGTCACATTCGGGTCTGGGAAACAAAGAAAAACTAGTTTCTATAACACTGTTTTGGAAACTAGGCATTCCACAACTAAAAAATGTTATGGAATCACTAACATTCCATCAGAGCCGCATATTAGCGCGATATATGAAGTATCTTGATTCAGTTACTATGGTTACGTCTATTTGTTTAAATTTGTTTGATTTGAGTTTGATGTTTACAATAGTTTTATATTTGTATTTTTTGTATATTTCCAAAAACTTTTTGCTCGCGTGGAATATGTGCCATTCCATTACTTGTTGTAGAATATACTATTCCATAACCGGAGGTAATTTTTCTAGGGATTTTACCCATTGAATATTTGTCTGGAGGTACAGAAATACATTAATCAGTTAATAACCTTACCGTACTGAATCATATATTTCATTAAAAACACAGCGGTTTTTTAAAACTTAACACTTATATTTTGGACTCTGAACAAACACAAAGGGATTTTACGTATTGAATATTTATTTAGAATTATTGAAACTGGTTTTACGAGGTAGTTTCGAATTTATGCGAAAGCTGAGAACCGAATGGTTTCTTAGGCACCAGTGTGATGTTCCAGGCTTAAAAAAATACATGAATGTAATATTTTTTACATGCATTTCTTATAAGTTATTAATTATGTAAGTTTTGTACTTGAGTCTGAATGTACTTATTCTAATTTTTATTCATGTTCGTGACTTAGCACCCTGAGAAAAGCTGATTATCAGTCGATACGTCTATGGGTAATTAATTTTTAATTATATTGACCGCATCTCCAATTATAGTTGTTTCATTTAATTTAATGTAAAAACTATAGAATTTATAAGTTGAAAAAACTTTCAGTAGGTACTCATACAAGTAAAATTATAAAAGATTTTTGAATCAATTTCTGTAAATATTTTATTAAATGCGACGTTTCGAATTATTATTATATTATAATTTTAAATAATTTACGTTATTAATTTTGATAAAAATAGGTTTAGATTGTATGCAGTTTGACATATATGTCATAATATTTGCAAGGAAAAGTTTGTAAACTTCTTGATTAATACTTTTATAATTGACTATTTTTGTTTGTATGAATTTTACTTTAATGTAACTGTTAAGCTGTATTCAGTGCTTCCCAATTAGCAATTACGATTAGCAATTAGAATTAACAGTTGTGCTTGGACTTACAGGAACCAACGCTAGCATTTATATCTACAAAATTAATGCGTTGTTTATTGCAACTACTGATTAAAGCTGGATTTATAGTTTGCATATACCTGCTTTTTCTATGTCATATGTTTTCGCGGATGTTACTAGGAAACACTTGTCCGAACTAACACGAAATATAACGAAAGTGCACGGAAAACATAGAAGGCACAACACAGACACAAAAATTTGAACATTTTTCAACTTATGTGCTGTGCTAAATTATTCCTGTGCACTATGGGAACTATAAATTGAAGTACATATTTCCATATGATTATGTGTTAAATTATTCCTGTGTTCTATGCAAACTATAAATCCAGCGTTAATAATAAATATTATTAAATGTGAGTATATCCTTGAGATAAGAAAATTCAAGTTTTACAGCTCAATTTTTATTTCACACATTTTCATTTTAGTAGCATGAGCTAGTTTATTGCCTGAAATATCAGATGTGAAACTAAAATCCTCTTTTAACATAACACGTGTAGAAACCACAGAGATACTATATCCTGTTGCAATCTAAATACGTCTCCAGAGAAAAACATTTCTCTGATTCTTATTTCCTTGGCTTCATTTGTATTCATGCAAACATTTTTATTTATATATCTGTGTAAATTAACATTCCAGGAGTTCTAGAAAAAGCTTTAAGGCAAAGACGATTAAACGAAAACAGTGGATTAAAGACTTCATATCTGTTCGAGGAAACGAATTCAGTATGCAAAGGTCTGCTAGTAAATAAGAGACCATTTTCTAGAGTGCCATCTAGCTGTGCAATGCAATGGAATTAAGTACTGTGATGCATTCTAAAGCCCTTCGTATAAGGACCACGACATTTGTTCGAAGGAATATATTTTAAAAACGAAGCAACAAAAGCAACGGACTACAGTGACTGCTTAATAGAAAATGTAATTTAAAGATCAGAAAATTTAATTTAAAGTCTTAACTGGGCGAAATTCTGGGCTCGCATGTACAGATGGAAAATATATTCAATAAATTCTTGTACGATAAATTTAAATATAATTCAAATTATAGAAATTTATTTGGAACAATATTTATGAACTTCGGAAATAAAACGTTACAGATGGTTCGGAATATTTTAAATTTCAGATTTTCGTAACTTTGCATCTATAAAATTTGAAAAACCCAACGTCATTAATTCAATTATAGATATATTATAAGATGACTTCAAACTCCTTGATATGGAAAGAATCGCTTTACGTTTCTTCTTCTAAATTTTCTTTGCTATGTCCCACCATTTTTCCTATCTCTTGTTTTATTTTTCCAATTTATAATAATTCCTGCTGATCATAAGTTCTCTTATACTTATTTTAACTAGGGCTGTAGGGCAGTATCCGAAAATTCGGATTTCTAAGATATCCGGGTATTTGGAGAACATATCCGTATATTTGGGAATCCGGATAATTGTAAGATCCAGATCTTGATTTTTAAAAATATTTTTGAAGGGATCTTCAAAAACTAATTTATACAAATAATAATTATGAGAATTGTAGTTGTGTCCAAAGGTTGTTTATTAAGTATAGGAAGTTTTGTCGGAATTTGGACAGGAGTTAAACAAAAATCACTCTTCCATGTCTAACGTTTCAACTATAATATAGCCATCATCAGAGTTTCTACAAAATAAAATAAAATGTTGTCAGGTACCAACATATGTTATACAATGTCATGAGATTACAATTTAAAAAGTTTGGTTAAGTGAAAAAACATTATATTATATATTTTATAACAAATTATTTATGATAAGAAAACAACAAACCAAAAAACAACATACCATTAGCATGGAAATTCGTTAAAGTAATATCTACAAACATCCAGGAGTATTGGTTACAATATACAATGGAAAAAGATAGAACTGCGCAAAAACAGATGTTCACCGTTAGAAGAAATGCTAAAGACTGGCTTGCAAGTCGCAACAACAAGCTAATTGATGAAAGTTACTAATACTTAACAAAATGGATATGCAAAATTACCAAAAATAAACTATATGAAACTACTAAATTATATTGAAATATATTTTGTTAAGAAATTGGACATCTCTTCTGAAATTAACAGTATTATTGTTACTTGATATATGTAACATCTCCAAAAATAATCTTTTTTGTAATTAGATTCTTTATCCAGAACTCTTACATTTTCAAAATCAAATTGATGTCCATTTTCTGCATGATGAGCAGTTAGCGCAGTCTTATCTTTTTTCATGTAATGTTTTTTACAGTCATTTTTATGTGTTTGTATTCTTTTACATAGCCAATTTTTAGTTTGGCCTATATATTTAAGATTACAATCTTTACATTTTATTTCATATATGACATTTGTCTGAAAATCAAGTGGTGTAGGATCTTTTAAATTAGAAAAAATTTGTGTCAATTTCCTGGTGTTGTAGAATACTAGATCTATGTTAAAATTATGAAAGATATGACTTAATTTCTCAGACAAATGTTTTACATAAGGAATTTTGAAATATTTCTTATTATCTACTGTTACATTATTTGCTGGAGTTCTGTTGTTATTATTATCTGAATTAGATGACAAAATTTTATTTACCAATGCTTTGGGGTAGTTATTACTAATAAGTTTAGTACGTAAGTTATTAATATTATTTTGAACGAAAGAATCATTGACACACCGATATTTAAGAGCTTTAATGGTATTTATTTTTTGTCTAATTGGGTGAGCTGAATTGAAATTTAATATTCTATCAGAAGTTGTTGGTTTCTTATAAAAATCCGAAATTAATGTACCATCTTCCTTTCTAATTAACAAGATATCAAGGAATGGTAATTTACCCTCATTTTCCAATTCAATAGTAAACTGTAAGTTATCGTTATATTTGTTAAAATGGTCTAGTATGAGATTACTGGAGTTTTCTGGTACTATAGCAAAAATATCATCTACATATAACTTAATATACACAATTTTAATCGGAATGTTATCAATAATCTCTTTCAGAGCTTTGGTCATTACCAAATTTGCGAAAATTACTGAGGCTGGGTTACCCATAGCACAACCGAAAATTTGGTGGTAAATTTTATTATTAAACTGAAAATAGCTACTATCAAAAATAAATTCAACTAAGTTGATAAATTGTTGCAAAGGAATCTTGGTAAATTCTTGGATAAAATCCCATTTATCTTCTATAGCACTCAATACTAATTGTTTAGGAATATTAGTGAACAATGATTTTACGTCTAAAGATATTAAGATATGCGACGGTGGTACATTAATTTCGTGGATTTCTTTCACTAATTCAAAAGAGTTTTTAACATTAAAGATGAATTCATCATTGATATTACTAAGTATGTTGGCAACGAATTTAGCTAACAAATATGATGGACAATCTATGCATGACACTATCGGTCTAAAACTAATCGGTGGGTCTTTATGCGTTTTAGGTAAACCGTACAACTTTGGTATTTGTGAATTGTATATTGTTAATTGTTTCTTAGTAATCTCATCTATAAACTGATCTTCATGCAACTGTTTGATTAATTTATTATTTAAATTTTGAAATTTGACCGTTGGGTCTTTAGTCAAAGGTTTATAAAAGTTTTGGTCATTTAACATTTCTTCTAACGAGTTAGTGTAATGATCTTTATACAGTATAACTGTAGATTTACATTTATCAGACTTTGTTACAATAATATTTTGATTATTCTTTAAATATTTCTTGGTCTCGTTAAATTGTGTATTTAGTGCATTATATTGACTGACATTAACGGGTTTGTTAACATGGTTAGTTATTAAATTAACTGAAGCAGATCTTAATTCATTTTTATTATCTGTTGTTAATGTATCTTGACTTTCAATACAATATTCAATATCAGTTATTAATTTTTTCTTTACCAAATCAATTCTATTGTCTTCAACAGCAAAATTAGGACCAAACGATAATAATTGTGTTACATGTTCAGGAATTATTTCATCAGTTAAATTGATACAATAGTTATTGTTAACAAATGTTTTCTGTTTTTGGTTTAAAACTGAGAGTTTTTTTTGTTGTCTATTTTTATGCAGTTTGAAATGTTTATTAAAAACTAAATCCTGATTATGCTCGAAATTTCTGAAAACATCTACTTCTAAGAACGATTTGGCTTGTTCTTTTAATTCAATTAACAAGTGCAAGAGTTTTGATTCGTTTGAAAAAGTCATCTTGATTTCAAGGTTTAACAAAGTTTTTTTAAATTTATGTATAATCTTATCAAATTGTTTGCAAACTCTCAGTTTTAAACCAAAAACAGAAAACATTTGTTAACAATAACTATTGTATCAATTTAACTGATGAAATAATTCCTGAACATGTAACACAATTATTATCGTTTGGTCCTAATTTTGCTGTTGAAGACAATAGAATTGATTTGGTAAAGAAAAAATTAATAACTGATATTGAATATTGTATTGAAAGTCAAGATACATTAACAACAGATAATAAAAATGAATTAAGATCTGCTTCAGTTAATTTAATAACTAACCATGTTAACAAACCCGTTAATGTCAGTCAATATAATGCACTAAATACACAATTTAACGAGACCAAGAAATATTTAAAGAATAATCAAAATATTATTGTAACAAAGTCTGATAAATGTAAATCTACAGTTATACTGTATAAAGATCATTACACTAACTCGTTAGAAGAAATGTTAAATGACCAAAACTTTTATAAACCTTTGACTAAAGACCCAACGGTCAAATTTCAAAATTTAAATAATAAATTAATCAAACAGTTGCATGAAGATCAGTTTATAGATGAGATTACTAAGAAACAATTAACAATATACAATTCACAAATACCAAAGTTGTACGGTTTACCTAAAACGCATAAAGACCCACCGATTAGTTTTAGACCGATAGTGTCATGCATAGATTGTCCATCATATTTGTTAGCTAAATTCGTTGCCAACATACTTAGTAATATCAATGATGAATTCATCTTTAATGTTAAAAACTCTTTTGAATTAGTGAAAGAAATCCACGAAATTAATGTACCACCGTCGCATATCTTAATATCTTTAGACGTAAAATCATTGTTCACTAATATTCCTAAACAATTAGTATTGAGTGCTATAGAAGATAAATGGGATTTTATCCAAGAATTTACCAAGATTCCTTTGCAACAATTTATCAACTTAGTTGAATTTATTTTTGATAGTAGCTATTTTCAGTTTAATAATAAAATTTACCACCAAATTTTCGGTTGTGCTATGGGTAACCCAGCCTCAGTAATTTTCGCAAATTTGGTAATGACCAAAGCTCTGAAAGAGATTATTGATAACATTCCGATTAAAATTGTGTATATTAAGTTATATGTAGATGATATTTTTGCTATAGTACCAGAAAACTCCAGTAATCTCATACTAGACCATTTTAACAAATATAACGATAACTTACAGTTTACTATTGAATTGGAAAATGAGGGTAAATTACCATTCCTTGATATCTTGTTAATTAGAAAGGAAGATGGTACATTAATTTCGGATTTTTATAAGAAACCAACAACTTCTGATAGAATATTAAATTTCAATTCAGCTCACCCAATTAGACAAAAAATAAATACCATTAAAGCTCTTAAATATCGGTGTGTCAATGATTCTTTCGTTCAAAATAATATTAATAACTTACGTACTAAACTTATTAGTAATAACTACCCCAAAGCATTGGTAAATAAAATTTTGTCATCTAATTCAGATAATAATAACAACAGAACTCCAGCAAATAATGTAACAGTAGATAATAAGAAATATTTCAAAATTCCTTATGTAAAACATTTGTCTGAGAAATTAAGTCATATCTTTCATAATTTTAACATAGATCTAGTATTCTACAACACCAGGAAATTGACACAAATTTTTTCTAATTTAAAAGATCCTACACCACTTGATTTTCAGACAAATGTCATATATGAAATAAAATGTAAAGATTGTAATCTTAAATATATAGGCCAAACTAAAAATTGGCTATGTAAAAGAATACAAACACATAAAAATGACTGTAAAAAACATTACATGAAAAAAGATAAGACTGCGCTAACTGCTCATCATGCAGAAAATGGACATCAATTTGATTTTGAAAATGTAAGAGTTCTGGATAAAGAATCTAATTACAAAAAAGATTATTTTTGGAGATGTTACATATATCAAGTAACAATAATACTGTTAATTTCAGAAGAGATGTCCAATTTCTTAACAAAATATATTTCAATATAATTTAGTAGTTTCATATAGTTTATTTTTGGTAATTTTGCATATCCATTTTGTTAAGTATTAGTAACTTTCATCAATTAGCTTGTTGTTGCGACTTGCAAGCCAGTCTTTAGCATTTCTTCTAACGGTGAACATCTGTTTTTGCGCAGTTCTATCTTTTTCCATTGTATATTGTAACCAATACTCCTGGATGTTTGTAGATATTACTTTAACGAATTTCCATGCTAATGGTATGTTGTTTTTTGGTTTGTTGTTTTCTTATCATAAATAATTTGTTATAAAATATATAATATAATGTTTTTTCACTTAACCAAACTTTTTAAATTGTAATCTCATGACATTGTATAACATATGTTGGTACCTGACAACATTTTATTTTATTTTGTAGAAACTCTGATGATGGCTATATTATAGTTGAAACGTTAGACATGGAAGAGTGATTTTTGTTTAACTCCTGTCCAAATTCCGACAAAACTTCCTATACAAATAATAATATTCTTTTGATTATCAGGGGTAATATCACAAAATCTTCTGATTTTATTGATAAATTTTTATTTTGTACGAATTTTTTTGCTCAGCAACTAACTCGAAAGCAAACTGCATGGTTTATCTGAGAAAATCAGAAAGGTCGTGTGATATTTGATGAGATAAATTCCAATTCCAAAGACAAAGCAAAATGAAACTAGAAATATTAATTAATTGTCATACTGACAGTAATTAACAGTAACAACTGATGCTTTTTTACTTGGTAGCGGGATTTTATCAGGGTAACTGGATTTTATCGGGGTAATGGAGTTTCATCGGGGTAACGGGATTTTATCAGTATAATACTATTCCCATTGGTTGAATTTTCAAGTGTTTTTCATCATGACTGGTTAAAAACTAGTCGTATGAATTTATCGACGTTATTTTATTAGTGTACATACATATTTATATTCAAAATCAATTTACTGTATTGAATTAATACCAAATGTTCAATAACAAAATTAATAAGAAAATGAAATTACAGTTTTGATATATAAAACATAATACATATAATTCTATTTAGTTAACTATATGAAGATTTTAGTACAAGAATGTTAGTAAAATCCGACACTCTAATATTCGAGATCTTCTTTTGAGATCCGTAGAAATTCGGATATCCGTAATATGGGTATCCGTATAAATATGATATCTGGATACAATTGGCAGCCTTAATTTTAACCATGTTGATCTTGGTATTCTCCGACTTTTTCTGCTCCTAAGGCTCCATTGTAGAACTGTCTTAATTGGTTCTTGCTCATTAGTTCGCCTTGTCCAAACCACTATGCCCTTTGCTGTTTTATTTTCCTAATTATGCTGTCTCCTTTTAGCTACTATTTCATTTCTTGATCCATCATTAGTCAATATTCCATTTCAGATATTTTCGTTAGGGCTTATTATTTTCCTTTCAGTTGTTCTTAGTTTTTCTTTGTTAGCCTCATTGTTTTGGCTACATACAATGTTATTGAACTAATTATGTTTTTGACGATTCTCGTTTTTGCTGTCTTTGTTATATTTTTGCTCCTTTATTTATTATAGGTAACAACTAAACAGTTAAGGTTGCAGGCAATCACATTCGAACAGCAGCCTTTCGAACAAACTCCCAGCTCTCAACAATCTCCTTTTGCGACTTAGAGACAAACTCTCCGGGCGTTGTGTAGTTTTCCTCGCAGTTTCGTCCTGCGAAAAAGCCGCCTCGCATCGTTTCTCGTCTTCGTCGAGTCGGTTGAGCGTTGGTGTTTCGTTTTATTACCTCCCCTCCTCCTTTCTCGTTTCGTAAATTTGGTTCGCCAGACTTATCTCAAGTAGTTATGCTGGAATAGTGCAGACACGGTGCAGTGAAATGGATTACTTCACTGGAAGCATCTAATTTTTCTGGAAAGTAAATTAGGTGATTTCTTCAGAGGAATTTACAGTTTATTTAGTTAACAGTAAAGTGATTTTACTACGGGATTTTGTTGTAAACCGGAGATTATTAAGTGTGATTTTAGTAGACAGCTCGGGAGAAATTGGAGTAATTATTTTTATAACGCTTATACTTATTACGTTATACGGAGATATTAATTTTGGAAAGTTGACCTTTCAGTTTGCGATCAAATAATCTATTCAATTTTAAGACTTGGAAAGTAAGTGCAACATTAAAAATTTTAGATAGTTTAGAGTTATTAGCTATGTAATATAGCGTAAAAATAGTCTTCATTTCGTATTTTTGTGTATTATATTACAAATTACAAAATTTTGGAATTTTTTGTTATTTCCAATTTATTTTGTTAAACTTTTGATAGGCAATAAGTAGACAAATATGAAATATAAAAGATACATTTAATATGTAAGCTTCTTGACTGGGTTTCGTATTAAAATAAAAATAAAATCTGTATTACAGTCAGTGAGTCAGTATGGTAAAAAATTTATTTCAACCTCAAACGAATATTTTTTACCATACTGGTTGCAATTCAGAAATTGTTTTTATTTTAATAAGATATACAGAGTTGCTCTATACATGAATCGAATCAGTTCATCCTAATAAATAGGAAGACAAAATTTCTAAATATTTTGTCAACACGTTAATTAATTTGAGCTAAAAGTCTGAAAATGATCTAAATTCTAAAATACTTTACCCTATACCTTTTGGATTTTTAATATTTTAGATTGGTAAACACTGAAAGCCCTTATCTTTTATACTTTTAGAGTCAATCAATTTAAATTTAACCCTGTGGTTTACCCTCCACTAACAACTTTGAGACTATGACTTGACGGCTGGCAACCGCATTTCATACGCAAAAATATATCACTTTTCGAGATCTGTGTAAGCATAGTGCCACATCTATAATGGCGTGATTACCTATATATTTAATTTATTTATATATGAAAAACAAAGAAATGAAAACTATTTGTTGATAACTTGCATAGTTTTTGAGTTGTAACCTATCAAAATAGCACTTTGGGAAACGTGAAAAATTGTTATCTCAAAAAATATGAGAGATATGGCAACGCACTCTACGGAAATGGTTTCTTACGACTTATATTATACAGAAATGAAATAAAATAATTTCAAATATTGTTTAATATTTGCTGGAGTAATGGTCACTACTTTCGTTTTCAAAAGAATCTATATTTTAATGTTTAATTTAATTAGATGTTTCAATTCTATGTTTGTTTTCATAACAACTATTATTATTTAAAAAAGTAATTTATTAAATTGGAATCTGAAAGCAGAAAGATATATAAATTACATTTTTTCTATGTTGATCTTTGTTGGTAATCTCCTTCAAGTATATTTACTTGCAAACGACTGGCTGCATTTTCCTATTCCTTTGTTAAGCTGAAGGCTTTACCCCTTTCCTTTTCCCGTTATTATAGTGGAAGTCACTCTCATCTCCTGTTTGTCAACTTCTCTATTTCTCAGTGGCAACAATTTTTTTGCACATACGACAGTGTACAGTTTCAGAATTACGGCAGCCTCATCGCTACCGTAAAGACGGATATCCATCATTTGAGCAACGTCGAAAGAAAATTTCCTTTCAAAATATTTGTTAGCTTCTGTATATTCATGAATATCTTGTAAATTGTGCGATTTATCTGCCACAGGCTATGTCTATTTTAACCCATTAGCGTCCAGCGTCATCGTTTGAGGACAGTAACACTATTGCCATCTCGTTATTTAAGTATAAATTTTTATTAAGAATTTAGTTGATATATCGCTAGATGACACTACTATTCAACAAATAACATAGTGTGCGTTCATTTCTTTGCGTTAGTCTGTTGTTCATAAATTGTTCTAGTTGACGTATTTTTGTGAATTTAAAATTAACATTACTATTTTAGTGCAAGATCATTTGCAAATAATAAATGTATGAATAAAAGTTTAAAATTAAGTGTTTTGTAAATTATTACACATCTCATAGCCCAGCGTCCTCAAATGAGGACGGTCCTTTATACGGCCCCTAAAGGACTTTTTTGCAATTAATCGATTATATTGTATTTAGGCGGACATTAAGAACAAATATATGTAAAAAAAAATATTTTTTTTTAAGAAAAATAATTTGGTCGTTAATGGGTTAAGAAGATAAATTGTTTATTTACGCTAGGCAATTTTTCAGTAATATGGAATGTAGTTTTATTTGACTTTGACTTGAAAATAAAACTTGAAATTCGTTTTTTTTGTTTATTACGAAGATGCTGTTTTAACCTTACATATATATTTTGCTTGTCTGTCATTAGACGTAGTACCGTTGATAAAGATTCATTATTATTATTACATATCCCAACCATTGTAATTGTTTTCTTTCTATTCTAGTTGCCAAAGATTCGATTTTAAATTTTAATTTAATTTTAATTTCTGGAATACATTTTCATGCCTTGCTGTTTACTTTTATGTTAGAATAGGTTAGTAGACTGTTTCATTGACTGCAACTTTTGTTTTCTAAGAGATATCTTTTTTATTTTTTCTCGAAAATGAGAAGCGGACTAATTGTTCTTCAGTAGGATTTGAACCCACGACCTCTGGTATGCTGTGCTAGTAACATAGCCACTACATCACCGATAGGAAATATGATTATTGTCCATTTTCATTGTTCATTATTTTAAACGGTACAAAGTATTAAAAAAAACATTTTAATTGTAACTAAGAGTATTATACATATTTGTATTGTACTAAAATTTTACATAAGTCAATTACCGGCAATTTTTTTTATCTGTAAGTATATGTAATTAGATGTTACTGTCATAGTTACTGTTAAAAAGATTGACAGCAATGTATTAAAGCCTTTATTTATAAGTAAATATGGAGATAAATGAAAAGATTTTTGGTTTAGTTTCTGTAAAATCATTCATTTTATTACTGTGAGTTCTGAAAGATTTTTCATCTTAACTAAAACTTAGATATAATTTGTTATCATTATGATTCCTACAAATTTAAAGTAATTTATTAAATACTAACGTAATTAAGATGCTTCTTTTTTATTTGAACTTTTAATTTTCTTTATTGACTATTATTTATAATCCACGTAAATTTTCCCTATTTTAACTTATGTAAAAAAGGAAACACTGTAAATCCTTTTAACTGTAACCATGTTAATGGCACTTTCCTATGTAAACTTAAAAAAAAAACTCCCGCTATATACTGAAATATGTTTGAAAAACCATATAGGCCTTTAATTAAACTACCACTAGTAGTTGATGGATTGTTACCATAAACTATTCGGCTCGAACTTAAACATCCAAAGGAAATTATTTAATCACACAATACATACACACACACAAAAGTTATTCCTTGATACCCCTTTCTCTCTCATTTTTGGGACTATATGACCTTGACAGCTGAGATTTTAAAGAAAAGTATCTCACCCAATAATTAGTAAGTGGGAAATTATTTACTTTTCTAAGTTTATGATAAGGTATAAGCTGCAAATCTCGAGACAAGATATTTGTCGCAATTAATCTTTTAAAACCTAATATGTACAGTATACTTGTTAATTAAGTTATTGAATGTCAATTTCCGATAATAAAATGAAAATGATTGGGCGAGGATAACGCAATTTTGCGTTTTATTCGGGAACAGCACGCAATCAACTAGAGAAATTGTGTGTTTGTGCAGTTAATTAAGTTCGTTTGTTAGTGGCAACAACTTAATTTATCACGAATAAACAGAAGCGAATGCGTGCATCATGCTGCACAAATATTTGCCCAATCATAACGGAACAATTTCGCCACTTTATAAATCGAAATTTATTTTGTTTTAATTCCGCATTTTCTCAATAATAATTGTTGGAATGTAAATTATAAAATTATTATTATTCTTCATGAGGATTAATCTTTAAACAAATTATTAACTAATGTATAGTTTCTGGATCTTGTTACATTATTAGACAAAGAAACTTTGTCTAGCTAAAGTTTCACAAAGCAGTTCAAGTACTATCTAAACTTTCAAGAAACTAGCGTCGTCTCTACTTTGGCAAACTTATCAGACAAATTCTGGCATGTGATTGACTTGAAACTCATTTATCTTAACACATATTAAACGAATATACTCTACAATACCTGTTTATTACCTGCCAGTATAATTTATACACATCAAACAGCAGATTCATAAATTTTCAGCCTTGCTTAATAAGTCAGTTACAAACTTCACACCGTTACTAAAACGTTTGAAGCCACCTTATGTCAAGGAGTAATTGTGATGATATTTAGCGCCATGAACACTTGTACGTTAAAAGATATTTTAATAGAAAAATTACTTTTGAATTAAGTTCTGTAATAATTTTATCTAAATACAACTAATTGAGAATTAATGGCTTTGTTTTTAAATAATATTAATATAGAACTTAATGCAAATATTATATATTTACAATGAGTTTTTAAAAACTTATTTATTCATATTGCTTCCCAAATTTACTTCTAAATTAAAATTTAATAAACATTTAAACATGTTTCATTTTACCTCCCGCCACATACTTGTAAGGAGCTATAGGAATTATACTATAAATTCAATAGTGAGTTTTTAATGGATGAGCGTTTTAGGGTTCCTAGAATACGGTTTCTAGAAAACTACTAAAAAGCAAAATTTTGATATTTTATATACTCGTATATCAACTGCATCATCCCCTTGGAAAGAGCTGATTAGTTTTTGGTGAAAATTAAATAACTGGAAATGGTAGTTTACTTGAAGCCCTATCAAAATCTTTTGAAATATCTCAGTAAATTATGCTTTAGTGACAATTTGTGTTACAAGATTGTTTTAAATATTATTGCCTACAATTGTTGTATGAATTTTTTTTCTTTTTTTGTCATCATTTGCCAATTACAACAACTTAAATCTGATAACCTGTGAAAGAAACAAAACAACGATTGACAATTGTTATTTTTTGACAAGTGTCACAATTTAAAATAAATTTTCTAAAACACTGTTTTGGAAACTACGCATTCCACAACCAAAAATTTTATTGGAATAAATATTATTCCATACGCCGCGCTTGGAATAAATTCGACGTATCGGAGCCGCTTATTAGCGCGATATATGAAGTATCTTGGTCCGGTTGTTATGGTTACGTCTCTTTGTTTTAATTTTATTTGTTTGACGTTCCCAGCAGTTTTGTTTTTTTCTGCTGGAGTTTTACAGTTTTATTTTTCCAAAACAGTATTATAGAAAGTATAGCTTACAACAGGTAACGGAATGGCATATCCCACACTCGCAAATCTTTGTGGTCGTGTGGAAAATGCGCCATTCCATTACTTGTTGTAGAATACACTACTTTGAAGGGATGTATATTTCTTGATATTGGTGGTCCATGTTCCTGCATCGTTTGATGAGAAATCTATGGTGGGATATATTGTGTTTATTTTTCTACTTTGTTACACTTTATAACTTAATTATGTCTTTCAGTGCTATCAAGAGATGTCACCTCGAGCAGAAATTGATGCCAAGAATAAAAAGGCATTAATAGATATTAAAAAAAAATTATATTCCTCCATTTTATTTTAATGTTTATACACAAAATGGTGTTTGCGAAACTATACTGTTTTATTAAAAGTGCGGTACTTTAATGAATGCTTTATAAATAGGAGTGTTTTTAAAAAAAAATTCCCTCACGCTTTTTTGTTGGGACGTGGGATTATTAACATTGTTGTCATTGCGTAGGATACGCATTTTAAAGTCTTTGATTTATCGTGTTATCAATTCTACGTATGTAGCTATTAGAAATACGCCTCCTTGTTCTGTGACATTACCTCAACCGCCTGGTGCGTGGTCGTCTAGGAAATTGTAAATATTGTGACGTCGTCCGATGACACCGTTGTCGTATTATCGATCTTCTTTTGCTGTACAAATATTCCTTTCTCTCTCTCGTTTGTTTTTCCAACAAAACATTAAATTTGAGCCTTGCATTTTTTATGAGTTAATGATAGAGTATTTTATTAATTATTTAGCTCTGATTTCGACTGTAATTTTTTTATCTAGATTTAGATAAAGACTACTGTTTTACATAACCTGGAATTGATTTTATCTGCGATTGCCTTTGTTACATATTTATTTAATAGAAGTCATATGTAGGTAATTATCTATCCCAAAAACGATATTTGAAGTTCAATAAAAACTACAAAATACATTTACCCACAGTTCGTTTGAATCTACACGCAAAAATCTCATTATGTTTTTTTGAAAAATGTTATTTTATTTTATATTATTTATAATTCTTTTAAATTAGTCAATAATTATAAGTTTGCAAAGAAAATATTTGGTTTAAAATGATAAGCGGTACTTTGGAATTTTCATTACATTTTACACAATGGAGCAATGCACCACTCTAGTTTTATTTTCCTGTTTCTTAAGAATTTAGAAAATGCATTTATTTCTTTGAAGTATTTTTCACGCCATTGAATTCCTGATTCATTTTCTACTTCATAAAATACAAAACTATAAAGGAAGAGAAAACAAGAAAATTTCAATTCGTAATTACTTTTTAGTAGTTGTTTGACCATCCACAAATCTACTTATAAAAGTATTTATTCGTTTTTCTCTCGCAGCAAAGTTAATTTAAAACTTTTTTAACTGCTATTATTTTATATCGTGAAATATATCCGCCATTATCATTTCTCAAACTAGTGAACTATGTTTAGTTAAACAATTGGCAAATTACCGAAATTTTTGGATAAGTGTTGAACTTCTCTGTGTCTCCCTTTACGTTTCTCTGATGTTCCCAGACAACTGCAGTAATTAACAGTTGGTATTTAGCTAAGTATTCAGTCTTAGACATCTGGAAAGTGTTAAGTCCGCATTTCGCGCTTCTACACTGTCTAGAGTTTCTCCAGGGCTTCTACATTCGGCAATTATTGAGAATCATTGCGCAAGTTTAATTAATTTGATAATTTGTTAAAAATATTCTATCAAAACTTTATTGTATATATAAAGTTAGTTTTGGATACGTGATACGTAATTGTTTCAGACCATCTTTTAACGCATGACTCCTAGTTTTAAAATATAATTTATTAAGGTAGTTTTATAATTATGTTAGAAAAATGTGACTAAACAAAAATTTTACTTGTTTTTATCAGTTGTGTTGGTAGCGCTTCCCGCTAACAATTGAAATTCAAATTGCTTTGACAATTATTATTAATTCTTTTTACTTTCATCATCTAGGGAAAGGATAAAACATATAAGTAATATTTGACTAAGAACGTTATAAGGACACCGATATAATATAGATAAATGTGATTTGATATCCTATTATTTTAAGAGTAAATATAAAACAAGCTATAGTCTATATATCATAGGTTACAGTTTTTTTGTATATTGCATCTAATTGTATCATAATGTTAACACTTTTAATTCAAATATTTCCTTTAATTATTTTGTTATTACTGTAAAATAGGTTAATAAAATAATAAATTCATAAAAAGAAACTAATTGTTTCTACGGCTTACTTGACTAGTCAAACAGAAAAGAACAGTGTACAAAAATATTATTTGTAATCATAAATAACTCGTATCTCTTCAAATACAATAGTTACCAATAATTAACAAGGATAGGAAGGAAGACTTTATATAGTAGAATGAAATAAAGTTAAAGTTAACAGAAATAGGAACTAAGATTCGTTAAAAAATTGCATGTGTCATATATACTTCGATATTATAATATCTTTATCAATTAATTAGAACAGATATGAATTAACTAAAATTCAAATCTCTATTTCTTGAAGTAATGTGTTAAATATATAGGTATTTAAAATAAAAATAAATGAATATTTCATCACATTATTTATCTATTTTGACATATTTTAAACTTTAAACGTTATGTGAGGTAACCAATCATCAAGTTACTACTCTCAAATACATTAGTTGAGTGGGAACCACAAAGATTAAATTGGCTACACAGGTATTATTAATACATAATAGTTATTTATGATACAAGTGTTAAAAGATACATGTTATGCTTATGGCTAAGTGGGAAAGTTTGTGAAACGAGGCGAAATAAACCTCTTTTAACACGTATATCATACAAAATTTTATCTATGATCTTCCTAGTGTATTTGTAAATACTAAAAAATATAGAATGATATTTTGATAGGGTTACATTTGTTGATTTATTGATAGGTACAAATCGTTAGCAACGTGTTAAAAGTAACAATAAAATCAGTTTTAACACGATACTATGTTACTTTTAACACTAGTGTCAGAAAGTGTCACACTTGCTAAGCTACCATTAAAAGGGCCATTTTTAGCAACGGTCGTAGATAAAAATAGTTTTTCATTCTTTAAAGTGCAACTAACCATACAGCGGTGGTAAGTTGGTTGCTCCTAAGAAACTGTTCAAAATTACATAAACGACATATTTGTTCGTTTATAAGTAGTAAATTTAAATAAATAAATAAATATATCATCATGCCTTTTACCCATTAAGGGTGTGGCACTCTGCTTACGCAGATCTCGGTAAGTGATATATTTTTGCGTATGAAATGCGGTTACCGGCCGTCAAGTCATAGCCCCCAAAGTTCTTAGTGGAGGGGGGACCACAGGGGTAAATTTAAATTGGCAACTGTCGGCAGTGGGATTCGAACTGAGGATCTCACGATCCACAGTCCGATGCGTTACCACGGAGCTATTTACCCCATTTAAAATTAAAATTAAATTTAAAATATATCGTATATTTTATGCTGTTTATCTGAAGTATATTCGTCGTGCAAAACAATTTAATTTTGTTACCTATCTTTTAACTTGAAAAGAAGAAGATAAAACAATGTAACACATTTATATTACATTTCTTATTTCTTGTAATATAACTTAACATTCTTTAGAAGTTAACATACCTAATCTAATTATAAAGTTTTAACTTTGTTTCTTCTTCATAATTATTTAAAAAAATTATTTTGAGATACATTCCTTATACAAACACATAGATTTAAGACCAACCAAAATGTTTTTTATTTCCATTAAAAACATGAATGATAGTTATAAGCCTCGATGACGTTTATTATTACATTCGAAGATAATCAATTGTTTCTGATCTTTGCCAAACAAACATAACCCATCCATCAAGAAGTAAAAAACCTTCTAATACCCATTCAACTGTTCTAAGCCTACAAGCTTTCCTGCTTCTTGTCAAACACTTGACTACGACGAATACCTCTAGCAGGAGTTCGGCTTGACAGCAGGAACAGTATGACGCATTGAGGTAAACATCTTGTCATCTGTTTGTGACATAAATTCATACCAACGTAAATATTGTCAATGTTACATGACGTGACTACGAGAGAATATGAATAAATACGTGTTACGTAAAATTTTATGTCGGGAATCCGTGTGGTTGTTCGACTATTTATTAGATTATTTTTATGTTTTGTTTGTTTGTAATGCAGTGTTCATGAAAGCTTCTGTTTGGACAATTTGATTGTTATCGATTTTTATCGAACTGCACATTATTACATCATTAAAATGTTATGCAGTTTATAATACACAATATGCTTTTGTTTCAATTGCGTGGGGATTTTATTACCGGGTCGCCATTGGGATATCAGGAACTTTAAGAGCTACGAGTGCAGTTGAATTAAACAAAACTTGTCAATAACAGGTTATTTCAGTGATGTTCATATGCTCTTGTTTCTTTCTAAAGATTGCAAAATTAAAAAATATATACTGGGTGTAGAATTAAAATATGGCGTATAGGGATTTCAATATAATTTATTATATTCCTGTCTTTTTATATATTCACTTTACAGCAAAAGTGTAAATACAAAAAATATTCTTAATTTAAAAATGCATGTAATAAATTCCATTTGGTTACCTACATACATGTATTTCACGATATATAAATTAAATTGAAATTGGTATTTACCAGAAAAATTGTAACACTGCCATGGAACATTATATATAAACGAAAATATTTAGCAGTTTCTTCAATAGTTTTAGATTTACTTCTTTAGCAGAAATAAATGAACTCTGAAATTCGCCATTATTTCATTTCAATCTTCTACGAAACTTCTACAAAAAATAGTAGAACACTGTAATATATTTTTGTGTTCTCCAATACAAATGTTCCACTATTTATTATATTATTTTTGTTTTGTTTGTTGAAAGTAATGAATGAATGAAAAGTAAGTGATAAGCTTCAAGTAGAACAATTCTATGATTAATTTTGAGTCGATAATCCTAGCGCAAAATTTTTTACTGCGCTTCGTAAAACCACACGAGCTACTTAAAAGAAAAGTAAACTTTGCAACACTGAATTAAACAATTGTTTATATATTATTTTTCATTTAACTAGGCACCAAAATACCAGATTTACAGCAGAGGTTGCCGTTTCATTGACTAGGCAAAACCGAGGCAATAAATGCTGCCGAAGCTGTAAATCTGTGTCGAGTTGAACACGTAATTTTTTTGCCGATTTAAAAGTAATATTAATTTAGTGATTATTTTGTATACATATTTTGAAGGTTATCGCTGTCAAATTACGTTGCCATGCATTTGTTGGACGGTTGCTATGCATTTGTTGACTGTTACTATACGTTTGCAGAACGGTTGCTATATGAAAACATTTTATTGCCTAAGCTTAAAAGTGACACTTTACAGACTGTTAGCAGTCCATAAAGTGTCACCTTTAATGCCAATCGGCAAAAAAATGCTTCTTTGTGAAAGGTTGCCATATTTAATAAAATTAAAAAATACGTCAGAAGTGGAGTTAAAAACTTAAAGTATTGACATCAACGCAATTTTACGCAACCCTTCTTGATAGTAAATAGCAATGATATTTTATAAAAAATTCAAAAATTTCGTTAATTCTTATCGCACTCTTTCAAGTTTGATGGCCGTACAAATTTTTTGCATTAGGATTTTCGACTCAGGATTAATCAAAAATCGTTCTGTCTGAAGTTTATTACTACTTTTACGAACACCTGTATTATCCAGTAGTTGCTTATGCATTACTTAGAAGAAACAAATTAATTATGACATTAAATAAATAAATAAATATATCATCACGCCTTTTACGCAGATCTCGGTAAATGATATATTTTTGCGTATGACATACTAATGTGACAAATGGCAATTCTTGACTAGTATATTGGAAGTAATAGTTCTTAGTTCTCAAATTCTCAATAGTAATGTGAATAAAAAACACTCCATAATTCAATCACGATGATTTCGGTCATAATTTGAATTATGATTCTAAAATTAAACCTGCCATATTTTAAAACATCTCCATCCCTGTTTGCTGTCATCCCCTCTGTAGTATTAGGGGACTCAAACAATTGCCAGCAACGAGTGTTTATGAATAAACAAACCCGAGTGGAGCGTGATTCACGGCCGGACGGAAGGCCTAACGCCAACGCTGCCGATCACGCGCAGCCAATCACTTCCGGTGCAGATAGCTGTGAATCTGCCCGGCACCATGCGCGTAGCCTGCACCGAAGTTCAGCTGTCGTTGTAGAGAATATTTAAAATTTATCGCAAACAGTTCGGGCAGCATTGATAGCAGGATATCGGGATACCTACGTTCGGATGTTTTGAATTGGGGATGTTTGAGTTTTATGGGGTTTCGTGAAAGGAGGATTTATAACGGTTGTTTGGTTTGGAAATATTTAATGTTTATGACATGATAAAAGTAAAACATAGACACGTATTTCTGGTCACCTGGGTATGTAACATCATCGCACCATTTTTCAACTTCTACATAGGAAAAAATTTGATTTGCGATTTGTTAATTTTGAGGTTAAGTATTTTTCGTTAAATTTCACAAATATATTGTGTTAAATTAACAATTTTAACAAATATGACAATTTGTTAAATTAAAATTCTGTCAATTCTACAATTTCTAACAAGAAAATTTGTTGTTTTTATTTTTTGCTGGATTTATAAAATTTAACAAATAGACTCGTCAATAAAATATAATTTCTAAATTTTATGAACGTCAAAATTAAGAACTGATTAGATTGTGATAATTGGCCATCAACTGGGAGTGGTAGGTTACATTATATTTGAATCTGATGTGGCCACCACAGAATTTCCAGAAAATTGTAATTTCAAAACGGCACAAAATATAGAAGAAAAGGTCAAATTAAAATTGTATTAAATACTATATACATCTTTTTTGTTAAAAAAAGTTTGTATCTTTTGTAACAACTTAATTTGTTTTAATAACTATTGTGTATTGTTCTGCTTCCATATAATTACTAAAATATTTAGTCAAAAGCACATAAAAATAAATATTAATAATTACTATACATATTCACAAATATATTTAGTTACGAAATACACAAAAATAATTTGTTACTTGCTAACACCTGCTGCACCAGGAGCCATGAGACCGGGAAGTTTACTTTTCCCATGTGGTATACATGCAATTTTTTTTTTTTCGATCGGATTTATTCAATAATTAGTTATTTTATGTTTCATTTATAAACGTCAGACAACCAACAAGACATTAAAATATTGCGTTGTTTTGACAAAAATATCTGAGGATAGCGTATTCATGGTTTGGTTATTTATTTTCACAAGCGTTAAATTTATTTAAAAAGCTAAATCGTACGGGAATACTTTACCAGTATCCAGGAAAGATATTCCCGTATTGTTATTAATCGTAACCTAGCAACGATACTAAAATACCGGATTAATGCACTTTACGGTTCGAAAACACACCGGAAAGGAGCCAGTTTTCGTTCGATCGAAAAAAAAAGTTTTGTTAAAGGTTGTCAATGTATAAATATGATGAAAAAATGTGAAAGTGTGTTTTTATGATCATTAAGGGAACAATAATATTAGTTTAGTTAAACAAGAATTTTTGGTTTCTATAATTGATTATCTTATTTTGGTTGTATACTAGTATATTTTCAGATTTTATGTAGCATATTTTGCTAAATAAATTAACTATTATTATTTTAATTATTATTATTAAAATGCTATTAATATTATTTGGAATAAAAAATGTTGTTTGTAATTTTCTTGTATCTGTTTCCAAATGAGAAAAACACTAAATTATATGTTTAGTAAATATTTCACCTATTCTATATGTCAAACATGTGTCAAGTGTAATTCATATGTATAAGAAATTCATGTAGTTCTTTGTGTGGCCTCGCCTCTGGTTTTTAAAGTCGTTCTTGAACAACCATTTTTCGTTCCTTGCTTTTGGAAGGTAGTGTAATATTTACATGTCTGGAATCTCCGAAGAATTTTAAGTTGAAATCTTATATTATGTATAGTAGGCATGGTATTCCTTTCACGAAGTCAAACTGAGAGTGAGACTAACTCAAATGGAATCATGGTGTTTGTTTATCAGCTTTTCCTTTATTCCGTTTTCAGCTGAGGTAGGTATCACGTTGTCGTTGCGCGCTGATGGCAAAAGCTTACGTTGTCTACGAGGCGAGAAAAAGCAATGTATAATATATAAAGAAAAAAAAAACATAGTATCAGGGGATTTCTTTGTTACTGCACTCGTATTTTCCTCCCTTTATCGAGCGAATCAAATCTTTTTGCGCTCATTGAACTGGCGACTTGAAGTTAACACAAAACTTACATTATTGAACAGAGGAAATGATTTTGGCCAACTACAAATCAAAGTTATTTCCTTTCTTCTTTCGCACGTTTTCGCTCAATTCCATCGTTCTTTTTTATACAAGGAAATGGAAGCCTTACAGCAAACAATGGAATATTATATTTGACAGCCGAATTTACCAAACCTTAAACTTCGGATGACCAACAGGAGTCAATTGTGACTCCAGAGCTTATTGTTTTGGAAAATTCGATTATTTTTAATGAAGCTTTTTTTCTTGCTTTATAACATGTTTTTACTTCGATTGTCTCACTAATTTCAGCATAAATTCAATTTTGAAGAAAGTCAAAATCAGTCTTCAGACAGGAAAATTTCCGCAAGACGCAATAAATGCAAATATTTTGTAAGCTGAGAATATTCTATAATAGAAAGAAGTGTGATTTATAATAATTGTGTAGATAGAAATTCTTTGTAGAATTTAATTATTGCTTGTTACATTTTCCTTAAGTATGTGAATTAATATTTGAATAAATATATATTTATTTTTTGAAAAACTAATGACAGGAATTCTTGTCTTGATGAAACACTAATCATGACAGTCAAAGATGTTATTGAAGGAGACCAAAGGGGGAAATTTTATGCTAAATATTGCTGGTATTGAGAATCTAAGGCTTGATTTTAATTTATTATTTCATCTAATACTTGTATTATACATATCAACATTTTTAATTAAAATATACTGTGCGAATTTTGATTAAAAATGAAACAAAATTTTTTAACTTACGTACATATTAAAAGTTGGGGTTGAATTAATTGTAAAAGCTTCAACTTCAAATCAATAATTTACAGCTGTTAAATTTCTCCGTGATTCAATATTATGAAATTAAATAATCCAGAACTTCAATGTCCTCGAAAATTATTTATTGTGCTTTAATGCAAATTACAACATAAAAAAGAAAATAAAATATCAAAACAATTTCTGCACGTGTCATAAAACTTATTTTTAATCTCGTCCCTCAAAAAACTTTTCACGTAAACTAATTAATTTCTGTAAGCAAATTATCAAAGTTCCAGATTGCATTTTTCCGCAAACAGTTGCTAATGTCCTGGGAATCCATTACTCTGGGCACTTGAGACACGTCTTTTCTCCTTCCTTTGTTTACGTCTAGAATTCACATTTTGTTTATTCTTTTTATCCTGCCATCAAGATAAAGGCGAATTGTGTGATCACGACCTATCAGTTCAAAAGATTTATGTTACATTTGATCTTATCGAAATAATTAACTAAAATGTATGCTAGCATAAATAAATATTACTATAATATAGATTGTGCTCAGTGATAAGTCTTATTTGTATGGTTGAATGGTACATTAGAAAAAAAAAAAACATATTGTTACAGATAAACTAATGATATTGTTCCTCATAAATTTAATAAATATCCCATAGTGTATTAAACCACTATTTGGTAGTTTGCCAGTCTGGTTTATCAGATATTTTGTGTGGAGAATCCAGAATGATAAATATGTTTTCGTACACTTTCGGCGTTGAAAAGATAGATTCGTTCTTTTATTATTAAGAAATATGTTTCTGTCTGGCATTATAATGGGTTATTTTCCCACATTAATACTTTCAAGAACATCTGCAAGCAATTTATTGCAGCTATAATTTTATTTCTTTGATTTGTGACGTAAAACTTCTGGGAATCCATAAATTTATTCATTGGAAAACTTACACCGATGTCTGTCTTCTTAAATATCACTTTATGTACTCAACTAAATTAAAATTCTAAGAATTTTTACGTCGCGATCCTATATTATATTGAGTATTGTAACTACGAACCAAAATCAAACATTGACAATCTATGTTGCATTTTATCTGGAACAGAACGATGATACTCAGTAAAAAATTTGATTTGCGATTTGTTAATTTTGCGATTAAGTATTTTTAGTTAATATTAACTAATATATTATGTTAAATTAAGAATTTGAACAAATTGGACAATTTGTTAAATTAAAATTTTGTCAATTATAAATTATTAATGAAAAAATTGTTATTTTTATTTATTTTCTGGATTTATAAAATTTAACAAATAGACTTGTCAATAATAACAAGTAAATTTAGCTAACTTATCAATTTGAAATCGTTGAAGAAAGTTTATAACCTTTAAGACAACTTAATTTGTTATAACAACTATGATTTATTGTTTTGCATAAAAATAATTACTAAAATATTTAGTCAAAACACATAAAAATAAATGTTTATAATTTCTATATTCACAATAGTACATTGAACAACTAGTGTTACAATGACCTTTTTTGTAATACGAGTATAGTTTGCGTAAACGAGCCGCAGGCGAGTTACGCAAAATACGAGGCCCGTGGGGCCTATCGGCTCCCAGGCTACAACCCTGACGCAGGGGCTCCGATTCAATAATTTTACGTGAGCAGTCACAGCCCCAAGTTTGACAGACTGTTAATTTTACAAATAATAAATTCCCCAAAAACAGTTGCACAAAATTAAATTTTGTAGCATTTTTTTTTGAGAAAAAAAGTGTCACAAAATTGACTTGGTGTACGTGAAATAGGAAAATATATTTAGTTACGAAATACACACGAATAATTTGTTACTTGCTAACAAATTTTAAACTTGTTAAATTAACAAAAAATAAGGGTGGATCGTCTGGGATTAAAATTTTTGTCAATTGTCAATTGGTATCCATAGTAGTTAATATGTAGATAATACATTAATGGCAGAAAAGAAAATGTTGCATCTTAACTGAATATCATATCTGTATACATATTAATACATTTCACTAATAACATTAAACGATATAAACATTTAGCAATTAATAACAAAGTCTTCCAAAGAGGCTTCACATGTTAGTCAGTAAATATAGTAATAAAGTTTCTCTTATTTTGATTCCGAATATAGCAAAAAATTATTATTGAAGCAAAAAAAAAGGAATTATATACAAATTAATATTTACCATTGTTTGTTGATATCTTTTAGTTATCAAACTAAATATTATTGTAGGAGAGTAAGATATATAAATTTAATATCAAACAAGATTTCAGACTCAATGGACTACTCGTGTAAATTTGATTCAAATTCGTAGGTACTTTTTAAATAATATCGAAAACACAAACAATAATTTCTTCACAATGTTAAAGATTTGTCCGGAATATAAGAAGCGACATAAATTCCTGGAAATCCTAAATCAAAAACTAAACTTTCTTGTTAATATTTTAATTACTCCAGACTACAAATTCCGCGAACTTTGCATAGTATAATTAATTTAACTTCAATTCACCGAGTTTAAATCATTAAAACCTTTTGCATGAGTGTACAAAGATCCGATACGATGGTAGAGCAATGCAGAAAAATCGATGCATAGTAGATGGATGACGACGGCACTGAAACATGACAGGGACAGCAACGAGGACCTGTTCAAAGTTCGTCACACGACGCAGCAGCTTTGTGTTTGCGTCGTGTGATGCGACGAACGAAACCAGCCACGCTGATGTGGGTACGACACTGCCAAGCTGTGCTTTCAACATCGCGGTGGCATGAAGATGCTGTGTGCTGGTTCGTACTGCGATGATTCGGAATATTGTGAAGTTTTTCTGTCTTTGCATTGCTTTCATATTTGAGATTAAGTATTACAGCTAAATCTGGAATAGAAGCTGTGACCAAATTATGATAATTTTTTTATATGATACTAGGATAAGAAAAGGGAAACCTGTTGATGTACCATTTCACCTTAAAAAAATCTTGATTGACCATCAGCAAATTTGATGAAGCAAATAAAACATTCGTCAATGAAACCGGTGAAATTCCTATACTATGCTCTTCGATAGAAGTAACAGAAACAAATTACTTATTTCTAGGAGAAGGGACACGTGATATAGTTTTGGAAAAAGAGAGATAGGCATATTTGGACAGGAAGAGACAGATACAAAAGTAACTTTGGCTGCACGGGTACAGTGTAGGTTATACCACAATGTCATCTGTCATACGTCAGTTTTACAGCGTTTCGACCTGAATGGCTCCGCCAAAAATACGTCACATCAAGGCACGACATATTATTTGGATTTAAAATTTAAATACCATAAACATATTTACTTCGAGTTTTGTAACAGAACCCATTATCAGTAATTTCTCCAATACTTACTGTAACAATAGTACAAATTAAAGAAATAATAAACTTGCCATAATAAACGTTTTCTATTTTGCGTCTATAAGAATGCTATTACAGCACTCAAAAAATTTCATTAATAAATCATTCGAATGTTATAATAGTGCAGTACAATTTATATTTTTCAGGTTTGTGGCTCTACTGAAGTATAATGTCGAAAAATATCATATATCTACACTCATATTAACTTTAAGCATGTTGGTAATTTAAAATTCAAATTGAATTTTCAGACGTATCATTATTGCGAACTAACATAAAATTCCCTAAATTTTTAAACTACGAATTTTTATTTAAAAAGAGCAGAAATTGCACAAATTATAATAGTTAAATAAATATTTGAAGGGTTCGAGCTCTTTTCTCACAAACGAAAATGACAATTAGAAAACTCGTTCTTTAATAAGTTATAGAAAAGCAAGATTGAAAGATTTATTGTTTTGTTTTTCAATAATTGTAAAAATTTCGACTCATAAACATGTTACTGCAACTAAAGTTAAAGTAAGGAAGCATATAAAATTTTATAACAGATTTTTGCTTATTAAATTCCCTACACAACTTCAGAATCAATATAATAAGGAAACCAGAAATGGATATGTTACTCGTTATATTACCGTCATGAAATGTCAAGTGTATATCTGAAAATAAAAAACAGAATTCTTGTTACAGTTCTGTGTTATTAAATGAAGTAATATGTTTTGAGATTGTAAACTTAATCTTAGTTCTGGATGAAACAATTCAACGTTCCTTATTATTTTAAGATCTATTCTTTTTAACCAATTTTTATGTTTTATTCAAACTGGTTCTAATTTCTAATGTCGTTGTAATGTTGGTAATTATAAAATAGTTTTTTTTGGGCTGTGTAGAGACGGCTGGGTAAATAGCATAATGCTATATTTATTTATTTATAAAATAAAGTAGGTGAAAATTGAAACTTACCGCATAATATTTACCCTTTTTGCTTCTTTGTCCTTCATCTTTGGGGATCGTTGTTTGACGGCTAGAAATTGAAAAATATATCTAAATAACAATCTTAAAACTTATGACTTATGAGTTGAATTGTCCCTGTTACTTCTCCACAATTAACGTCTAGGAGGTTGTAATTTTGTCAGCACTGCACGAGCAAAAATATATCATACATCGAAATCTACTACAAGCTGAGTACCATATCTATAAATGGGGAAAAAGACGTGATGATATATTTATATCAAAACCAAAGTGATACAATAAATTTTCATTATCTATATTTTAGACAATTTAATGTAGTTGACTAGACTAGAATCGCTATATAAGCAAATAAACGGGACATTTTTTGCTTCATTTTCGTTGGGATCTCTCGTATACATTTGTTGTGAGTGAGGCAAATCAGCACCCCTCAAAATAGCACTTCCCAACTCAACCGCTGGGTTTTGTAAACTCTTCTCCTTAATGAACGCACTTGTGACTTGTACACTTAAGTGTTTGAAAACGCAGGCACTTTGTCCGAAGATAAGCACCCGTGAAAATGTTACACAAGTTGTGAATTTTGTTAGTGTTGCGTCGTTATGCTTAGTATGTGGGTCCTACATTTTGCTATTCAACGGTTCCTTTAATATAAAGGTGTTGGCTTGAAGAGGTCTTCAGGGTGTTTTAGTGCGGGTCCTCGAGGTAATTTAGTGTTCGGGTTTCACGATTATTAATAGCAACAAGACACATCTAAGTTTGGAATTACCCTTGACATAATATCTTAATTCTTCTTTAGGTTTCATGTTTCATTAGACGCCTTTGAAAGTATAAACATACATAAATATAGACATCGGTTGACAAAGTAAATTATTTTCTTATGAAGTAATATTTATTTATGAAGTATTCAGGTTGACTCAAACGTAATAGCTTTTGTACTCATACTTCAAAATGTCGATTTCCAAGCAGTCTACAAGAAAAGCGTTTAGGAATTGAGAAAAAACACTTCGATTTCTATTAAATTTGTATATTTGGGTAGTATGTTTTCGAGGATTGGTCGTATTTGACCGGGAGATTAAAAGGCGGGTGTCTGCAGTAGGGTGCAAGGTATTGGTTGCTCTGGATCTGGATACATTTGCTCGAAACGTGAATGTATCTAGAGATGTTCGATTAAGTGTTTATAATGATGTGTTAGTGCCTGCATTGATGTATAGTTCTGAATGTTGGGTGTGGATGAAGAAGTATGAATGACACATAACTGCTGTAGAAATAAGATATTTAAGAGGAGTGTGTGGATATACGAAACGTGATCGTATCCGGAAATCATTGTTGTATGGAGAGTGTGAGATTGAATGTTATTAGGAAAGTGAGGTGGTTTGGCCATCTTGAGTGAATGTCGAATGAAAGGTTTGTGAAACTAGGTAATATATGGGTGAGATTGAGGGTGAATGGTTGCGTGGGCATCCGAGGAATAAGTGGTTAGGTATGATTGATGGTTTGTTGCGTGAACGAATGATCCAAATTTGAAGAATAGACTAGCATGTATGAATCGCACTGTGAATGTTGACGAGGCGAAAGTGGTATGTCAGGTTAGGAATGTTAGGAGGAGATGAATTGTTGGTTGACTGTGTTTCAGAGTTCGTGCTACCCCACTGCGTGGGATATATCGTGACGTTATATATGTATCAATGTATTTTCATGGCTTTTGTTGTGATAATCTGTATTTGTAATAATAAATTATAATTTCTCAAACATTTTTTTGCACAATAATAATTTAAGAAAATGGTGAAATATTGAATGAAATTTAATTTTAAATGCTCGGTCTAGCATAAGAATATCTGTTCTTATCTAGTAGTATCGGATATTTTAGTTACATCTAAAATATGTATGCTTGAGATAATTTTATTTATTCTTTTTTTCAGATACTCGAACCGTTTGAAGTTTCATTTCTCATCTGGAATATTTTGTCAACTGTTACAGGTAGGAATTTATTTTAACTAATAATTTTTACTTATAATCAAAGTGTAGCTGTGCTGATATTTGGATAGAACATTCATCACATGTACGAAAGATACTAAATTTCTTACTACATTCATCAGATTTGAATTCTACAATAAAAACTATAGTAAAATAAATATGTAAAATATATGAAATGAAATAACCCTAGAAGCAATTTAAACCGAAAATATCTGAAATAGAACTATTTCAGAAACTGAATCTCTGATATTATTACCTCATTATTTCGAGTATTCTTTTATTTTATGGCTATTTCGCCAGGTATTATTATATGGCGAAATAGCCCTACATTAAATCGGACTCAAAATTGCGACATGAAAATATAGGTGTTATATAAATTATTTGGATATACCGGGTCTAGAATAATTACAATGGGGCGTATAGGGGTTTCAATGTTATTTTTTAAAATGTTGCTGCATCTTTTACTTATTTAATTTATGACATAATTACGTAAGTATAAAATATGTTCAGAATTAAAAAATACATGCAATGAAGCCCATTTTACAGTAATAAATCAATCTAAAACTGTCTTATGAAATAACAAATATTTTCCGTGTTTGCATAATTTTCCATGGCCATGAAACAATTTTCTAATAAATAATAACTTAAATTTAATTGACATATCGTGAAATATAAATATTTAGGTATCCAAATGGGCCTTATTGCATGCGTTGTTAAATTCTCAATTACTTTTGTACTTTTACTGTTGTAAAGTGAATAGGTGAATGGTACAGCAATATTTAAAAAATATACCTTATAATTATTTATTTTTGTTACTCGCTTATTTAGCTACGAATAAACTTCCGAATAAGTTATCCCTTGGATAAATAAAAAAATACGCATCAAAAAATTACAGCTAGAACAATAAATATCATTTGAGCTATGATTTCGATGCGACATTTTTCATTTATTCGGCGAATAATTTAATCGGTACTTTATTCGTAGATGGAAATATCGGCCCTTAATTGATAAGAATTGGACCACAAAAGATCTTTTCTCGCATTCCGTATTCGGAAGGTAATTTGTTTCGTCCTCCAATTTACGTAATACCCACAAAACAACATTTGTTTCACGCTCCGGGAAATCCTCTATTCAAAGCACATTCCTTCCTGATTGAACAAATACCCACCATTTCAATAGAAAGAAAAACTGTAGCAAACAACGAGGAAAAAATGCATGACAGTTTAATTTCGATGAACAAAACAGATGCATTGAATTCGTAGTTCAATTACAATGAGTAACATCTGAATAGCGGACATGTTTTGCACAACGCTCGCTAGACAAACCGATTAAATTGAAGTCGCTTTGTTTCGCATAGTGTCATTAGTGTCCTGGCGCACATGGGTTCAAATCCTTCTGCAATTGGCAATTGTTTGTCACGTGGTGGACTACTAATTAGTTTCGGTTCAGTTACGAATGGATTCCATTGTGATCCCCTGATCGTGATGTTTCAACGTGATGTGAGGTTACGTGAGCATACGTAATGAGATCAGAGCATAACGCGAGCGCATGCGCAGGACGTATGTCACGTGAGAGAAGTTGGTCACGTAATGCTGATTAAAGACTTTTGTGAAGTGCGCTACATTACTTTGCAATTTAGTTCGACGCGGGATTTTATCTTCGGGTGATTAGTATAAGTGATGGCATATTTTTTCCCAAAGGTTTGAGAATATGCTTTCAGGCTAAGTGCATAGTTTGCCTTTTGATCTAATAATTTACCCAGCATTTTATTCCTTACTAATTCATAATTAATAGCAATTCTGATGTGAATTATTACTTGATATATAGAGCAATATGATAGTATATTACAAACCTGTTAAAATTGCGATATACTTACCTAATGTTACTGGTAATTCAGAAAGGTTAATTCCTTGAACATAATTCAACTCAAGTGTATTGAAATAGAAGCTGTATGAGTCATTAAGTTTATACTACTTCCGATTTAGGTAGTGGTAGTTTTCAAAATATAATGGATAATATAGTTCATGTTTCTCAGTCGAGTTGCAATAGAATTTTATAAAACATTTCGAATGCAATAAGAACCTATCTGAAAACTGTATAAAATTTCCGGTAAAACCGTAGTTTACGGGCAAAAGTGAAGTTAGCTATGGATTGCCAATGTTGTTTGGTAAATATAACAGTTTGTGGTGGTGCAAATCAAACAAAAACCTAGCAAATTTACATTCTGAAAATGCCGTTGAACATTTTCGTGTTTTTTCATCCTCAAAACTAAAATAAATCTTTGTTAAAATTAAACTGTGACCGGCTAAAAAAACTAGGACCTGCACTTAACTTCACTTGTAAACTACGGTTTAGCCAAACTTCTAAGCACAGAAGATGAATTTTATACGACAAAAATCGGTATAAAATTTAACACTTTCATAATTTGTAGGATAGTACTTATTTTTTCTATAATATGCAGACCAGATACCAGCTGACCTAAAAACTGTCAAATAAGTTTGGTTTTCGGGCACGCGCACGCACAGCGCAGATACATACGACATCTGCCTTCTCGCACGAAATTTGAAAATGGAATATTTTGCAATTGGTTGCATTTATGTTAGAATAAAAACGTCTCGAATTAGTTTTTGTAAAATATATCAGCTATTCTGTCAGCCGCCATTTTGATACGATGTGGTGCTAAGCTGACACGGGATTAGCCTAATACCGTTTTCGTTTCGAGAATTCGATGATGGATAAATTTTAATACGGGGTTATGGCGGTGCTAGGTAACACTCATTTTGGTATAAAGCTTTCGAGATTTCGTCTGTGCGAAAATAGTCAAAATGGATTCAGGAAACCTCAAAATGATATATATTTCCGCGAAAATCTCGCAATCGATATATTAACTGCATGCTACAATTCTTGTTGACTTTCACTTTCTCCTAATAAAGCTTTTTACAATTGCGAGTCAAACGTGAGTTCTACTTCAAATTTTTTATTGTCCTTCTTTGGAGGTCATATATTCGTAATGAGAAAACTGTAAAGAAATATATGAGAATTAAGTTTACCTTTGCAGCTCTGATTAGTGGTAGTTTGCAGTTTATAGGTGTTCAGCTAAGGCAGGAATAGCAGTGAAAAGCGTGGTGTTCAGAATGCGTTTTTTATTGACACAACATATTTATTACATAAGAGTAACAATTTCTTATTAAGAGACCTTATTAATTATGTACATATGTATGTTATTTATGCGTATATTTTAAACTCTATATATTGGTTCAATATGTATCAATATGTTAGTAAACAATATGTATGAAAATTACTCAGCTAAGGTACTTTTGATATAGAAACATTTTAATACATGCTATATAAATATTCGCAGTCTACATTATTAGGTCCCAGAAAATAATTTGTCGATTTCTATAATTGTAACGTTTGTATACCTATAAAACTACAATTTAGTACAGAATATGTATCCATATTTGGTCATGTATAATAGTAGACAATAATATATTATCACAATTTACATTTCTGTGTAAGCATAGTATATCGTTTATGAAATTGAGTAACTATAACGCGGATGGAATAAATATGAATGAGTCAGTTTGTTGAAAAATAGTAGAGAGCTTTGCAGATCACACATCGGAAACTTTAGAGTGTTCCAAGTTGCTTAACTTAATTTGTGTCTCGTCGAAGCTTGTACTGCAGGGCGAGCGAAGACTTCTGGCATCTGACGATCTCCGCTCCATGCGGATGGCGGGGTTATCCAGACTAGCCGAGAGGCGGTGCCTCCCCGGGCTGCCTCCCGGCATGTCCAGGTGGAACGACGGCCTCCGGGCGCTCGAACTGGGCGGCTGGTGCAAACACACCATAGACTCCGGACAACTCCGTCCGGCGATCGCCGTTCTACCACCACCTTCCACTATCGTCACCGGGGGCTGCTCCTGGCTCGTGGACGGGGGCTCGATGATCAGCGACGGCTGATCCATGCTGCTGGAATGCTCGAAGCTAAGGGTTTGGTGTCTCCTGCTCGAAGGCCTCTCGATAGTAATTGACGTGCGTCGATCCCAGCTCGTGGTGGGCTGATCGAAACTGATGAAGTGTCTGTGCCGACCAATGGGCGGCCGGTCCACCAGACACGAGGGTCTGCGGTGGTAGGGTCTGGACGGGAGGTGGTAATTGTGATGGTCCAGCACAGCGGACGACTGGCGACGCTGACGAGCGTGCGTCGCCTTCTCGATGGTGATGGAAGGTCGCTTGCTGAACGTGCCCAACATGGGCAGCAAGCTGCTGCAGCCGCTCAGCGAGCCCGGGCTGTAATCCGACAGCACCATGTGCTGGATGTCGATGGCGGATTTCACTCGACGGGGAGGGTTCATCACAGCCATGGTGCTGCTGCCCACGAACACCGAGTTCTGGCGCTGGCGGCGAAGTGGGTTTGGCGATGGCAATGAGGCGTACATTGTATTCTCGCCCATGCAATTTACATTGTATTTTGAAAATGACATTCGTTGCTGCAACATAAATTATTCAGCTCTAAACACTGTTATTATGCAATTTGGGGTTGAATTATTGAAGACGTATCAACAGTCTGTTGTCATAGAAAAACTCACTTGTTCGTTTATTGGAGATTTCTACTAAGTGTAAGAGTAGGTAGGAAAATATGGAAAGCCATACCATATCCATAGGTTCAATACATGAACGCATGCAATTTAAAAAATCACCAATGCAACAATTCTTATTTTGTGGTGTAGAATCTACACATTATGATGTATTAAATAGAAACAAACATAACTCAGTTAAATATTGACATATAATGTATTGGAAAATATTAAATTGATTAAGAGAAATATAATTTTATCTCACACGCCATCTATTAGTTAGAAGCAAACAGAATCTGCAATAAATTGCTTGGTCAATTATCTGCATGCTACAATCGTTCAGCATAATCAAATGCATTGGGAAATAAAAATAGATGCACTTTTCTCATAATGTAAATCATGGTAGGTACTACAAAATATGTCAAATTAAACATAAAAAGTTAAAAGAGTTCAGAGCAAGAGTAGAATGTAAAAGGTTTCTAACTATTCAGATTTTGATTGGGTAGTCAATTTCATCGTGTATCAAATAGAAAGAACACTAACAGAAAATTAGAGAAATATGAACATTTAGAAGATAGAATTCAAAATCATAGCATTATTCCGTACATACTTAGCACTAGAGTCTATTTAATAACATAACAAAATATAAATATATTTTTTCACTACTAGTCTATGTTATTACTGACCTCTTTTTAATAGGTTAATAATGGATTATTATGAATTTTTTTACTTTTATTACGTATTTTGGCACTTTTAAAATATTTTGAAAAGTCTATATTTTCTTTTAATGAAATATCCAATTTCAACATTGAAAATATGTCCCATATTTCGGAAATTTTAGTCACCTATTTTTTAGACATAATTATTTAAAACCGTCCTTTTTTTAACTCTTTCATTTTAAGTTATAGAGTAAAACTCTTCAAATAAAATCTTTTCGATATATCATGCTTATCAATTTACCATAATCATTTGTATATAGGTTCATCCATTTAATTACAATAATATGCAACATTATATTGTATTATTATACATATTATAAATATTTAATGATTTTGATAGTGAATTAGATTCCCTTCAAAAATCTTATTCACGTTCATAAAAATTGTAGCTTATTGTAAAAAAAAATAATAATTTAAATCAGAAGTTAAATATTATTGCGCTCAAATGGAGCATCCGGTATACAAATTTATATGGTAAGTAGATAGATAATGATGTATCAAAAAAATTTTATTTGAAGAGTTTTACTCTATAGTTTAAATTAATAGAGTTAAAATAGGACAACTCAATGAATTACCCTGTTTGTATTATTATATGTTGCACAATTTTCCTTATAACGTTTTTCAAACATTGTTACCAATGCCCAAAATGAAATATCAAACAGTAAATGCAATGTTAAAAACAAAAAATTTCTCTTCTCATACTTAGTTTTTGAGTATACTCGGACATATCAGAATACTTCTATTATTATTATTATAAAATTGAATTTAAGAGATAGTAGTAAAAAAATAGTATGTGAACAACGGTTGACAAATCCATTATTAATCTGTGCAATAAAGACTATCTTCTCAACCTTACTGTATAATATACTATTAGACGTTAGTACAAAGGGTTTAAAAGTTGCTAGTATAAATTCTTCGCGATACAATCTACCTCTACAAGAAAGGAAGTAAGAAAGACATAGATCATTACATGCTTCATGCGTTGAACAATTTTTTCCGATTCGGATTTGACGCTCACTTGCGGAGAGAGCACCGATTCGCCCATGGGGCAGCTGGTGCGGTGCTGCTGTTGGAACTTGGGCTGGTAGGGCTCCAGCATGCGGATCTTGCCCCATCGGTTGAAGAACAGCGCGATCGCCGCCACCCAGATCACCAGGACTAGAACGACCAGGAGGATCTCCTCGGCGCGGACTATGACTTCCACGGGGCTCTCTGCGCAACAGAAAATTGTCACCATGAAAAATATAAATCATCATCTGTCAGTAGTACCTATGAGAAGTAATTAATTCGCCATTTAAATATTGTGTAATATAAGTGACGGCTCAACTGAATATATTTGCTGGCAGAATTTTTTTTTAGAGCTGAGCAAAACATCAATATTAAGTTGAACGTTTAAATGATAGCCGTTTACTATTTTACCAAGCTCTAGAGTATAATGAAAACCCATGAATATTTAATCGGTGATAGATTTCCTTTATGGACTATGAGAACTTATTAAACTTACAGTTTCTAAACTTTTATTCACCCTCTTGTTGGAAGTCTAAAACTTATTTAATTAAAACTTCATTTCCGAACTAAATAATATATCATAACCTATTAACGTACAGTAATTCAGCAACAAGGAACAAAATATCACATCTAATAACAATTTGTTCCACTTCGTGACATTTCCCTAGGGTGAAATGAAAACTACCAAATATCTTATTAATAATATACAAGCAGGCAAACTAAGCGACAATCATACCATACTATCATTCCTTCCTGAGTGTTGGTAACACTGGATCGATAAGTCATTACAATGACAGTGTTGCTTTGCTTTTCCGCTATGAATTTAAAACTTTTATTGACGAACTCAATTTAAAATTCTCAACTAGTTGCGTGTACTAATACTAAGGTAAGGGCAGAAGTGAACATGTGAACTTAAATTTTTTAAACATTGTGTTTTAATAATAAAGAGAGTAATGAAATAACAAAGAAACAAAGAGATAATGGATAGGAAGGTTGAGCTAAGTAGGTCACCTGTTACTGGAAAAAAAGATAATTATTTTTATTATTGTCTGAAGTCATAAATTATTTATAAGAGATAAATTTATGTTAGTGAATATTTGGATATTAATAAAATATAAATAATATGTCAATAATATCATTTATATGGGGTAAATAAGTCCGTGATGTTCAATCCAAATGCAAAAGTGCAAAGTAGTGTAGTACAGAAAATGTACATGGTATCAGTGCATACTAGTACGTTAAATAAAAAAAAATCATTGTAAGTATTACTTATCATTAATATTAACTATATGTATAAGAAATAGAAAAGATAATGTAAATACTTTTCTTCATTTAATATTATTTATTTATAATATACTGCCCAACAGGCAAAGCCTACTAACGGAACAGATACAAAGGACAAAATAAAAGCATGTACAGGATATTCCATTTTCCATTTAAGTACTACAGTATTGCTATCTCGAGAAGTATAAGAGATACGAAGTTCGTTAAATTAGCAAACAATTTCTAAATTAAATTACTATTAAAATGAACAAAACAAAAATTTTTATTAACCAGTGGTTCTCAAAATATGGGACCCAACTTTTTTATTTTAAATTAGAACCATCTTTTTTATTAGCTTATTCGATTCAGTATTTTTTCTGAATACATACAACGATATAACACACTTATTATTCCTACCTAATTAAAATGTTGAGAAAAATGCAAATAAAACAAATTTTTATTTCATATTAATGATGGGCGAACTTTAAGATATGTAAGAAATAATTTGTTAACAAGAGTACAATTATGTGTTATTAACAACAGAAATAATTTTGAACAATATTTGTAAATAATTTTATCTTTTCCGTAAAAAAAATTCAATTGTTTCTGCTACAGCACTCTCATTAAATTGAAATAATAACAATTCTTATTTGCATTTTTCTAAACATTTTTATTATGTAGGGCTTATAACATAAGTGTGTTATACCGTTGTATTCAGAAAAAATACTGAATCGAATAAGATAATAAAAAAGGTAGATTCTAATTTAAAATAAAAATTTGGGTTCCATAATGTGAGAACCACTGGTTAATAAAAATTTTTGTTTTGTTTATTTTAATAGTCATATAATTTAGAAATTGTTTAAACCAAAGTAACAAAAGTATCTGAAATAAATTTTAAACGTAGGTATATAAAATATAAATGTGATATAAACTGAAATATTAAGTACTAATAACAAATAATGACATTATTTCGTGAAAAAGTGACAATAATGAATTTTATATTTATTATTCCAAATAAAAATCTGGTGTGAACACCAAATTTTTTTTTTATCCATATAAATATAATAAATATAGAATAAATACTTTCTTTAGATGTTTATTCTCGTAGACACTCAGACAATTTTGGTAGAACAATTGACGATCGTTTAAAAGTATGTTTTTATAATAATTATAAATTAATTTGATACCACATTCGACAAGATTCATATTAAATTTGTAAAAACAATTGACGATCCTTCAATAGTAGTGGGCAAAAACACATAATTTAGCGAAATCGTTTCTTCACGAGTGTTGTATAGCGTTTTATTCAATCCTGCTATTGTAAGTACGCGCCCCCATCCATGTGGTCCACATACTCAATGTTACGAATCAGTCAATTTGGTAATGACAGGTTTGTGGACGAAATTAGTGAGCGAAAGAACTTTCGCCTACTCGCCTGTCATTACCCATCCTGTTGCCATAGGAACGAGTTGAGTGGATAAAACAGAAGGTTTCGAGCTCTGTATCCAAGTAAAAAATAGCAAGTTTCAATAGCAGGATTGAACAAAATTAATTTGACATTGTATTTCAACTCTCTTAAAGCATAAGAAGGTAAATGAATCTATTTCTAATTTTTAATCTTTGTCGATGTGCAATAGATCAGGAAATGTTTCTTGAGTTTATCTAGTGATGGGTAGGGGAAAATAGCTCCGTGGTACCGCACCAGTTGTGTATCATAAGATCCTCAGTTCGAATCCCACAGCCGACTGTTGTCGATTTAACTTTACTTAACTAAAGCATAGTGTTGCACCCAAAATGTGTAAATGGTTTATTTATCTATTGTGACTGAAATGGTACATACACACAACAGGAAAAAAGTATATGGTTAACGCTCATTTTATATATGAAATAATAATATAAATAGTTGATATCAAAGCCTTCTTTATTCTCGAAAACAAGTATATTTATTGCATGCATGTATTTATATTATTGGGGCAATTACAGTAAATATCCCCATGAAAAGATAAATGAAAAATATACAAAACATAAAAGACGCTTTGTTATATAAAACGCATAAATATCCTAAACACGTATGTAATAAATATAATGATATAAATGTCAATTTCAAATGCATGTAGTCACGTCATAATCAAATGCATTTATATTAATACCATTATGGAAACATGAATACGAGTACACGTCAATTTTCGTGATTAATCAAATTATATAAATTTTTCAAATGTTCCAAGTTGAATATTCCTTTAAATTGGCATTTATCTTCTGCTAAATATGTATATTTTTAACTAGAGCATTTATAGTAATTGATAAATGATTTCACTAATGATAGAAAAATGAGAAATAACCACATATGTTTTTGTTGAATACATGAAAAATCGTACTTCCTTTGTCGTCGTTGTAGTTGAACGCAAACTAAAGTTACTTAGGCTATTGTTTCCGATGAATAGTTGAAATGGTGGATAATGAAGTCGTTCACCATTTAAAAAAAAATTTTTGTAACTTTATCTAAATTGAAGATTATCTACACTTTTAAAAAGTCTTTATTGTTATTCATTAAGCTACAATGATTTTTTAAAAATGTTGTGACGTCATTATAGAGGTGTTGTTGGATCTCAACAGTAGAGATTTAATTGTATTTATTTGGGAATATAGTAATTATTAATATTTATTTTTATGTGCTTTTGACTAAATATTTTAGTAATTATATTGAAGCATAACAATAAATCAGTATAACAAATTAAGTTGTTACAGAGGATACAAACTTTCTTTAACAATTTCAAATTGATAAGTTAACTAAATTCATTTGTTTTTTGTGCATTTGTTGAATATTATAAATGTAGGAAATAAATAAAAACAACAATTTTTCTTATAATAAATTCAGAATTGACAAAATTTTAATTATCAAATTATCATATTTGTTCAAATTGTTCATTTAACGCAATATATTTGTCAATATTAACTAAACATACTTAACAACCGCAAAATTAACAAACCGCAAATCGCATTTTTTACTGTACAATCTTTAGCTGAATATTTGAAATCATTTGCGTCATTATCCCGGGCTAAATGACAGATTGATGACGTATGAAATTAACGTCAATTGTACCTGAGTTCTGCTTTTGACATCTGTTGTACTCATCCTTTTGTTTTATTTTTGAATTGATAAATTTTTCATAAAACAGATGAAATAATATTTTCCGAATATGCAATCAAATTTGAATAATTTATTAAGATGAATTAACACGATTTGGTAATTATATCAGTAAATAATATGTTTATATTTGTTTGATTTCTGGGTTTAACTAAAAAGTTAGTAAATTTATATTTTAATTATTAGATTTTAAAGTATACCTTTATTCTCGTTAATATAGAGTTTTGAAATTACGGTTTAACATTTAAAAAATAATGTGAAAATCGAATATTCGCTTAATAAAACTATAGATATTTTTTAATTAGAACATAAATTCCTAATACAGAAATGATTTTGCTCCTCGATGCAGTTTTATAGCATCATAAAATTCACTTCGTTGTGGTTGCTATATAAGTAACGCTGGAATCCTTATATATGACATTTATGATCTCTTCAATATTGTTCAATTTACGACTAATTAAATTTTAGAGCTTTCTAGAATTTAATTTCGTGGCCTGCACAATTGCGATATCTAACAATTTATTTGCTATGAGCATATAGAGCAGAATTTATTTAAATAAATTTTAAGTTTATAGTCCTATGCATTGTGGATACAAATAAGAGGATTTTTGATGTAGCAGTTCATAGCCTCCTACAAACTTTAAAACAATACAAAATATACAAAAAGGTTTCAAATAACATTTGTAAACAACATTATTCCACATAATAAAATTTATCCTAAATCAACTATTATTACCTCCCGCATATAAGGGAGGTATTGTGACGGGTCCAAAAAATTTTTTTTTTTTTTATTGTGATGCGGCTTCAACTACTTTGGTTATTAGCCGGGGTGATAAGCGATATGAGGATGGAGATGTCTGCGTTGTAGTCAATCACAGACATCGATTTTGGTGATGAAGATATAGGTGTCTGCGTTGTAGTCAATCACAGACCCCGATTTGGTGACGAAGATGGAGGTGTCTGCGTTGTAGTCAATCACAGACACCGATTGATGATGAAGATGGAGATGTCTGCGTTGTAGTCAATCACAGACACCGATTGATGATGAAGATGGAGATGTCTGCGTTGTAGTCAATCACAGACACCGATTTGTAATGAAGATGGAGGTGTCTGCGTTGTAGTCAATCACAAACACCGATATAATGCCAGCCCTGTCCGGGAATCGAACCCGGGACCTCTGGGTCAGAGCCTAGTACTCTAAACCACTGAGCCACAGAGGTGGGCGGTCCAAATTTTCTATAGTGACTTTTTGCAACAGATAGGCACGTTTTGGGGTTTCTGGAATACGATTTCACTATATTAAATATGACGTCTCTGTTTGTTAGTATGTGACGATTTTTTGTCCATGATAACTTAAAACTTAATGATGCTATCAATTTTAGATTTTCATGTTACTATTTGATTAGATATTGACTGCAATCCATCAGTCAGAAGTGGTAGTTTATTTGAAGACCTATGAGGTTTTTTGAGCATATCTCAATAAATTAATAAGTTAGAGTAAATTGTCTTGTATTTAAAAAGATGTAGAATGATATTAGCTACAATTTCTGTATTCTGTGCCGTTTAGAAATTAGTATTTTCGAAAAGATATGTGATGCCCACATCAGGTTCCAATGATTATTTTTTGACGTTTCTTAAAACCAATGAAATGTTTCATTGTATGTCATATGTATGTGTTCATGTCATTATTATACGAGAATAATGCTCTTGTTATTATTCCCGGGAATATTCTCTGTAGCTATTTTGTTTTTGTTGACAGATATCAGATGTCATATAGTTATCATCAACACAAGTAAAAAGTAGCAAAAACGATAGATTTACTGGCGTGCCTGATGATGAAATCAAAAAATAATCTAATTAAATATAACTCGAGAGTTCGATAAATTAAAAAATAATTCTCCAGTATCCTTCTCAAACTTGGCGCCATTTGGCAATTGCCTGGCAACAAGTTTTCGAAAGATCTGTCAAATTATTTTCAATTTAATCTTACTTCCTTGTTATATTATTACTGACAATATTATTTACAAATTTCATATTTCGAAGTAGGATATTTAAATTACGAGTTGATTATCTTTTGATAGCAATCCAACAACGTGAAGGTCGATCAGGTTTTTTGAACTTATCTCGGTAAATAATTTAGTTAGAGTAAATTTATTTTATAATTATGGAATTTATTATTATTTTTTTTTTTGTTACTGAAACATTAAATGAATGTGAATTAACAAATATTTAACGGATGATTATTGGAAAAACAACAAAAACGGCAGAAACGTTCATAAGTTATTTTTATTCGTGGTTATATTTACATTTTTACTGCATCAAAACCATCAGTTGTGGCCCCAAAACTTAATTTTATTTTATTATCAATTTTGTTTTATACGATAAAACGAAATATTACATTTACTCATCTGTAACTTGACAAGAAATGATATCTTCGAATTAAAAAAAAAAAAAACAAAATAACGTCACAGTTACGTTTTGGACGATTGTAGATATACGAGTATTGTAGACCATGAAATCGCAAAATCTGAGAGAACCTATTTAAAATTCTCGTATTCGCTGTATAGAAAACAAAGCCTTGTCTACAGATATTTAGGTAAACATTTCATCTCAAGTGATACCTTCAATAATTTACTTTGTCGATTGAATCATGAACTATTTCTCTTTTTTATTGCACATTCGTTTTATTACAACAGTGAAACAATTTCATTGTGCACGCAAACATACTGTTTGTTTATCTTGTAATGTTGCGACTACAAGTTCCCTGCTCTGCTTTTCCGTCAGATTTAAAGCGGATGCTGCAGAGTTCAGCCCCGAAATTTGCCGATAAATCGCGCAGAATTCATTCCTGAAGCCCGTATTTAACATTCGCGTTTGGCGGTGATCCATTGCGATTAACGTTCAACGAAGATGAATTGAACGTGTTGGGTTCTTTGAAAGAAATATAATTTATTTACTTGTCGGGGAATTTGATGTGATGGTCTGTCAGATGTTGTTGAATAGTCATTTTGATTTGTACTACGGTTTTACAGGAAATATAAATAGACGGATAGAGATCTGGCCTCATGAAGATTAATGTTTTATGGAAACAGGCCAATTTTTTAGAGAATCTTGCGGAAATTGAATCATAAGTGCAACAAAGTTGATGTTTCTCACACCGTAAGGCAAAGAACATGATATACATACAATACGACAAGGGAAAAAATACACTTCTTCCTTATATACAGGGTGTTTCCTTTAAAACAACCAGTGCTTTTTCGGCGATCTAACGACTTGAAAGAAAAATGTTTTATACCAAAAATGACAGGAAAAAGGGCCCTATTTAATAGAAATAACAAACAGAAAATTAAACCAATAGTTCTCAAACGATAGAATAAAATGATATATAAATAAATAAATTTTTAGTCCATTATATACAGAGAATTTTGTTCTGATTTCAACGATATAAATATGATATAACGTTATATAACAATTATTTTGAGATAAATAGTACTAAAAATCAGAAATAATTTTACAAAGTAGGCTTTGCAATAAACAAATGCAAACAAATGATACAGGTGACATATAGTTTTGTTACGTTAAGTCTTTGTTTTCGTAATTGTTTAATTACTTATTAATAATAATAATAATAATCGTATTAGATAATAGTTGTTTATTTTCAATATTGTAAAATTATTTTTGATTTTTAATACCATTTTTCTCAAAATAATTGTTAAACTACCTCATATCATATTTATATCGTTGAAATCAGAAAAAAATTCTATCTAATGGACTAAAAATTTATATAGGTTACTATTTTAAAAATATAATTTTATTCTATCATTTGAGAGTCACTGGTTAAATTTTCTGTTTGTTATTTCTATTAAATAGGGTCCTTTTTCTTGGTCATTTTTTGTATATAACATTTTTCTCTAAAGTCTTAAATTCGCCCAAAAAAGCGCTGGTTGTTTTAAAGGAAACATCATGTATACTATTTTTTTCACGATTCAATATTTATGATGGTTTTCATGTAATTCTAAATTATTTGAATTGTTATATAATTTATGTTAGTTACCTTTGATTTGTTTAATTTGGTTCATTTTTCACATTATTTGAGCATTTCCCTCACGACGGGAGAGAAAGTGCACAAATCTCCCATACATATGAAATAGGCTGTTTTTGTGATGATTTTGGTAACATAGAAACCGAGTTTACCTCCCGGTCGTGAAAAAAAATTATTCATATTAATTACAAATCGGTAAAAAAAATTATTTAACCCGGCAACAAACATATTCCTATACTTATATGTAAGAAAGAAAAATTAGGAATAACTTTGATATAAAGCGTTTCCAATCATTTCTAAAATGATTTTGTTCTCTTAATTTTAGAAATATATTTCATAATCATTTGAGTTTGGCGAATGAAATTTGCGGTATTTAATATGTTTTGGAAACATGAATATTCGAATGTATCTTCAGTGATCAGGAGATCACATCTGCGCGCTTTAATTGAACCAGGAACTACAGTAATTGGAAACTGATGTCACAAGTTACAATTTCGATATGAGGAGACAAATGGTGACAATTGTATGCAAACTTATAATTACAATCGTAATAATTTCGCAATGCGCAGGATAAACTCAAACCACATAATTTTCCGTGTAACTTCGAATATCTAACATCTAGGAAATCTATAACTGTCGTAAATTATCAGCTTTGCAGTTTGAACAGAATACGTTACCGTTTTCGTTTAATTAAATAATTTCAATTTTGGTCGCTGTCTGTATATAGTTATTCTAGAAATCTGGGACAAAATTCTTCCAGGAAATCATATTTAGGTTGTCAAAGGACTTCAGGGCTACAAACGTAGAATTCTGGCAGTTTCATATTTAATTCAAGAGCAGCTACCCTCTCAAGATAAATAATAAAACTGAAAAGTGTTTACATTCAGCTGCGACTTCCTGAAGTTTACTTGAGCTTCATATTCTCTCAGACTTTCCAGTTTGTGTTTTCATTTTTAAGTTTTCATTTGTTTAAACTGTTTTAATTGTACAGACTGGTGTTCATTCTAGTAAATGCACTTTGAAAGGAGCATTACAGCTGAATACTAAGAGGAGACTTACATCAAAATATACTTATTCATACATGCATAGGAAAAATAAAAAATCTGTATTTACAATACGAAATATGTAGTTATTGTTAGTGGTTACGATTAGTGGTTAAGCTCAATTTTTACTGGGCTTCAAATAACTGTTGTCGAGTTATTATTTCATACAAAATTTCTGCTTCTGTATTATACTAGTGTCTCAAACTATAACTTTTTATTCGTATGAGTTTTCATTTTAACACACGAACAACAAATTTCAAAAAGAACTATCAAATTAATTAAGGAAAATAAAATATTTTAAAACAATCTATTTATTCAAATAATAACAATATTAATATCACACTGTTACGTTGATTTTTAAAAATAGGATCTTTACCCTTTACCTTATTTTATTTGAACATGTATTGGTTAAGTGGATCAGATTTAATTAGATCTTTATTTTTCATTGTTAAGTTTTGACAGTATATATATATATATATATATATATATATATATATATATATATATATATATATATATATATATATATATATATATATTGTACTAATACGCTTAGACAGTTTTCGAACACAATCTATTTTATTTATTATATTTACAATGACGTATCTATATACATATTTTTGTTTTAATCTAATTATTAATGTATAATCTATACATCCTAGATTTTATAATAAATGAGTGTGCGTAGCTTGTATTATCTTCTACATTCATAAATAACTGATTTCGACACATTTCAAACAATTCTAAATATAAAAAAATATATATCATCACGCCTTTTACCCTATATGGGTGTGGTACTCTTCTTGCGCAGATCTCCGTAAGTGATATATTTTTGCGTATGAAGTGCGTTTACCAGCCGTCAAATCATAGCACCCAAAGATGTTAGTGGAGGGGGAACCACAGGGGTAAATTTAAATTGACTATGGGATTCGAACTGAGGATCTCACGATCCACAGTCGGTCGCGTTACCACAGAGCTGTTTACCCCATAATAAATATGTACTTTAAAAATTTTGAATTATCGTTGACGAAATAATTGTCACACAAAGAGGTCATGTCACGAAACCAACTTATTTGTTGAATACTAACTACCAAAATTTTTCACCCGCCACAATACCATCATTCTGGCACTAAGTGTGAACTAATCTTTCAAGGATGGTGGACGAAATTATACGGAGAGATCTAGATATACAAACTCAGTTAAGAAGAGAAAAGATACATAAATCAACTTATACCAAACCCCGAATGTAAATTTCTATTGACTACAAACAGACCAGTATATATGTCAAAAGACAATAAAAATTTGAAAATAACAGCAAGATTTAGGATAGGCAATGTAGAAAATAGAAATAATTACTGGACAAGAGATGATAGACAATGTAGAATATGTAGGAGAGACTTTGAAACAATAAATTACTTACGACGAGACTGTACAGACGACTTAAGAAATGATAAATCAACACAACAGCTACTATATGAAGAAAACCCAGACACCGATTGAATGAAGAGAGTTTACCGAAACAGACCAAATATTTGTACATAGTATTAGTTTTTAATATAAACAAATAAAAAAACCACTATGGTAGAAATTTGAACACCGCAAGTTAACAAATAAAATATTTACTACTATATCGGTTTACGCATGACCACCCTTAAAATTACAGATCCCAAAAGTGGGTAAGGTGAAAGGCTCAGGAGTAATTTAATCGAGAGATTTGTTGGCTGCTGAAATCAAAATGACCGGGACCAATGTTTATAAATTTGTGGATGTTATGCATTAATAAATAAATAATTGTATCCAAAATTAGCAAATAATTATTGTTCAAAAGTCATATTTATGTCATATAACATTATAATAGTAATAAACAGTATAAAATCATAAATGACGAAACTAGTTTGTAAAATGATAAACTACAAATGTAGGTTGAAATATATTATGACAGAGCATTGTTGATTTACATATATAGAGCTGTTTGCTCCGAAAATGGTTCACTTACAAAGCCAGTTTAGGTTTCTGTATTTTAGTTGCAAAATGTTATGCGCACACTAACTTGAACAGCCAAATATTAGTGCTATATATTTAATATATTCAAATAAGTTGAACCCAGAAATAGTATTGTGTAACTTAGAAGTTGGGGACATATTATTTTCAACGCATTCATAACAATACTAACATGAACTTGTGAAAGAAAATGCGATACAGATAAAGTTAACAATTTTTCTACAATATGGTGACATTTTATTCTTCTTAACTTTCCTGTGACATAATTCTTGTGTTATACTTTAATTCTAAAACATATTTGTTTTCCGTACTTTTATTTTCTTGCTGAAAAGATGTTACAAAGTTTAGAAACTTCTACGAATTTCTATAAATCACTTAACATTTGTGGAAAGCAGAAACTTTGCTGTTTTTATTACAAAACACAACAGTTTAAAATCTCAAATAATACCCATCGTAAACTTAAATAAAATGGAGGTTATATTTACCAATGAAAAAGAGATTTCGTTTCGTTTTTCTTCTTCTTGAAAACTTTTCCATTCCTACAGCGTCTATGATAACACATAATGGCATCCACATAAGATATATCATATAACAAGGTTTGGCGTGCTGACGGAATCATTTATTTTATTACGTTGAGTGCAATTTTATTGAGGGAAAATTTAATGTGAAATTTTATATCTATAAAGTTGTTTAAACGTTCTTATTTACCAAGACAATCAACTCTATTATTATAAAAGGGTTGTATTTTAATGTGTAGAATAATGTTTCGACTTTAAAACTGTGTAATAATATGGATGTCTCGGGATTAAGGAATTAGAAGTAAGGCAATTTAGGGCCCTTAAGGTGTAAGGCGTGTTCGCTTTTCTCCGAACAATCTTTTCTTTGTTTCTTGTCAAACAATTGAGTCGTCGGGGACGTTGAATTCGATTTTCATCGTACTAGGGAATTGAGAATATGAACATTTGCTTGGAGATTTTCTAGAAATATATTCCTTCTATCTTACTGTTCGCTTCTGCTTCTAGAAGGTGTCTCAAAGCACTGATATTGTATCCACATTTCAGCGTGATTCGTTATTTAACCGTATGTTCTCTGGTCGACGCAATTTTCCACTGGCTTTATTATATACCACAATATGTGTAAGGTAGGTTTTGAGACGGGTCAGAATTTTCAATTGTGGGTTTTAACGAATAAGCACGTTTTGGAGTTCCTAGAATGCGATTTAACTTTATTCACGGTGACATGTTCAACTGTAAATATGTGTGTGTTGCAATGTGTGACAATTTTTTCGTTCGCGCTAAATCGGAAAACATAATATCATCAGATTCATAAAGTCTCAATGAGGAATGAGTGAAGAAAGAAACTAAGAATAACGAAAGGTAAATCCATAATAGAAGAAAGACCAAAACTGAAGTGGGTTGACGATGTACAAAACGACCTGATCAAGATGAATGTGAAGAGATGGAGAAGTAAGACTATGCATAAAATGGAATGGGGAATAGATTGCTGAGGAAGTTATAGTCCACCTAGGACTGTAAAGCTATTAATTTTAATGATTTTACATGCTTATATTACGAGCTGATTATATTTTTTAACTGTCCATCAACAGGGAATGGTAGTTTACTTGAAGATTTATCAGGTTTTTAGGGCTTATCTTAATAAATTAATGTTGATATATTTTTAAAAATAAAGTAGAAAAATATTTGTTATAAATTTATTTTAATTTATTGTCTATATTTTGTACCTTATAGAAATTAAAATATATGGGAGGTTATGTGCTGGTCCATCAGAATATATAGCAATGTATTTGTCAAAGTTCAGCATTGCTGTTCTTCCACTACCGCATTATAGCGATCTCAGAATTACTCAGACCCATCTGTGGCCGTTTATCAGAGCTATGAATTATAATTATTTTTATAATTCGAAATGTATCGTTTAAACTGTAATGCTGGTAACTACACTTCATGCGTAAAAAGCACCTATTCCAAGGAAAGTGCCAGACCTATAAATGGATGTTATATCGTAATATTTATTTGATTGCATACTCTGAAATACAATAGTATTCACTTGTAGAGACTGTGATTTTTTTAAGACTATGATAAGTGAAAGAATAAAAACTATTATTGTACGTGAACTATGATGAACGAATGAAGTCAATTACAGTACAGTTTTCTAAAATATTTTTAAAAAATGCTTCAAATAAAATTGGTAGATAATACGTTTATAAGTAACTTCTATTTGAAGCATTTTTTTATAAAATAATTTTAGAACATTGTACAGCGCTAAAACCGAGCCTAAAACATTGCTCTTAAAACACCCAAAAACAGAGCTCGTGGTACCAGCCACTGTGTTTATTTTCTAATCTTCCTATTCAATAAAAATACAAGGTGTTTTGATGTATAAATGGTGTGATGCTACATTTATTAACACTGGAATAATAAAATCTTCCGTGTTGTGTAATCCTACTAAGCTCACTCTCACCCAGTGCCCGCACGCGTGACTAACCTTCAACAGGATATGGGGGCGGTCCGGTGGCCGTGCCGTTGACGGGTGGAGTAGCGGGGCCCCGCGGCGCCTCCGGGTCCTGCACGCGCACCACCACCTCCGCTGCCATGCCCGACGACGGCCGACTGGGGTCCACCTCCCACTCTGTAACATCACATGTGACATGGTAAACGCAAGGAATATATTCGGAGTAGAGACATATCAACAAGGGAAGGTACCAGGACACTTATTCCTCGTCGAGGAGGAAGGATTTCTAACTTTTATTAGTTTATAAAATAGAAGCGTTTGCCTGGAAATTATGTTATGTCACTTATGTATGCGCATTATTTAGAATGTTATATTATCGCACACTTATTCTTGAAAAAAGTTAAAGTGGCTCGAGTTTACATTGTACCCTAAAGATCCATTATCATAAAAAAAAAAATGGCCAATAGTTCTATGAATTGAAAAGCCGAAGTCAGAGAGAAAAAATATATGATTGTTCTGATTGTTGAAGAAGCAATTTAAATAAAATGTAGTTATCCATGAATTGTTGTTGCTAATGAATGTTTTTGTGTAACAAAAAATAATACAATTAAAAATATAGTAGTGTCAAACTAGAAAAATAAATTTAATTAAAAATTAAATCTACGGTCCTATTTATTTCAACAGGTTATGGGCCCAGAGGAATTATTTAATTAAATTGTATATTCAATTAAAGAAAATGAGTGATATTGAATTTCAAAAATTATATTTGTTTGACGGAACAAATTATAGCAATTGGCGGTATAGACTAGATGTAGTTCTAGATCAACATGATCTCCTGGAATTTACAGTAAATAATGTCCAAGAAATTTTGGAAGCTCAAGGAAAGGGTAGACCACTTGAGGATGCAAGAAAAGAAGCAGACAGGAGAAAATTTATAGAAATTATGACAAAACAAGAAAAGAAAGCAAAAGCAATGATAATAAGTAGAATTTCTGACAGCCATTTAGAATATGCTAAAGATTTGACAACACCCAAAGATATTTTGCAAAAGTTGGAATCAGTTTTTAATAGAAAATCTATTGCAAGTCAATTATTTTTAAGAAAGAAATTATTGCAAATGAAACTCAAAGAAGGGGAGTCAATTGAAAATTTCTTACTGGAATTTGATAAAACTGTTAGAGAGCTAAAGTCTGTAGGGGCAAAAGTAGAGGAAGAAACTCTAGTTTGTCAATTATTACTTTCCTTACCGAAAACATTTGAAGCCTTAATAACTGCTCTTGAAACCATTGAACCAGAACAATTAACATTAGTAAAGGTAAAAAGTAGACTTCTTGATGAAGAAAGGAAGAGAAAAGGCATCGAGGGCGAGTATTTGGAACCAAAAGCTATAGGTGATGCTGTATTTAGTACAAATACTACTAATTTTAAATCTAAAACAAATAAATTTAATCCTGCTAATTCTAGCCAGTTTAATTTTAAATGTTACCGTTGTGGTAAATTTGGGCATCGACGTTCTGATTGCAGAGTAAATTTAAAGAAGAACTTCAATAATAGATCTGCCAATTTGACTACAGCTAAAGAAAAGGAAAATTTAGATTTGTCATTTATAGCAATTAAAGAAGAATCGTCCTGTGCATTTGTTGGTAAAGTTGAGTTTGAATGGTTCATTGACAGTGGTGCTTCGGATCATATGGTAAACTCTAAAAATTATTTTTCTTCTTTACATGAACTCGATACTCATAAGAAAATTGCAGTTGCAAAAAGTGGAATTAATCTTAGTGCAACTAATATCGGTACAATTGACATTATGTCTCATGTTTATGGCAAAAACATTCCCATTAAAGTTAAAAATGTGTTATATGTGCCCACTTTGAGTAACAATTTACTGTCTGTTAGATGTTTAGAAGAACAAGGTTTAACAGTTGTTTTTAAAAATGGAAATGTTAAAATATGCAAAGGAAATAAACTTATAGCAAACGGTTTTAGAAAAGGTCGCTTATATTTGTTAAATTTTTCTTTAAATCAGAATAAATCATTTAACTGTAACACAGTAGAAAATAAATATAACTTGTGGCATAGACGTTTAGGTCATATAAATGAAATGTCTCTAATACAGTTAAGTAAATCAGAAGCGGTAAGTGGAATACCTGTACTTGTCAATGAAGATAAAAATATATGTGTATCTTGTCTACATGGAAAACAATGTCGCTTGCCTTTTAAAAATACAAACACTGAACGATCAAAAAGAGTACTTGAACTTGTTCATAGTGACGTTTGTGGACCTATAACTCCTGCTACGTGGAATGGTAAGAAGTATTTTGCAACTTTCATTGATGATTTTTCAAGATTCACTGTTGTTTATTTAATGAGTAATAAAAGCGAATTATTTGATTGTTTTAAAATGTATATTTCAATGGTATCAGCACAATTTAGTACAAAAATATCACGGTTAAAATGTGACAACGGTGGTGAATATGCTTCTAAAGTTTTTAAACATTTCTGTTCTTCTCAGGGTATTCGTATTGAATATACTAATACTTTTACTCCTCAACAAAATCCAATTGCAGAACGTATGAATCGAACTTTGGTGGAAAAGGCAAGAACAATGATTTTTGATGCTAAAATGAAGAAAGAATTTTGGGGCGAAGCAATTCTTACAGCAGCATACTTAGTAAATAGATGCTTGCATCCATCACGTTCAGAACATATTAACAATAATAAGAAATGTACTCCTGCTGAAATTTGGTATGGAACTAAGCCTGATTTATCAAGATTAAGAATTTTTGGATGCAAAGCGTACACTCACATACCTTATCAATTGCGTAGAAAGCTTGACTCAAAAACAGCGGTAGGTATCTTGGTAGGTTATTCTCATAATGGATATAGAATTTGGAGTCCATTAAAGAAAAGGGTTTATTGCTCGAGAGATGTAGTTTTTGAAGAATATTTTGGGAAAGAAAAAGATGAATTAGTAGAAGGAAAAGAAAATAAAAATAATGTAATACATAGTGAATTATTTGATCAAGTTACAAATAATTCCAAAGAAATGGTAACAGAACAAATAATAGAACAAAAAGAACAAGAATCAGAACAAATAGTGAGTAGAAAAAGAATGCCTCCTGTATGGATGAATGAATACATGACATATTTTGCTTTATCTGCTGATTCTGAATTTAATGTGCCAAATGATATTAGTGAAATAGCTGATTCAAAAGAATGGCAAAATGCTGTTAAAGAAGAATTGTTATCATTAGAAGAAAATCATACTTGGGATATTTGTGATCTTCCTAAAGGTAAGATACCTTTAACTACCAAATGGATTTTTAGAATTAAGAGAAAAACCGATGGTGGAATTGACCGATTCAAAGCTCGTCTTGTTGTACGAGGATTCTTACAAACGCAAGGTTTAGATTACAATGAAACATTTGCACCAGTAGCTAGAATGAATACAATAAGAACAGTTTTAGCAGTTTCTAATCACCAAGGAATGTTTCTACGACAAATGGATGTAAAAACTGCATTTTTACAAGGATATTTAGATGAAGATATTTATATTAAAATACCAAAAGGAAGTTGGGAAGAAGAAAATTTAAATAAAGTCTGTAAACTAAAAAGACCATTATATGGGCTTAAACAAGCGCCAAGAAATTGGAATATTCGATTTAATTTATATATGAAGGAAATTGGTTTTAAAAGATGTGAAAGCGATCACTGTCTTTACGCGAACAAGATTAACAATGAAGATATTTATTTACTTTTATTTGTTGATGACTGCATTTTAGCATGTAAAGATTTAAAAATAATTCAAGAAGTTGAACAGAAGCTGCAAAAAGAATTCAAGATGTCTTCTGTTGGTGATGTTGACACATTTATTGGAATTAAAATTATTAATAATTTACAAGATGGAACATTAATATTGAGTCAGTCACATTATATTGAAGAACTACTAAAGAAATACAACATGCAAAATTGTAATCCAATCTCAACCCCTTTAGAGACGAATTTGAAGTTAGATACTATTGATGAACAGCAAACAAAAGCACCATATCGGGAATTAATTGGTTCATTGATGTATTTAATGTTAGGTACAAGACCTGATTTAAGCATTGCTGTGAATTTATTAAGTCAGTTTCAAAATAAAGCAACTGAGACTCACTGGAAATATTTGAAAAGAATACTTCGATATTTAAAATACACGAAAGATGTTGTATTAATTTATAAAAAGGATGAATCTAATTGTATTTTAACAGGTTTTGCAGATGCTGATTGGGGTAGTGATGTAATAGATCGACGATCAAGGACGGGATATCTTTTCAAGGTATACGGAAATGTTGTATCCTGGACTACAAAGAAGCAGGCAACTGTGGCATTATCTTCAACTGAGGCTGAGTATGTAGCTCTCAGTGCTGCATCATGTGAAGCTGTATGGTTGAAGACTTTATTGAGAGAAATGGATATTGTCATACAAGATCCTATTGTAATTAAAGAAGATAATCAGTCCTGTATAGCTATTGCAAGAAATCCAACAAACCATAGACGTGTCAAACATATTGACATAAAGTGTCATCATATCCGTCAATTGATTGAAGATCAAGTAGTCGCAATTGAATATGTATCAACGGAAAAACAAGTTGCCGACATCTTAACCAAAGGACTGCCGTCTCAGAAATTTGCCAATTTAAAACGCTGTCTAGGTTTATTTAAATTGAGCGGGGGTGTTGAAGAAGCAATTTAAATAAAATGTAGTTATCCATGAATTGTTGTTGCTAATGAATGTTTTTGTGTAACAAAAAATAATACAATTAAAAATATAGTAGTGTCAAACTAGAAAAATAAATTTAATTAAAAATTAAATCTACGGTCCTATTTATTTCAACACTGATCACTTTCTGGCCACTGTTTTTAATGTAGATTAGTTTGGTATATCTCATTATTTTTCTATCAACGAAGATATATTTGAATTCTGTGATTGTAACATCACAAAAATCCATAATAGAACACCAAACTTTTTCTATATACTAAATATGTATACAATTAGAATGCTCTTACTTAACAACAATATCTAATAATATCTCAACATATCTTTGAATTAAAAGTTGTTTTTTGGAACAGTCTTTACAACTATGGCAAAAATTATCCTTATTCCTCCGTCATTTTTCTATCAATTAGCATGCCATCTAAATTCAGGATTTTTCACAAATTGATACATTAATGAGCTTCATTCTTACACGATTTTTGGTGACATTTTATCATCGCTTATTGGTATAACTGTAATTGAAATTATTATGCAATAAAAATGTGACCAGAATAAAAATGTAATATTTTTTATAAGGAAATCGAATATATAAAACAATGGGATTTCCATTTAAAATTTCGAGGTTGTTCCTTGCTCCTTCCACTTCGGGGGGTTGTGAATAGGCTAATTGCAGAACTAGATACCTATTAAACTATTAAACTTTGTGTGGAAAATAACGATTTTATATTTTATCATCTGATTATGTTTTACATATTTGTCATTTTAAGTTTTGACCAGGAGATTCATGTGTTTGTTTTGTATTATTACGTATATATTTGTTGTTTTAAAAATGTTCGTTAATTGTTATTAAAAAAATTCACCTCCTGATGAAGACGTAAAGACGTCGAAACTAGTTGAGGATGTATTTTAAAAAAAACCTAATTGGTTGATATCCACGAGTTTTCATGGTCAACCATTGTACAGCCTAAAAAAGCCCTTATTATTAAATTTTAAATGTGACCATTTTTATTCTACGGTGCATATATCGCGAGTTATTCAAAATTGTAAATTAAAATAGGACAGCTTCTATATTCAAATAGTCTAAATTAGTAGGAGTACAAAATGACAGCCAACCTTTCACAAGATTAAATTATTGCAAGGCTGAAATGAAATGACCGAAATAGATTATGCAGTCACTGGGCTAAAGCCAGATTTGGAACTAATTTAAAGCCATGCTCAGGTCACATCTGTATAATTCAGTACGTGTCACTCAAGAGAAAAATAAGTCTGGATGCATGGAAAATAGAAGCGCTTCTACTTCCATGTGACATTCACGTAGTATACTGATACTGATTGCACATATACTCTGCATGTAAAATTGTCTCTGTCTTGGAGCTTAGAAATATTCGTAGTCCTTGCAACAAAATATAGGAAAATAATGAAAGGAATGATCGATGAGATAGATGGAGAAAAAATGAAACTAAAAATAAACACGAATAAAACAAAAATAATGCGATTGGGAAATGGTGGAGAACACCGAAATACAAATTGGTGAACATACTTTTGAAGAAGTAGGTGAATTTAAGTACTTGGAGATAATGATGTCCATTACAGGTGACCGGGAAAAAAATTCGAGAGAAAATAATGGCAACGAGAGCACTACAGGCACACAAGAAACTATTAATAAATAAATCACTGTCAAAAGAAATTAAAATGAGAATCTACAGGACTGTAATAAGGCCAATAATGTTAAATTCTGCAGAAACGATGACAATAATAAAAAGGCATGAAGATTACCTAAGAATAACAGAAAGGAAAACACTAAGAACTATACTGGGGAAAGTAAAAGTTACACAGATTAATGATAAACTATGAAATTGAACAAACCTTAGATGGTGAAAATATTGTAATGAAAATAAAACAGCAAAGAGTCAAATGGTTAGGACATATATGGAGAAAAAAGAAGAGGACACAATAAAAACAATAATGAAATGGATACCAAGCGGAAAAAGAAGAAAGGAAGACAAGAAAGAAATGAATATAACAAGTAGAAAATGATCTGAGAAATACGGGAATTAAAAAACGGAAAGATAAAACAGAATATAGAAAAAAATTGAGAGCAATTTGCGAGAAAATAAAATAAAGTAAAAAAGAATATGGTGACTGATTCACACAAAAAAATGGATCCAGTTAACGCTATCTCCACGGGGGTGTATAAGCCACTACATATATATGGTAGTACATAAAGTAAGCTTATAAGAATGTTTTGTATTTGGTAGCAGTACATCTTAAAATCAACTGGTTTTGCTATAAGTTTGTTGTTCAATGGAAGCAAACTACATAAAATATTCTAAAAACATTATTAGTTTTTCGGCCCAACACCCTAACGAAGTTGTTATCGTAGCAACTTGCTAATGGTGACACAATCGCATCGAAACTTCATGTTTAATGGAGAATATTTCATTAGCTGTCAAAAAACCGATTCATTTTTGTCACTATTAGTAAGTTGTTATGGCAGCAACTTTTTTAGAGAATAGTTCCAATTGTTTCGCTTACTTTTGTAATTGCTAATCTAAGCATCAGCTAACACCAATGCCAGACCACGATACATGTCCTGGCAAAATATACACACAACTACAGTTGCATTGTCCAGCTATGTTTGCTGTGATCCTGTTTACTATTGCAATGTTGAACTACGAAATATGGGTTCTAAATTGTTGGTTTAGTGGTCAGTGCCATGTCTACATATGTACATATGTTAGTAGCAAATGGCGTATGATTTACTGTAGGACTCCATATTGTTGTCAATATTTTGAACCTATTCAATTTCACAGATTGTAATGAATATTTCTTTGAAAAATTTAAATCTGATTGTATCCACGAAACATATCTTAAACTTTTTGTATAAGTCGAATCACTTGAGGATGATCCACAGACTGAAATGCGATTTGTCAAATCAGAGTTTTAACAACTGATAATGGGTGGAAATATTTACTCTCCTTGCCTGTCCTGTTACTAAGAGTATTTCGCTATAATCTACAATACAAATACAAAATATGTTTGCTTGTATAACGTGTCATTTTTATTTTTTTTAAATAACACATTATGTAGATTAAGATCAACCATACGGGCTGAAAAAAGCTCAACATGAACATGACTTTTTGAAACAATATATCATTACTATAATAAATGAAACATATAAGGTTTTATACCTACATTTGTAATTAAAAGTACAAAGTTTTGTAATAAATTTTAAAAAGCTAATTTTGTTTGCAAATTTGACATGAACATAATTTTTATTTTTTTTAAAATTTTTTTTCATTTGAACTTACAGTTTTTGAGAAACAAATAAAAATATACCAAAAAGTGTGTTTATTTACATAACTGTAGTCGTTCATGGTAATGAGAGACAGTATCAAAGTTCTGAATTTTTGACCAACTAGACTTCAATGAATATTGTTTTTATAATTTAATGATATAGCTATTCTTGTCATCCACATATATAAATACTAGAATGTTCAAAGACTTCACTGTGATAATTGTTTTGTTTTTCGATAAGAAAAGTTGTAGATATGAATTAAATTCAAATTTGACTTTGCTAAATAATATTCATGGGACTGAAGGTAACCTAACGAAAATATTCGTTTTTAGCACATGAAATGTCACTGTAAAAATCCATGATGAAAATTTGACAGATGGAGGTAATATGATATGTGTCTGTAGACCATAAAAAACATGAAAATAAATGTGGATAACAATAAAAAAAAAGGATTCGTTCTTCGACGCGTATGTTTGACCTTAAAGTGAACATACTGGACAACTCCCAAATGGATGTAAACTACCGCAAACAAGATTAGCAGTAAAAAAAAAAATTGAAAACAAAGCTACAAAAAGTATAACGAATAACATTCGCATTGCGTGTTTCCATTTTACCTTACTAATGTGAAAAGTTAAAAGTAAAAATGCACAAAGTACAAAGGCTAAATAAACCCTGTACTAAATTTTTCCTACCTTCCAAAAGTCTAATTTCGCAACGTAAGGAAGAAAACCACACTTCACAAATATCTGGCATCTACTTTTATTCTCTTTTATCAATTCTGTGCTTTGTTCAACAGAATCGCCTGAAATATTTATGTAAATACAAAGTAATTTCATTTGAAATTTTCAGAGCAGGAAAATGAAGTCAGAGATAAATTGAATCTAGAAAGTAGCAACAGTATTGTAACTCAAAACGATGCGACGTGGTTTGCATACGATAAGACAATTTTATTTTCAGAAATTCTGCGTTCTGTTTCCGCGAATGTTAGGTTAGAAAAATATATCGTTAACTTTTTAATTATTGAAACATTGAAAAACAAGATAAACTCTGAAATTAATTGTATCTCAATTAAATGATGGATGATGGTTATTTTTCAGTTTTCATCTCAAATTTTCTGTCAATAATTGATGAGTGTTGTTTTATATCCCTTTCCATTAAATGAAAATTGAAGTTCTATGTTGAAATTGCCTTCAAAAATATCTGTTTCGTTTTTAATTATGTTCAGCTAACGAAAGCAACAAAAAATTAATTGTTCTATGGTATTTGACAATTTAATTGAATTTAAACTAACAATATTTCAGAAAACATCTAACAATACAGAGAACAAAATAAAATCGGAATAATATATATATTAAAACCAGTGACATTTAGAATTACATGTACAAGTGTTTGAATTAAATTAACAATAACCATTTACGAGCTTGCTCTATTTAATTAATGTTCTGTGTTTTAAATTCTCAATTAACAGATAACATCCATGCCATAATAGCATGCATCTACTATCTGCATGCTGTATATTACTAGATCATTAAATTTAATGTTATAATTAATAGATTATTATTACGTTATTAAGTTTGTATTAACTATCGTCTTGAGATCATGAAGACGAAGTTTATGGCTATGTTTAGATATCATATTTCAAAGTATTATTCAAACCCTAATAAACGTATCAGGTATCATGTTAATTGCTTGATTATAATTAAGACAAATACTGAACTATTAAAATAGAGAAACTCAAATTGCTTTTGTATAGAACACCACCTTGAGGTGTACTATCATTTGAAAATATTTTAAATATTACAAACAACAAAATTATGACTAAAACGTCAACAATTAAATATGTCACTCCGCCATTTACCAATTATTGAGTTATTAGATATTAAGATGCAGCATTTATTTGCTGTCATGAATGTATTATGTAAATAATTACTGTAGATAATAAGATTCTTTTAAGACGAGATTAAAGGATCAGTTCAGAATTCCAAATACAATTTATTTAAACATAATTTAAAACCTTATTTAATAGATAAATGTTTTTACAATATTGATGAAATCTTTTTCAAACTTAATCAATAATTTTTTTTTCTAAGGAATTTCCCTAATATCTCGGGTGGGATAAGCAACACTAAACTACTATAAATCTATGTTATTATAGAGTATTTCATTTTATGTAGTTACATTTATCAATATTCTTTATATGTACTATTATTTTATTACTGACGCCATCCATATGCATTGTACATGTATCGTAGGACAAAAAAAAATTAAATAAATAGATGAAAGCAGAAAAGCGAAAAATAAAATAAGCCGTTTTAATAGTATTAATAACTAAGCTCCTAAATTAGTTACTTACATAAGTTTAGCAGCTTAGTTTTAAGACTCAAAACCAAAAAGGGGTATTTTATTTTTCGCTTTTAATTTCATTTTTCATCGGTTATTTTTTTTTGTTAAAAAGTTTATATTCTTAATTTATTGTGACAATCTATTTTTTTACCCTTGGGGTGAATTTTTATTTCAATTTCAATTGAAATAAACCCTATTCAATAAAAACAGCATCATCGAAATTGGATAACCCAGTACAATGTTTTGCGTGGTAGAATCGGTTAATAGATAAAAATTCAGTGGATTACCAATCAATTATCTCCTATTTTCCTACCCTTAGGACTGGAATTTTTTTCCGAATTTAAGATTTTTTTGAAGATGTTTACGAATGAAGAAAATATTTGAATGGTTACCTGGCACATTATGGTTATATAATATATTTATAAATTAGTAAATTTTGAAGATATATTCATTTTACAGTGACAATATACGTTGAATTTTGTCATAAATGCATAACAAATGTTCTGTTCAACAAACGTATGGCAACGTAACTTGATGGCGATCACCTTCAAAATATTTATTAAAAATAATCAGTAATATTAATTCCACATCGGTAAAACAAACACAGATTTACAGTTTCAGCAGTTTCTGCTGTAAATCTGGTATTTTGTTGCCTAGTCAAACAAATAACTATTTCTATATAAAAAATAAATGCTACTATTGTGTATCATGATATAGAGACACGTTATTTTTATCTGAAACATGAAATTTATTATTACAAACATTTAATAACCTACTAATATTTATGTATAAATTTCACTAAAAATCAATACGTCCTACCAAATAAAACAAATAAGTATACAAAATTCATGGAACTGAATACACACGTTCATTATTTTAGTCGATTTTTATTATGAAATATGTGTTTTGTCCCAACGAATGAATTGTTACAATCTGCAAAAATTGGAAACATTTACTGTTTCCATGCAAACATAAATTGTGTCACGATAAAAATGTGTTACACGTTGAATGCTAATTTATACCAAAAATATCGCTCAATATGTCAAATTTAAGCACACTGATACTATAAATCGTTTAAGTTTGAACGTTTCGGTCGGTCGGCCTTCTGTAAAAGTTTTCGTTTAATTTCCTACCTAAACATAAATTCACACATTTGCACACTTGGCAAAATTAGTTTATTTCGCTAATCTAACTACGCGAAGGTATTAATCAGATCAAGGGGCTGTAGTTGAAAGTTTTAGGCCTCCCTTGCGTATTTATGGAATTAGATTTGATCTGCTATTTCATCGATATTGAAATGTTACACCCTAAAATTTATTGCACCTGGGATATGCAGATTAATACGCTTGAGGATAATAGTAGTTGCTGGATAAATAAGAGATATATTAATCCGGTGGTCCTTAAATGAAAGTGGGGTCTATTCTAGAACTTACCTATTAATTTTTTACAGCATGTGAAAAAAATAACCAATGATAATAACAAAATTCATTGCACATATATTTTTATTGGTCAAAATTTTTAACAGACCGTTAAAATCAACAGATAAATTACAGAATATGTGCAGAAATGGATTTCATTTAATTTGTTTTTCAAAGAAATAAGTACTCCTAATTATTATTTATTACTTTGAACAATATTTTTATTATTAGAGTTTTTCTGAATATTTAGAAATATAATACTTTTTTCTAGTTTAAAGTTGTTTAGATAGGTGCTACAGGCTGACCACTTGTTCAAATTAAATGTGTAGTTCTGGTCGCGTTGTCGTTTGGAGTCAGATTTCGATTACAGACCAGGATTTATAGGTCGCGAATCATGTACCACGGTATTTGAGGATTTGATTCGCTTAGGACTCTCATAAATGATGATGATAAAGAAAATTGTTTAGAATTGAAATCTGTGCCAGGTTTATTAAATACTGACAAAAGATTCAATTGGCAGAAAACCTTTTAAAATTATATTTTTAATAGTTATTTGTGTATCAAATGCGGATAGAGCATTGTTTGTTGCACGCGGCGAGTGCACCGAACAAGCTCTATCCGACGAGATACACACAATATTTTTTCTACAATCGTTGAACAATGTCAAGCTGTAGAAAAAAATTAATTTTCAAAATTTTCTTTGGTCACGCCTATAAAAATTCAGTAAAATTGTAGTTACCCATGTCACCGTAATCATGACAACGTTTATGAACAAAATAAACATTTTCAAAGAAATCATAATTTGACACATGGAGTACATTTGACATATGGAGTACATATGACATAAAGTCTACAGAGTGAATACGTTTATGGTGATTAAGTTGAAGTGTATGTACGTATATGCCAACAGTATTTGCAATAGCAAGGTTATTACCAGAAAAATCCAATGCATCATTTACTTCTTTTACCTAATTTATTTTTGTTTTGTTTTTGTCGCGGCTAGTGCGACAATATGTCACTTTGTCGACCTAGAGCGACAATTTTGAACATTTCCTAACCAAAAATGGAATAACAATGTCGATATTGTGCAACGATTGTAGAAAAAATATTTTTTTTTGACTACCAAAATTTTTGGTAAATTAATTGTTTATAAATAATTACATTTACTTTCTAAATTATTATGAAATATTTGAGCTTATTTCCTGCAACAATTTTTCAAAAAATCTGTCAAATTATTATTTTTAATTTATTCTCACTTTTTGTTATTGCCGTTTTTTTTTACATTTCCTAAAACTAATGAAATGTTTCCTTGTTTGTCGAGTGTTTGCGTTTTAACCAATGTTGATATTATTAGAGTGAGACTAAAGCTTTTCTAGAGATTATTACCACAGTATAACAATTAATAAAGTAGCGACATTCGCGCACTTTGAGCCGAACGGTCATTTTAGAAGTAGCTGTATACGGCGGTAAATTTGAATAAATATCAGTTGTAAGAGGGATAAAAAAAAACTTATATTAGCTACACTGTAAAAGCTCCTATATTTTTCATGGTATAAATAAGATTACCTCTCTGCTTTGCACTCATTTTGACGCAGTATTTATTCCAATAAAAATGAACTAAACATTTTTGACATTTGATAGAACAATGTCACTAATACACTATACTCTTTTTTCTATGGTTACTAGGATATCAGCCCATCAGCAGGCGCTGACCGGCCATCTTGTCAGTTGCGCACTGAGACACGCCCACTGAAATATTAAGATATGAAATAGAGAATATGTGTAGTTACTGTATTAATTCTTATACTGTGTTAATTTCATTGATAATCTCTGTAGCTTTTGTTTTTCTTGACAGATAGTTAGGTTATGTCAACATTACACTGCGGAATAATTTTGTTTTGAATTTATGGATAAAAAAATATAATTCGAGTGTTCGATAATAATTTTACAATTTCTTTCTGAAATTTATTGCAATTTGGCAATACCCACTCAAGTCCTACAGGCTTTCATGACTATTACTTGACAACAAGTTTTCGAAAAATCTGTTAATTTATTCTCACACTCTCAATGTTTACATTGCATTACTGAAACACATAATCACTTACTTGTCAACTTGCAAGTGCAGTTTCCAGTACCAGCCGTCGAACTCGTGTAGTTAATATCCATGTTAAATACTAGTATTCGAACCGTGAGCTGTCCAACATTAGGAATTTTCTGAGCGGAACTACATACACAATAACAGTAGCACTGGGAAACTGACACGAATACGATAAGCGTTTTGGAAATTATATATGATTGATTATACATTGATAAGTCACGTATCATTTGAGTATTTGAGGTCTGGTTGATTGTAGACTCGACATGGAACCTCAAATTCTTTAGAAATTATATTATAATTTAGTAAGTGCGTATCGAGCGTTTTGACCCAGAAATTTATGACACACGTTGAAATGAACACTTGTGTACTATTAAATAATTAATACTTTACCGTTGTTCACATAGGGCAATTACAAGTACAAATACAAAATAATATTGCTTTTAATTAATAGGAATGTTTCGAGGAGATAGATTGTATTTCAGGGTTCATGCTACCATACTTTATAAGATACAACATGATTCCGCAAAACAAAGAAAAGTAAAATATTATTATTATTGTTATGTATTTGTTATAATATTTTCACATTTCATTGTTTATATAAAAATAAAAACTAATAAATATCAAATTTATGGCTCTACGAAATAATTATTTACTTTTTGAGATAAATAATCATCTTATATAGTTTACAAATTTAATTCAATTCAATCTTATTTAGGTATGATTATTTATCAATAAATTAAAAATGTATGTTTGTTAAATTGACAAAAATAATCAGCTAATTTAAATTAAAAATTTTTGTTATATTTTAGCCCACAAAATAATTTGAATAATTCATCATAAAGCAAGATTCCATATACTCTAAAAAAATTTAAACTTTTTGTTAAAGAAATTTAAAATTAATATAGCTTCAGATATTCATTTCACCAAGATAATTTTTAATTAAATATTGAATAATAATTACTAAATTAATTAAGATTGACAAAAATTTTCAGAACTATTTAATACCCAACCAATACAAATTTGAAATTCTTGAAAAATTTTTTTTATTTCTTTGAGGGCCATGACGTAACTTTCGGTTCACGCGTAAAATTGTATCGCTTACCAAGATCTGCGATAACAGAGTGCCACACCAAAAAGGGTAAATGGCGTAATGGTGGCATATTTTAAATTGTATATATTGTTATATTAAACCAGACCTTATGAAACAATTGAGTTTCTAAATTCTGTTGTCTACAACAACACTATTTCTGGAATAGTTTGTTGTTTATTATTGTAGCAAATTATAAATTTATTTATTATAAATGAACAACAGTAATCACTTTTCCCCTCCTACTAAATTTTCCAATACAATTTTAATTCTAAATTAATTTAAATTGATAGCAATTTTCGGAATAAACATTTAATAATAAATTGGAAATAATAAATTCTAGAAAGTTGTCACACGTTTGAGGGCCCTAATTTGGCAACTGGTAAACGCACTGCACGGGAAAAAAATATATCGCTACTGATATCTGCGAAAGCAGAGTGCCACTACAGAAGTGGGTAAATTCATAAAAATTATATATTATACATAGAAATATTAAACTAAACCCGACCTAACAAAGACAACTTAGATTTCTAAAATATTTTATTATGGTTACATAACTACTTCTAGAATAATTTGTTCTTAACTCTTGTAAAAAAAATATGAATTTATTTATTTTAAAACAGCCACAATAATAACTTTCCATCTCTTACTAAATTTTAGAATACAGTTAATTCAAGTTGTCGCACATTTCTAATTGAATTTAATTTTGAATTTCCGTATGACCGTTTGATATTAAAATAAATTTACTTAGTGTTCAAAAACTAATTTCAAGTTTGACCACAAAATTTGAACAAGTTCCGTTACCGAGGTTTGGGCTCTGGTGAGGCTATTCAAGATTTATTAAACCACGAAAATGTTGCCCAGGCCCGCACAACCGCACTCATTTGTTTCACTTGCTTTATTTATTTATTTACACTTTCATTATAATTAGACACTAATTTATTTGCGTAGCAATTCATTTATCTTGATAAGTTCTTAACTTTGTTATTATTACACTGTATAATCAATTTGATCTTAATTCGTTTCCCATTTTTTTCACGTCAAATTTTCGTGACCGATTTGGTGTCAGTGACGAATATAACTGAATTTTGTTTGGAAATGTTTCTTAAAATGTAGGACTAATCAATCGGTAATTCATAATTCAGCGTAAAGTTATATTTAAGATTTTAATTAAATATTCATCGAATATCCCAGTTTCGTTCAATCTATAACCGCAACATGAAGTTTGTGTACTTTCGAAGTTGACCCTTATTTGGTCCGTCAATATGGTTTATTTTTCTTGTGCGATATGTGCAGCGGAAATATCAATCAAAAGTTTCATAAAATTAAAATAACATTGCGGCACAATTCCTGGTTTATTAAATAAACAAAGTTATTAGTTTTAGAGTTTCTCTCAGTGTGCAACAAAGTTTAACTTTAATATTGGACGTTGTATTGGAAACTGCCCATTTCGCCCTTGCCTATCTCAGGATGTTAAAAAATTTGTTCCTCCTTCAATGACTTAGACAGTCTGTGCATAGAAATGCCCCAGATCATAAGGTTTTTAGAGAAATGAGTTTATACTATTCAATATTTTAATTTCTATAAAACTGTCAATGATAATCTTTCCGCCAAAAGGTTTCAAAATAGTTATTATTTATGAATAAGTGTTAAAGTGTCATTTTATGAGTAAGTGAGGAAGTTTATGAAACGAGACGAAGGCGAGTGAAACAACCCCACGAAAGAAATAAATCACTTTTAACACGTATATCATACAAAATGCTAAGTAACCGCTAAAAGGACCACTTTTAACAATGGTTGTAGATAATAGCTATTAACATTCCATCGATGTTATGAGTATCGCATCGCATCGAAGTGTACCCACATTATTTTGATGTTATTGTTTTTTTTTTATATCTTGCTTTATTTATTTACGAATTTACTATTTGTAAAATAAGTGAAGTTAGTTATATCGAATAACATAGCAGGTACCTCGATTATGTTAGTAGCAATCAAAACTTTGCCCTAAAAAATTGTATGATTTTTTATTTATTCTATTGAAAAATTATAGCATATGTTGGGTGGTAATTTTAAGTATGATACTTATTTTAAATTATTAGTTTGAAGACGCTTCAAACGATTGCTAATTCTAAGTCGTAAGATTAAGTTAGTCAATTAGTCTGACTGCAGCTTAATGTATAAAAATTTAAATTAGCAAATTTTTTACATATTTATAGTTCAGATACAATTTAATACATAAATGTTTTGTTAAACCAGGATCGAGTTGGGAGCAGTCGGAAAGGAAATATCCCATTTTGTTCAAAAAGATATTTTTATTATTCTTCCAACAAAGATATCAACCCGCACTAAAATCATAACCAGCATCAGAGAATATTTTTTATGCCTTAAATAAAAAAGAAATCTTTGACATTTGATTCGTTTTTCAAATATTTATTTTAATATTCGCAATATATGAAAAGTTTAATAACGCGATTTTAAAAGCTTCGCTCTTGAAGAAACGAAATAAAATACATCGTCATATTTTCGTCAAGTCAAAGTCTTTCCTGTCACAATAAATTTACATTTTCACCCAGCATTTTCGACGGTCTTTTCATATTCTTGTCCGGTAAATGATGCAATATGTTAAAAAGCTTCGACATCTGGTCGAAATCGAAATCTACATAATGTGAGCTCTCTTGCAAGGATTGGTCGTCCGGTCGTCGTCCTTCTTTTGTCCCCCTCGCCATGGCTTACTTGACCGATGCATTAGGTTTAGGTTCCATAGACGACTCGGTACTTATTGGATTGAGTTGAAATGATCTCGATTTGTGAAAAGCGAGATTTATCGTCGGGAATGGTTCAAATCGAGTGCGGAAAGATTTTACTCTCACGTTTACTTCTTTGGGAAGTGCTTACTAACCGTAATCTATTCTTAGAGTTAGAATGGTTGCTCGTCTATAGCATTAATAGATCTTGAAAGATACAGAAATATTTTATAATTTTGTTAAACCGAAAACTATGACTATACTGTAAGTTCTATGTTTAGTGGTTTGCCTTTTCTTTTAAGGGCCGGTATTTCCAAACTCAGATAATCTAGACAATAAATTTATCAAAATCATAGCTTAATAATGATTATTATTCTAGCTGTCATCTTTTGATGCGATATTTTTGGTTTATTTCACTGATAAATTTATTCTTTAGTTTATCTGAGGTTGGAATTACTGGCTCTTAGTTTACTATAAGATTTGTTAGCGCTGGGTAACGTCCTGATATTGAATTTACAAATTTGCTACACAGTAAAAAATTTAAAGTCAAAATTGACAAAATTTTAACAATAATTTTAGTCGCAGACGATCCACCTCTCAGTTTCAAGTTTGTCTGCAAGTAACACATAATTTTTGTGTATTTCGTAACTAAATATGTTTGTGAATATAGTAATTATTAAAAATTTTTTTTTAAATGCTTTTGACTAAATATTTTAGTTATTATATTGAAGCAGAACAATAAATCATAGTTATTATAAAAATTTAAGTTGTTACAAAGGATACAAACTTTCTATAACAATATCAAACTGATTGATAATATAGCTAAATTTACTTGATATTATTGTTGAGTCTATATGTTAAATTTTATAAATGTAGCAAATAAATAAACACAACAATTTTTATAGTTAAAATTCAGAATTGCCAAAATTTAAATTTAACAAATTGTCATATTTGTTCAAATTGTTAATTTATCGCAATATATTTGTCAATATTAACTAAAAATACTTAACAAATGCAAAATTAACAAATCGCAAATCATTTTTTTTACTGTGTACATATGTATATTCTGATCTGCAACTTATATTTGAAGCTTATTTTACTAAAATAATATAGATAATTTTAATAAACATTGAAGAAAGTTATTAGAAAAAAGAAAATTTTCAAGAAAATTTATCCCTGTATTTTTTTTTGTGTATAATTACTATCTTAGTTATTCATGGTGTTAATAGATAGGTGACGCATTGCGTAGTTAAGTGCAAAATGCAAAACCAATAATATCGTTCGATAAACTTAAAAGGACTGAGCGGGCAATTCATATGTTTTACTAAATTCATTTATGAATTCAATGTCATTCTTTAAATAAATCACCCAGATAAACATGTAAATAAATAAAGGAGGTTATCTTTTCCAAATTCTACCATGATAATTATCATTCATCGCATCGAAGTGTATCGACATTTTTAAATACTTCCTCTTTTTAAAATCTTACTCCAAATACATTTTTAATGTGATTTAGTCATTAGTATGTAATGGGATATGAAAAGTGTAATAAAGATACTTATATTAATTTTACAGTTCCATGTTTCTAAACAGTTAAAAAAGTGTGAAAGTTTTATAATTCATTTTTACTTCTTTTCATTTCAGAGGGAAAAATAAAGTTAGTAATAAATATGAAATTAAATATACACTTCTGGGAAAAGTTAATTTTCTTTTTATGTTGATAATGTAGATGGCACGAAGCTACAAAACTGACGCTCAGTGGGATTAAAATAAACTGATTACATTAGTAAATAAAAGTACAATTTGAAATCTCCATTAAATGTTAAAAATCTCAGTTTCCTTGTTTAAATAGAACAGAGGTGGAAAGCGGAAATTTAAATTGCAAAATTATCAATGCTCTCCGGATATAAATGTCACATATATTTACTTCCTTTTTATCTACACTTGGAATCTCTGAACCGTATAAAAATGTGGAAATATATTTTTTGTAAATAAATGAAACGTGTTATCGAAAATCCATATGTCAATTACATATAGCACGAGTTTTTAGATGTCAATTATTCCATGACCGTACAGACGAATGAAATGAACTTACTCTTAGATCAATATTGTCACATTCTAACGTTTAATAATTTCTCTCTCAATAAATACGTATACAGGGTTGTATTCACTTATTATTGTTTTAACTTATTCAGCATCTCAGAAATCAGTGGATACCTATTATTATTATTATTATTATTATTATTGGTATCACTATTATTGCAAGAGTAGCCTTGGCTGAACTTCGCCATGGGGAAATAAAAATTATTATTATTATTAAAAATTGGAATATTAATTTTGAAACAAATATTTAATAAATTTAATACATGAGAACTTCTGATCGATTTGCACAGCCAACAAAAATTTAAATCGACAAACCGATTTGCGTCCCTGACAGGAATGCGTGCAACTCTGTCACCTGAAGTTCATAACAGATGGCGTTAACGTATACTTGTGTTTTGAATTGTACATTCCAACTCAAAATTGTGTTAATGCAACACACAAAAAAATATTATTTGAGTAGGTACATTATTGGCGCTACAATAGTAATTTACATTGCTAGACCGTTCATAAGAAATTACGGTGAGTACGGATATGGAACCTAACGAGCGAGCATGTAAAGTTCGGGTTACGATCGAGATTTGTACAATGTTTTATATACTGAATCGTGAAAAAAATACTCGTACATACAGGGTGGTCCATCGGTCTGTATTTTTTATTTTATGCGATTATTATAAATATTACCGAAAATATTTTTAGACAAAGTTTATTTTACATTAAAATGTCCATGTATCTACACCTTATACTGTAGAATCTACAGTATAAGTTTTTCTACCGGGTGCTCCATTTTCACGCAATGATATACAACTTAGTATTTTTAAATGGAACACCTATATATTTTTACAAAATTTGCAAACATGCACAGTAAATGTATTATGTTTACATGGTTTTAAAAATAACAGCCTCTAAAATGTTTTCTACCGCGCTCAGCCTGTAAAGAAATTCTTTAGCACAAGAGACATTGCTCAATAAAAGTAGGGTTACGATTCAGTATACTGTAACAGTAATTTACATTATAAGTCCGGTAAATGTGTCTTTACGGTACGATAAGATGTTTCAGGAATTTTGATATGAGTAACGTGAAAATCTTTAACGGATGTATGACGTACATACCTGTGTCGCATTTTCGAACGAAAGTTTGCTTTTTTCTTTCTTAAAATATTTTGGTCGTCTTAATAAATAATGACAACAATCAATTTTGTTTTGTTGACATATTTAAAAAAATAAGCGGAAAACGAGATTGCGGACGAAATTCTTAAATTATTACTAAGCGACGATATAGTACCGTAAAAAATAACAATACTGTAAAACTGATTTATCGAACTGAAACCAGTTCGATTCCCACAGTCGTTAATGTCGACATTTTTAATTTACACTAAAGCACACTCAAAATTGGTTAATGGCGTATTAATATATTTATTTTTTTATACCAAGATAAAGTAGCCAATATTTTGCGAAACTTTTAAATAATTTAGTCGGTTAAAGGATTTATTCCGCTTTGATTTCCATATAAAGTAATAATTAATATGCAATTAATAAATAAATCGATAAAATTTGTAAATACCTTTCGTCATAAATGTCAAACTATGAACTCATTTTAATAAATAATGTATTCGATGATGTAATGTTATCTCAATAATTTATGAGCCAAATAAAATTGTTCTTCCATCATTAAAAAACAATTAAACCCTAATCACGCATGAATATAAATCCAGTTTACTCCATAAATTTTCCACGGTCTTGTTTAACCTGCATGGAAAATTTCTCCCTGCAATATTCCGATGCGGCACTCGAGAAAGGGGAGAACCAGCCCCACCCCTAATTTAATCAGAATACAAGGGTTATATTTGCGTAATGTCGTTCGGCTACTACTGTGGATGTGTGTACGTACGGGATAAGGGGGGTATGTCTTGGAACGTGGACTGTAATGTTGCAGGCATGTCTTGTAGTTTTAGTTTTGTTTGTGGGTGGGGTTGGGTAATTGTCATGCAACTAGGGTGACATATTGCGCTATAGGGTTCACTGAATTACCTAAATTATTTGCGCAATTCTGCAGTTATTGCCAACCAACTAATATGGTATTTAACTACTACGAGTAATTACCTAAAGACGAATCGAAGTTTGTTCGCAAAAATGTTAAGTATTCTTTACATATATGAAATACTGCATTAAGGGAAACTTTCTGAGTGTGAAGCGTATTTTGACAGCGGGTCAGTTTAATGCAGCGAATTTGGTAAAATAAAATCGATCATCTGCACCTGACAGAACTTTATTGCTCGTGCTCTTGGAGTTCAGGATTGGGAATGAAAAGTCAGATTTAATTGTGAATTATATCCTCAGTTCAGGTTAAATATACTGACCAATCGATATCATACTGTTCTAGATTATTCTAGTAGAATGTGCAGTGTATGTGCAAAATGAACATGCAAAATGTTTATACGTTTACGAATTTCTGTAATATTTCACATAGAAATGAAATTACTTAGCCTTTAACTTTCAACTGTCTTATACATAAATAATTATCTTGATAATAATGTAGCAGGAGGCTCAAATAGCTCCGTTGCTAAGTTCGCTCCAATGCTTTTAGTACGCGGTCTTGCTCGCATCGAGTAGTCCGATGGGTTATTTGCTGCTTTTTATCCATATTCACATTTTACATTTTTTTTCATTAATTCAACTCAATATTTTGGAGCATCGTAAATAAAATATGTGTAGATGTTACTGTAAAGGCACGTATATTGGTTAATCGTAGGTTTTACTACTATATCTTATGATTAACCGATATGAGTTGGTAAATGTAATGATTTACTGGTAAAAACCTCAAATTAACTAATTTATGGGCTTTGACAGGTTATGTTAGGTTATTTACCGTATCTATGAGGTAAATCCTAAGATTTAACAAGGCAATGGTAGTAAAAATTTGAAATGAACGACGATCACAGAACTGTTGAACTGATATCATATTGAGAGTTGTTAAATCTTAGGTTTTACTGGAAAATCTTAGGATTTACCGTAACTCGGGCTTTTACAGTAACATAGGAATTTCCGGAAATATAAATATGAATAGTCTTTTCGAAGAGTCTAATACTTCTTTAATCTACTGTTTTCATAGAGAGAGAATGACTATAAATCACTGATTTCTATATAACAATATAACACTAGATTGGGCATAGGCTATATTCTGCTATCTGAAAGCCTTCCCAATTTATAGTATAAGAGCGCGATCTGAAGCACTACCTTCGCTCTCTCTACACCACGCTCGCCACCATCTCTCTTCAGGTCATAACTATCATCTAACTTTTTAAATATTTAAGCGTCACAAAACCACAATTTTGACCATAATGGCGGCGTTCAATTGGGAACACACTATAGCCGTTTCAGTTAAGGTACATTTACAACCAATTTAAAGCCTGCGTAATTCTGACTCCAAGTGGAAATTGTGCTGGGTTAAAATTTGCATCATTTACAACCACTTCTATAGTAAAGTGAAAGTACGACATTGACATCTACAGGAAAATCTTGTAATGTTATTGTGTCGGTAAAACTATATTCCAAATATCGGTAATTTGACATTTTTAACAGAATTATTTTGTTTTTAAAATTGTTAAAAAATGTAATCAAATACTTCCAGTAAACAAACCTGTTATTTTTAATGTAGTTCTTTGTCCACGCTGCTTCTTTTGTAATTAATAATTTGTAATCTGTACAAGCTTTGTTATAAATCTTAGGATATTGTGAAATCAAATTCAGTATTGGTCCTTCCATAGTTATTTTAAAGGAACAGCGAATATCACTGATCAGCTGATGATATAAATAAACAAACGTCAAATTTTTGAAAACGCTATTACAGCGCACCTAGCGTGATAATTTCAAGAATTGCAGTGCGCATGCGAATTTACCCTCGACTTGAAGTGTAAGCTTGCACCTTGCTAGCTTCGAGTCGACGTGCAATTCAGACTCGAAGTACGCTAACTTCAAATTATGGTTGTGAATGCGTTCGTTGCGACCCGTATACCTAGCTTACAATTTTACGCCAGCTTAAAATTGTGCTGGGATAAAATTTGGTTGTAAATGTACCTTTACTCTTTCAATCTAGTGTTATATAGAAATTAGTGCCATAAATACATAACCATTTGTTATGATAACCCTTTGAAACAGTAATTGGGATTTTGAGGTTATGAGCCACATATCGATCAAATACATAAAATTGTAAACCAATTTTATTTTCATCTATGCATAAAATAATAATTTATGGTGACAATACCAGATAATCATACAGACTGCCCGTATCAATTGCAATTATTAAATTTCCAGATCCCAATAATAAATTTGCGATTATCCTGCTATTGCTATAACCACACAACAACTGACTATTGTACAAATTTGCATCCCACACCCATAACCGCGTGTACCTAGTGTCCGTGTATCTCGATCTACTCGTATTCTAGAACTACACATACAGATACGGTGCATAAATTTACATGCGCTAGCGTTTGCGTTATGTACCGGCGTGCACATAGCTCTGGATGCGCGGGTCGGTGAAGACGACGTCGGTGGTGGCAGCGGCGATGGCGGATGGACTGAGGCCGGCGCCCGCGCCTCTGGTTGCTCGGGTGGGGAGCTTCGCCGTGGAACGCGTGCTCCGGGTCTCCAGTGTGGCGACGAGGGGTATTCAGTCTGGAAAAAATGTGATCTTAGTTATTTCTTTTAACTGTTTACATATATAGGATTGGAAGGTTTTAGAGTATTAATATGTCAGGGTACGTAGAGATTTGACGGTTGGTAACTGCGATATCCCTCCACTAACATATTTAGGTGCCGTGATTTAATGGCCAGTAAACATACTTGATTCGCAAAAATATATCACTATCGATATTTGCGAAAGCAGTCTGCCAAATCTATAATGTTTGTTTAAATGATATGATGATTTTTTCAGTTACTTCTGAAATGTAAATACTTGAGCTAATTTTATTTATTCTTCTTTTCAGATAACTGAACAGTTTAAGTTATCATACCTTCATCTGAAATATGTGTTCTACTAGTACAGGTATGAATTTCTTTATACTAATAATATACAGTGTGTAGTTATGCGGGTGTTAATGGATATAAAATTGACTCTTGTGCGAAAGGTATACTAAAATATGGCTGCGTTCAAGAGAAATCAGTTTCACAATAAAAACAGTAGTAATATAAATACCCAGAAATACAGTAATACTGGAACGCTAACTTGCAAGCTTTTATGAAAGAGAAAAACGAGACTGAGACAGATAGATGTTGTAAGGCTACTCTTCTTTGTCTAATACTTGTTTGTGGAACGTAAATGGTTACTATGCTATACGTTTCTTAAGCGGGTGCCATATAACAATGTGTTGCACAGTTTTGTCCAAAAATGATAAATAATATTTAGCAGTGTATTGTTCAATTATTTCAATATTCCTTTAAATTCACATACATAATAGTTTATTGCACTAATTTCTATTAATAACTAATTAATATTTCAAAATCATTTAATGTTAATTCTTTATATGTTCTTATAAACTTTCTAAACGAACTGTTCAACAAAGACAGATAGCCCAACGACTGGCTGTCTCTCTCGACTCACATTTTCAACGTCAACTCGTGTTCCAGTATTATTATATTGTGCATAAATATATGAAATGATAATATATGTAATATGCTATACAAGAAACATGGATTTGAAGTTGAAAGGTTCATAGTACCAATTTTTACCAAAACTGAAACAGAATTCTATCAAAAGCTCAATCACTAATCTCACCTCATCATTCTGTGCTTGCTTTTGGAGAAGTATGTATTGTTATAATGCGAAATAGTGCTAATTCAGAATCAAAATTGCGAAGTAAGGAAACGGGTAAATGTTAATTGAATTGCTAAAATATATTGGTACTTAACTTTTAGGAATTCAATAGTTTATGTTTATTATGTTTAGCAGTAAATCTGTGAGAGTTCAATCAACAAAACTAATACGAGTACGTTTTTAAGCGAATTTGTAATTTTTTCCTTTACATCTAGTAGTATAATAACCAATATTTTATTTTATTATGGCAATAAACTATTAAGAGACATAATACATTACTATAAAAAATTAGACAGTTTTTGTTTTTAATAATAATTTCCAGAAATTTTCTGCTATGAGGTACAACGTGTTAAAAAATAATTAAAAGTTTGGGCAACACTACTAAAACCAACAATCATGCCTAACCAATTATTTCTCGTACGCCAAAGCATTCGGTCACCCTAAATCTCGTTCTCATATTATTTTAGTTTCACCAATCATACATTCGACTTCCGCTTAAAATTGATAAACTACTTGAACTTTCTTAACAACATCCCTCTTAGTCATCGTTCACTAATATATTCCGGACAAGGGACAATATCACGTCTCCTATTTTTTTAAATCTAGAGTACACGTAATTGATTTAAATATAGGATAACTTTCAGGGTTGAACCTGTATTTTGCAAAACTCGGTACTCGATATACATTTGCGAAATTGAAAATTCTGTCGGTGTCAGCTTAAAATACCTACTATTTTCCGAACGAGACGTGATACGATATATCTAATTATTTACTGGACAATATGCAAATAATTACGTTACAAATAGTTGGAATGCTAATAAAATTTCAACAAAACATAACTAATGCATTTACCAATTTGCAATTACAGGGTTAATTTTAAATTCCCGGTATATCTCTTGATTAAGCAACTAATTCGGTTAAGTGCACGTTCATCTCATTTACACATTGCTAATGGTTCACGTTGGCATTTTCAACTAGAAAAAAGTTTCCGATAATTAGTTTCGTTCGAACAAATACTCTAAAAGTAATTAGATATTATATTATTGCATAGCATGTGTTAAAATTATTTTGTCATTGAAGCTCTTGAGATATTACATTCGAAAAGAACTAGACGCGCACAAAGAAATGTTAAAACCAAAAACAAAATAAGCTCTTTGTTCCAGAAATATAAGATATGAAATACAAAATGTAGGAAGAGCGCAAGAAAAAGAAATAGTATTACCGCATACTTCAAAAGATTGCATAAGATCTTCAGTAAAGAACGTCTGTCTGAAACGTTATAAGAAAACTAATAAAATTCATTTATAATATCTTATTGCATTGTACATGTAATATTCTGAATTCTATATAGCATTAAAAATATAGCAAAGTTATGCGTTACATGAAAAGTTATTGTACTTTATGTATCGCAATTTTGTTCATGTAATTTAAATTTTATGCAATATAGCAACCTGCAAGCAAGTTTCAAAATAAAATTGAATTTTACAACAGAATTCAGTTCAGTTTTATGAAAATAATAAAAAGCAGTAAACGTAAAACAATTTTAATATGAAATAATATTTGTTATTTGGGTTTAATTTCCTATATACAGCGCCGCCAAGTATAGTTCCCTCCGGCGAAACATAGAACTAATTTGTCAGTATTAGTTGAACGTATATTTCAATATTTACTTCATTTATAACATGCAAATATCCGGCTGTATTCTTTTAAAATATTCCCACTTTATGAATATTTCGGCGGGTTGCAGAAAGGATAGTTAATTCCGTTGTTAATATAGCAACGTGTTTAACTAATCAAAAATCATCTTATAAATATAAATCCATTTCCTTACAGGAAAACTCTAGATTTTTGAAAGGATAATCACATTGTTACATTACCTAATAACGGAGTTAACTATCTTTTATGCAACCGGGACTAGATCTACCGTGAGTTTCAGCTAAGATGCAACATTTACCAATATGTCATTAATATGTTAGGTACTTTACATACATACTCGTTACTGTTCCAAAAAAATACGAAATCTCAATCAGGTTTGATTTGTGTTATTTTGATACGAATTCAAAACAAAACAAAAATTTTCAAATTAGGTGCCAACCATTTGAAACTTCGACAATCTAACAACCCGATAATTTGTAAGATAAGTACAAAGAATTTAGAATAGAATAGATGATGAGAGAGAATCCTAAACATAGAAACATAATACTCCGTCGACAGAATTGCTATCTTTATATCTAGTAGGATGTTTTTGGGTCTAGTTATAATATAAATGACTTATTTACCATTTTGTGACTCTAGAGAAGGACCCCATTAAAGGTTAATTTAGCTTTGCATATTGTTGAAATTATAACAAGCCTAGTTGGTTTAAAATCAAAAACTTTACAAGAAGAAAGCTGCTGGAGTTCAGTCAGAAAAAACTATATTGCTTAGTGATTTCATAAATTAATTTATTATGTAACACCAGCATAATCTAATCATAAATATAAGTGTATTGTAAAGATAAAATTGAAACGGATGAAAAATATAAAGCAGCTCAATAATATAACTGGCAAAGGATCATCACATCATAATTTTTGCTATAGATGGGAGGATTGATTTCCGAAACTAATAGATGTTCCATTTAAATTTAAAGTCTCTCGGAATTGTTAAGAACAAACTATTCTATATTAAAAATTAGTAAATATCATTAAAGTATGATGACAATTAGAACTGGTGTCTATAATACATTAAATACAGAAAAGCAAAAGTTGCGTCTTAGCTGAAACTCGCGGTATTATCTAAACCAGACTCTTTCTCTCAAATAAATATTTTTTGTCTGCCGAAGCGTTCAATTTTATCAAGCGAACGTTATCCCAGCGTGGCGGCTCGACCATGTTCCGGTTTATAAAGAACTTGAGCGCGAACGTGATTCTCAGCAAACAAGATTCCTTGGAGGATACTCTATCCTCGACCGGCCACCGCTCACAGGCTTCGCGCATCGACACTATTATATTTTGTCCTTTGTGAACGCTGCACATCCTTTGTGTTTTTCCGCTGACACAACCCTTCTGATTGATTTTTACTTAAAAAGAACAAATTTTGGTTAATTAAAATCTGTCAAGGGTTTAGTATCGATAAAGTGTTTTGATTTAAAGAAAGAAATTAGTTATAGGAGTGGATAGAATGGGGTCTTTCACCATTTTTTTTAATTTTATTTTATAAAACTTTATCTAAATTGAAGACTATCTACTCTTTTAAAAAGTCTTAATTGTTATTCATTAAGCCACAATGATTTTTTAAAATGTTGGGACGTCATTGTAGAGGTGTTGGTGGATCTTAAACAGTACAGATTGTAAATAATTATAGTCATATATTTGTTTACTTATTTTATTATTATTATTACAATAAAATAGAACATTTATGTGACTAAAATTATTTAAATCTCTATTGTTTGAGATCCACCAACATCTCTATAATGACGTCACAACATTTATAAAAAATCATTGTATCTTAATGAATAACAATTACAACTTTTTAAAAGTGTAGATAGTCTTCAATTTCGATCAAGTTTCATAAAAAAAATTCAATAAAATGGTGAACGACCCCATTGCCAAATTCAAGCAAGTAAATAATCAACGCTAATACCACTAGAGGTAAATATTTTTTGGACAATTTTTGTTTTTGCAAATTATTGCGTCAAAATTTCGTAAATTATCACACATTTTGTGAAAAAATGACACTGACGTTTAAGTGAAAAGAATTATTTATTTAAAAAATTGTCATGGTAACGGGATATACAGCAGGGACCCGTATATTCGCTGATATATTGCTTTGATTGGTCAAAATAGATGACTTGTAAGCCCCTTATTGGGTTATTTACTATGGCGTTGAATAATAGTTGAAATAATTAATTGATTGTTCTAAATGAATTAAAATTCGTTACATCAGGTAATTACTTTCATAATTAAACAACAGGCTAATTTGGATGTCGAAATTATTTTATAGTTCTTACTTAATTACAAATTAAAAATAAACAACTAATTATTTCCATAGTTTCGACAAGAAATTTGCTACTTTGTCACAACATATTAAGTACGGGAATAACATATCTTGGTGCCTGCTTTTCGCAGAACATCTAAATTTTAATGAGTAAATAATTAAGAAGTTGTTTATCTGGTGGTATTAGACACAAGAGAACAATCTCTAAACTCATTATTCTACGGAAATTTCTTCGACGTTATCAAGCAAGTTACATTACGACCTTTTCGCTCTAGACTATATTTTAAAATATGAAGTTTAATAACACTGTTTCAGAGGTAAACTATGCATAAAAATACTTTCTAGATTATGTGCAAACATTCCAGATACGTAAAAGAAAAATTAAATATTTTATGCTTCATATTTTCCACACATTTTTCTTTGCGTAGCATGAGTAATAATTTTACAGGATAAACATTAAATTATATAGTAAAATTCCTACTGCATGCATATTTTTACATTAACAGCAAAAAATTTGCGATATGTTTTTCTACCTACAAAATTAATAATTAAAATCTTGAAAGTAGAATAAAAAAATTATATTATGATAATTTCAAGCAAATTTAAATACGTGATTAAGATTATGATAAGTAGGTAAGTGGATACACGAATGCGTGTTCGTATGTTGATTTTACTCACAATTGCAAAGCTAAACAATATATTAAAAAATCTGGTGTGAGCACCACACTACTTTCTTATACATATAAAACCAACTGAACACGTATGACTTGTTCCTTGCATATGACCTTATTTTGATAATTATTGGAGATGATAAACCTATTTAATTTTTTCTTCTCGTAACCATAATTTTATATTAAAATAGGAATTAATATCTAGCCTTTAAAACTTTCTAATTTATAAATATTGCTCTTATAATATTTCACATACTTTTGACACTTCACAATTATTTGACACGTTTGACACATAGATGTTAAAAATGTTTTAGTATTTGTTCCCATTATTGTAACTAAGATTATTGAAATATATTCTTAAATATATAATTTACTTTTTCTGAGAATTAGAAGCATGTACAAGAAAAGTGCAAATAGTATTTTATATTCCAAATATTTTTGCTAACATCCTTCATTTGAAACTTTTATTTACAGCTGATTCTATTTTTGAAAAAATGGAATTTTTTGTTTTGTGTGTTCAGTAAACTTCCTCTTCTGGTTTTCATTTCATTCAAAATCAATTCAGCTCTTCATATATTCATGAAACTTATGAATTCCAAGTTTCGTTTAGATATCTTGTTTCGTTCATGAAATATTGCGCACACGGACATCCATACATCAATCCATCCATCCTCACACACAGACATCATTGAGAAATCTCGTCAACGATTTTTCCATGATTCCAATACATAAAATAATAATTAAAAAAAAAAAATATTCGTAGTTGCAATGAGAACAAACAAATAACAATTATTAACCCTCGGAGAACAGACTGAGTCAATCTGATCCACAATTTTTTTTTTTTACTTTGAGAGTTTTCATATAACTTTTTAGCGTAAAATTTAAAAAAATCGAATAGCAACAATATTTTTGTAATATTTAATTTAAAAAAAAACTGTTTTGCGATTTTTTTAACCTAGTCAAAGACATCAACAATTATAAAATTTTACATAAATCATTTCTATCAGATCTTAAGTAACTACAGAATTTTTTTAAAACCAATCTATCCAGTCATTACAGAATGCTAGACGATAAAAAAAATATTGGGCCAGATTGGCTCAGCGTGTTCTCCGTGATAGAAAAAATAGGTGTGTTCTCGGAGGGTTAAATTCTGATTTTTATGTATAAGAAAGATGGGTGTATACAAATTGTAAATATGTTCAAAGAAATATGGAAATAGCATCATAAGTGCGTTAATCAATTTGATATAGAAAAAAAAACTGTCGTGTACTTTAGCATATATCAACCATACATAAAAAATAAAATAAATATATCATCACGCCTTTTACCCATTATGGGTGTAGCACTTTGTTTACGCAGATCTCGGTAAGTGATATACAACTGCTCGAAATGAGAATGTCGTATGTTATTATCATCAGAAACTAATCAGCTCTTCCTAAGAGAATATAAATGTAAACTTCTTATTTAAGTGACTGCATTGGACAAAAATCAAGTTAGCTAAATCTGTTCTAAATTTCAAACATAAGTAAAGTTTAAATATCAACAAAATAAATTAATATTATTACATATACAAAAAAAAACCGTGTGTATAAAAATGTTAATAAATATTGCCACACATGGTTTTAAAATGAAATAGTATAACGGATAAAGTGTGGCCAAGAGAATTAAACTATTTGCATTCAAAACTTTAACCTAAAAATATTCTAAAGTTTCAACATATTTTTACAACTTTGTCTTAGCAAATATCGGTAGGAGAATTATGGTAAAGTTTTCCTATAATCTTTTATGACAACATGTGCGTCCATTACATTAATATGTATGTAAATCTGCAGCTACATGCATTTATTTATAAAACTTTATACGGCATCGCTTTAATAAAGTTCGTATGAACAGCAATTTTAAATTTCTGTCGACTTCAGCGCCACCGTTCCCAGCGGTAATACTGTGAACTAGTGTGTGACAATGTGCCGGGTGTAATTACGGAGGTGTTTTGTTTTCCAGCGCCAGCTGAGTTGGAATTTAATAAGTTGCGAAATATTAGCTGCTCTTCACCTCATCCTATAACTAGGCACATATTAGCTTCAGTAGGATTGTTAAATAAATTTGAATAGAATGGAGTTTTTATAAAGTAACATATGTTAACATGAAAAAAATTAAATGTATACAAAATTATCTTTTTGTTCGATGAACAGCGATAACGCTAAAACATTTTTTTCCAATTTGACAGATGGGATCATTTGAAAATTGACAAATATGATTGATCTCTTTTTACAAAACACCGGATATTAACACTTACTGATATACATTTCGCAACATTTTTCCCGAATCATTTATACTTGAATTATTAAAATTGGGGAAAAATCAAAGTAATTAACACCAATGGGAAAAACATTAATTGCTCCATTGAAATACATGTGAATTCGGTAGATTATTTTTCAAATATACAAATTTGTTTATGTTATGTAGTTTTTCTCTTTTATTATAAAATATAACGCTGGTACTACAAGCCCTTTTTTTGAGTGTTTTAAGAGAAATGATTTAGTCTTGGTTTTAGCACTGTTATGATCTAAAATTACTTTAAATAAAATTGGTATATATTTAACTATAACTTCTATTCCAAGCATTTTTTAAATATAATTTTAGAACATTATACAGCGCTAAAATCGAAGCTAAAACAGTCAAAAATAGATTTCGTTGTACCAGCCATAGTTTTTAAGGTTTAGCATAGTTGTGTAAAAAGTGTTATTAATAGTATTTCATCATTGCATATGAATTTTAATTAATTTATTATTAATATTATTTCATCATCGTATATGAATATACCATGTGTCCCGAGTAAATGTTGGCATAGGCAGTTAACATGTAAAATCAGTTTTTTGTAAATAAAAAGTGTCCGGCAAAAAATTATACACTGCTCAAAAAAAAAAAATCGAGCCACTTGGCCGAAACAAGAAAATGACTGTTTTTAAAATGTGGGGCATTTCTTTCAGGGACATGTAAACCAAAATCTGGAAATTCCCTCTGGAGATACATTCCTTCTCTACGTTCTTCAAAAATCCCGAAGAGATTCGCTCCCCCCGACCCCCTGAAAAATCGCTTTATGTGATGTCATGTCTGAGCAATGAAAAATCTCAAAGTTTGAAGGCTTGTAGCTCCAAAAAATCCTGTCTTAATGGGGTTGTTCGACTCGATTGTCACAAAGCCCTATCAATTTCCTTTTCAGAGCTGAAAATTTCGTCCTCATCGGTGAAGAATTGAGTGAGTGATCGCGTTATTTATTATATTGGGTGTGGCACTCTGATTTCGCAGTAGGAACCACAGGGGTAAAGTTAAAATGGTTATCGTATAGGGAGTGTATATAGAAACGGTGTTTTAAATATGAATACTACTATTAAGAACACAAACGGGCAACTCGACTTAGACAATCGAAGAACTACGGCATATTTCTTTGAATTTGTGCACAAAATTAATTTTGAAGAAACATAAACTATAGCGAAAAGTGCTAATGGCACTAATGGCAGACTCATCTATAAGCAGAAAAAAGTACAGTGATTGATCACAATGAAGAAGAATATTTGCCGTTACTTAGTTACTGCTTCTGTTTATTTATGTTATTAATAACGTGTATTAAAACGAAATGTTGAATTAGTTTAATAAAAATAATTTTACAGAAGTTAAACGAAAAATCTTTTCATACGAGTATATGAATACTATTATTTCGGATCCGTTTACGGGTATATGAATACTCTTATTTATGAATACTTCTCTTTGATAAATTCCGATAATAATATTTTTCAAAGGAAACTCTAAACTTTTTGTATCCCATATTTAATTAATTTTGTTTGAGTGAAAAAATAATATATAATTTATACAGATGAAAATGTAAAGTAAAGGTAATCTTGCTGTAATTTTAATGAAATTGTAATTACAGTAAGAAAAAGATTAGCTGCGAGTCTTTGATATGAAGCTTGGAATAATTACAAAAATACCTACGTATTTCTTATCAGCAAAAGTAAAAACATGGCTTTAGAAGTCAGCCTTACACGCAATTACTTTTTTGCTAATCGCTCTCCTGCCAAAGAAGAAATCGTAAAAGAGTCGGGTAATGGCCCGAAACTTCCATTAATTTCAAGTGAAATGTAATGCTCTTTTGTTTTATAAGTGTGTCATCCATCAATAATTTTTATATATCCAGCTTTTGTGCATCTGAGATCGGTCTTTGTTCTTTGCAGTATTTCTTATCATAGAAAGAAAATTAGTAAATCCCAAATCTAACTAAAATCAGCATTTCCTAGATCGAAAAGCATTTAATACAATTTTAAATTTGTCGTATTACAATTATTTAAAGAATTAATTTATCACGAAATATAAATGGCCACTATGATATATGAAATAAAAATTTAAGAGAAATGAAATACATAGGACTGCAGTCGGTATAGATGGTATTTTACTTGAAAAGCATCGACATTTCGTAGCCTATTGCTACTTCCTCTGGATGGCTACAAGAAAAATTTACAATACATATATTAAAATGGTAAATTTAAGATTTAAGATATACTTGTTGCTTACAATCAATTCAATTTGGAAAAAGAACATTAGAATCTAAAAGATACATCACGTGAGAGGTGGCGTACAAGAAAACTTCAACAATGGCCGGTTCATCCACTATGTTTCGGACGCATCAGGAGGAATGTTCTGAAGTCAGTGACAGTAAATGTTGTTGAGCTAAAGTTTACAACATTCTTCTCTAAATTAATGTATAACATTTCTAACATACGAATAAGTCTTTTGTCAGGTTTTATTCTTTTGATATACCTTTAGATTCTAATGTTCTGTTAAAAAATCAAATTGACTGAAAGTAACAAGTATATCTTAAATTTTACTTAAATCTTAAATATATTTAGCATTTTAATGTATTGTAAAATTTTCTTTTAGCCATTTTGGGGAAGTAGTGATAGGCTACGAAACACCGATGCTTGTCAAATAAAATACCATCTTTACTGATTGCAGTATTTCTCATTATTCTAGTAGTTTCTAAAATAACTGATTCCCATTTTGTTATAATAAGTTGGGATAAAATTTAAGTAACCTACACTAGAAAAGACACTTAAATGATTTACGAAAGGTTTTGTCGCAATAAGTTTTGTCATTTCGTGATAATTGAAACATGGTGCCTGCTTTCCATTTCAAATCTGTAAAAAATTGTAAAGAATAAGCATGGAGAAAATTGTTAAAATATTTTGTATCTACCACATAATATACTGTACTATTCTATATACTATTATTAATCTATATTCGGAATATTTATCAGAGAGTGAACCCATTCAGTTTCCAAACTGAAAGTTGATACAACTTAGACATCTTACAAGTTCCTATTAATTACAAAATATTTGCTGCTATACTTTCCATGTGCAATATTAATTTATTGAGAAAGAAAGTAATAAAACTGTATTCATTATTGACTGTAACAAATGAAGTACTTCCAGAAATGCCCCGAATTCCACAATAAATCAGAAAGGAGGGTCAAGATCCGTGGAAAAAACCAAACTAGGCTTGAACCTTTTTTACGCAAACACCAGATGAGCTTTAAGCTAAACTAATAGCTCTGACGTGCATTTCTTCTCTCGTCAGTAAAAGCATTTGTCTTTGTTTCCATTGTCCTTTGTAGATAAATCTACGCCTAATGTACATTACACTATTGCCAAGATTTTTGAAAAGGAATACGGATTTCTGAGATGTATCATTTTATTTCTTTTTACACACAAATAAAAAAGTAATCATCCTTTTACAATTTGGATATTATGCTCTAATTCAGACAATGAATTTAACAGTGATTAGTTTAATTAACAATAGATCTAGCACTCGCATATATATTTACGTGTGTCTTTTATTATTTTAGTATTTTGATGGCAAAATGAGAGAAGTGCATAATGAAATATAGTTTGTATATTTTTAAAGAACGGTAGATAAAGTGTTATTTTAAACTACAAATATGACAGTTCCTTCTGAAACTTTCTAAAGTTTTCAGATTGGTCTGGAGCCTTGTGCTATATTAACAATTTATCTCAAAGTTCACGACCCCTGTTTGCTAAGTTTGTTATTCTTTATTCACGAAGCTTTATATAAAGTTTCATCAAATTGACAGTTGTTGAAATGTTTTAAAATGCTTATGAAGATAAATATTTGGTTACCGTAAACAAGTTTTCTCAGAAAGTTTCTAATGGATATTATGCATACAGACTTTAATATATGCAGGCCTGATAAAATTCTAATTTTCAGACAAACACTTTATTCCTACTGAAACAAGAAGATTGTCTGCTTTTTGTTATTAAAATTTTGAATAACTTCACGAACTTTCTATAGGGGTGTGTACAGGGTGTAAGGTATTGGGTACTCTGGGTACATTTGCTCGAAACGTGAGTTTATCTAGAGATACTCGATTGAGTGTTAATGCCTACATATGGTTATAAATGTTGGGCATGGATGAAGAAGCATGAACGACGTATAATTGCTATGGAAATGAGATATTCGAGAGGAGTGTGCGGGTATACGAGACGTGATCGTATCCGGAATACATTGGTGTATGGTGAGTATGAGATTGTGAAAAATGTAGTTAAGAAAGTGGGAGTGAGTCAGTTGAGGTGGTTTGGACATCTTGAACGAATTTCGAATGAGAGGTTGCTGAAACTAATAAGTGGTTAGGTATGATTGATGGTCTGTTGCGTGAACGAATGATTCCGAGTGTGAAGAATAGGTGAGCATGTATGAATCGCACTATGAATGTGGACGAGGCGAAAGTGGTGTTTCAGGATAGAAATGTTTGGAGGAGATCGATTGTTGGTTGACTATGTTTCTGGGTTCGTGCTACCCCACTAAATGGAATATAGAGTAATATTTGTTATATATGTATGTACGGGAATGCGAAATAATAAATATTATGTCCAAACTGTACCCGGCCAATACCGCGTATATACATCAGATAGTTTAAGTAATAAAATCTTCTACCCAAGATTATTTGAACTTTTGTGGTTTCAGTTTTGTTGTTTACGCGTAATTAATTATATGAAGAAGTTTCTTCATTTTTAATTACAAAGTAATCCTGATAAAATAGTACAGTAACCGAAGCTCCTAGAATGTAATACTACATAATTTATTGCAGGTGCTCTTAGCATTACAGATCATTAGCTACACCTAGATGAAAACAACTGCGCTTCGATCTAATATTGTAAATTTCATAGACCGTCGTCTTGGCAATGTAGCTTGCAGTTGTTCGTTGCTACTTCTGTGGTCGTTTACAGTTTCTAAGAATGCCAAACATCTGAGGCCCGAGTAAATAATTACTTTCAAGTTTTCGAAGCATGTTCGTGGACACAACACGTAGATCTTGCAGGCTTTTCTTGTACCATTGCCAATTTCTTTTCATGAGAAATGTACAACCAAAGTTGGTGTGGACCTTGGTTTATAAATGAAACTTTGATACTTACATGAATTTTGTATGTTAAAGAATAGTTGTGAAGCTGTAACAAGAACTTGTATGGACGGAATTTTATATGGTGTACATTTTATTTCCTTTTAAAAAATATTTACAACAACAAAAAAATGAAATTATATACTAAAAAGTGTCCTGTAGCTGTGTATGAATATTTTATATTTTTATATGAATCTAGAATTAATTGAATTTTAGATTTTAATTAACAGGGATTAGATTCTTGTTCTTCGATACTGGAAATGAAAATTAGTAATCAAAGAGTGATTTTAAACACTTTAAAAATTAAATAAATATATCATCACACCAAGTACCTACCCATCTTGGGCGTGGAGCACTGTTTTTGCAAATCTTAGTGAATGAAACATTTATACGCGCGATCACGACCACTTTATGATTAAGAGAAATCACAGGGGTAAAGTGAAAACTGCAATTGTTGCCTGAGGAATTCGTACTGAGGAATTCATGAAAGCTAAAGGTTTTTGGAAGGTGGATTGTGGCAGTGTCGTATTTAGGGAAGGGTTTTGGGAGTTCACCCCCCCCCCCCCCCCAACATTGATAAAACTATATACTATATTTATAAAATAAAATAATTACTATTTTAATTTTAAATAAAGAAAATTTGGTTTGAAGGATTACAAATATATAATGAAAATATATACCCCAATTTTTTATTTTTTTGGTAATATTACACGTAACATCCTGTACAAGTGAACATTCGTTTTCTACTTTGCGTTGATTAAAATCTTATTTACGAAATTCTATGTCCGAAAACCGTTTGGCTTTACTAAATATAGGTACATACATAGAAATTTAACCCCATTAACGGACGAAATACTTGACGAATTGGCAAAAAGGAAACGACATATTAATTTAATGTTATAATAATATATGTTTATTTAGTTTGTTATTACTGTTATATTTATTTTTTTTATTATTGGGGATTGAACATTTTTGTATATTTTGGTTTAAAATATATGTGTACGCGTATGTTAATTTTTAAGATTTAAAAAAAAAATCACTGCGTAACCCCCTCCATGATTGATTCCTAGATACGCCACTGGATTGTGGAACTAGAGTTTATGGGTTTGAATCCAGATTGTTACTATATTGAAGAATATTCCGCATATAGATCTTTTAATATAGGTACAAAATTAAAAAAAAAATTTCAGATAAATGACAAAAAACTTGATAGGCCTTTAAGTAAACATCACTTCTAATTAATTGATTATTACCGAAATCTAGGTATAGTTGAACTATTACAAATATGTAATTTTAAAATATTTTCGTCATGATGTGTTTATCCAACACCTTTCAATAAATGCTCTATAACTATGGCGATTTTAAACAAGTAACGGATTTAGTCGGTATAATTTTGAGAAAAGTCACTAGTGAGTAATTTTCTATTTATAATAATAATAATAACACACAACACCTTGGTAACTACTTCGATTAATATTTTAATTTAGAAAATTTAAAGCATATGCCACTGTCAAATAATATTATACTTCACACGTGGGCAAAGTGGAATTACCCACTTTGTCCACTTGTAAAGTAAATAACTATTACCGGTTGAAAACTCACTGCGGAAAATTCTGACCCGTTACAATTATACATACATATATGTTCAACTTTTATTCCTGCAGTTTAATAAGATAGGAAAGTCTTTCGTTTTCTACTTTGTTCTTGTTTTCTTTTTGTAAAAACTCGACAGTTTACAGTAGGAAAAACTTTTAATATTAGTTATTAGTTTTTTAATAACTTATTTTGCCACGAAGAAGTTATTAAACTTCCACCATTTTGCCCACAATAACCTGCGAATTGCCACAAACTGCGGAATTACTGAATCAAACTTTCTCTGTTCGCGAAACTTGAAACACTTCCGAAAAATAGCGCTAAAAGTAAAGGTTTCAAGACGTCTCGTATATCTCTCAGTCTTCGCGTTTAATGTTTCTCCTCTCACGTGAAAAACTGTCACCCACGTTTTGTGAGAGTTTGTGAGTGAAACTCCGCAAACGCGGAGAAGATGTGCGATGCTAAAAGCAGGAATATGGTCGGGATGAACTATGAAATATGCAAGAATTTCCGGCATCCATTAAATTTAATGTTCATTTTATGCAGCACAAAAAAAGCTTCATGAATCAGGTTAAATGTTAATATTATCTTAGCACTCTTGTGTTTTGAGTGATGTTATAATTTTAATAATAAACACTTGAGTACTCAAGTCATGCGGCAACTTTCATCTGCAATAGTAAGATAGGAAATATTTTTGTAATTTATATGAATTCAACTGGGAATGTTCTCGAATGTTAAAAGTTACTTCTTGGAACAACATTTGACGCCCACTATTGACAACAAAAAAATTTCAAATCGCGCATTCGTGCGATAAAGTATATAAAACGCTAGATTTCATCGGTTTTTCTATAGCAAAATCATTAAACATGTCGATCTCGGTATATATAAATTCATACGCTTGTTTCAATCTCACATCATTCTCTGAATCACTAGTCACCAAAACATTCTTCTCAAACACTAGCACTTTACATTTATTGACATTCAATAACAGATGCGAATCTTTCTTCCCGATCTCAGTGGCGTAGATACACAATATACTATTTCGTGTTTGGCCATTTTGTGTACTTTGGTCAAATGAATATTAAAAGAAGAGAAACGTGTTTGTTTGACGTTGAATCCTTCAAGAACAGTGGGAAAATGCATAGCTTTCCAAGGGGACTACTTTTAAGAGGACAATCGGCCCAATTCTTTAACGAAGTTGTTACGTAACATCTTGCTAATAGTGACAAAATCGCATCGAAATATCATGTTGAATGGAGATTATTTCATTAGCTGTCAAAAATGGATTCATTTTTGTCACAATTAGCAAGTTGTTACGGTATCAACCATTTAGAGAATGTCCTATAAATTAAAAAAAAAAACTAATTCTGTAACTTTTTAATCTGTCCTCGGAGGTACTGTCGTTTTATTTTTCTCTATACATTTTTAAAACCATTTTCATTTACTTCTTACTCGATTTCATTTCGTTCAGAAAATATGATTTCGGAAGCTATTTTCTCAGTAACCACGAACGTCTATTATTGCAAAAATACGATTTCATATCGGTGTAGTAAAGCCTTTATTTTATTGTATACAGTTTTCCCAATTTTAACTTCTTTATTAACTACCTGTCTCATAAAATAAACCTAAAAATCCCCTTGGTCTGGTCTCTGATAAATCATGCCGTCCCCAATAAATTAATTAGAGTAAATTCTCATTGCTGTTTCTTGACTAGCCCAATTTCTTTCCTCCCTTAATAAAGTTTTGATCAGATCCGGTCCGTAGAGCACACATTGTTAACAATTACCGAGTAATCTGAGTGCAGCCATTACCGTGAGTTCACCAGCCATTAATATCACTCTGTGTAGACGTTGCCTGATCTGTCCTTCTTGACCGCTCCTGCTTCTAGCCCTCCTGCGGAGGGTGGAGGACAAATGAAGGATACGTGACCTAGGGGAAGGTCTTAAAAAGTTTATTTATTGCGTATTGTTGAATAAATCATTCTATATTACCCAGTTTAACTAAACATTCAGAAATAAACAACTAGTACAATTGTATCGTTTCCTCATAGATCCAGGTTTCTTTTGATGAATTTTTTATGCTAATGACCCTTAAACCCTTTAGGTCAAATTTAAACGTCAATGCCTAATGCGTTCGGTTATTCACCCTAGTATCTATTATGTACCAATAATATATTCATGAACAAACATCTTCCTGTATCAGTACTACGAGTCGTTAATATTCTGGCTTAATAGTAAATGCATGTTCGAAACACGAATAGGTATTGAGAAATCTGTTTGCTTTGATTGTATTATTTGTGCATGCTTACAATACAACATTAATACTTTAATGCATTTAGCGAAATTAAGAAATAAACATTGTATATTGAAACGTAATACATATTGTTTGGTTCTAATGGTTCTCTTACTTTTGCAAACCAAAGCTGCGTTCAAACGTATCAATTACTATCGGCAAATTATGGCGTTAGTTGTAAGTAGTGATTGAGAAGCTTGCAAATTACAAACTTTCCACTTACAATTAGAATAGAGACATCATGCTTTCTTATTTCTATCTTTAAACATCCAACAATATAGAACCTAAACTGTATATTTATCAAAATATAAAATAGGATGATTTGAAAAATTGTATTTTTTATACGATAGTATTCTGAGCTATCGTAAATTACAGTTATTTGAATCCAACCTAATTATTATTAAATTAAAGTTATCATGGTTAAATAATAATACAATTGTTAGAATACCTTCGTATTTGGTATCAAATTGAAGCATTCTAACGGTGGAATTTATATTCTTAGCTAATTTGCCCATTTTGGACTCCACAGCATAAGATATATTTTTGAGGCATACATAAATTTTTAGGTCCCCTGAATTTTCTCAATGCTGTTTATGTATTCCATAGTTGCTATGAAAATAAACATATTTGAACAATAAAAGCAAGATGGAGAAGCGGTCAATTTAATGAAATCCAATAAAACTGCAAATCATTCTTTATCAGGGTGATAATTGGTTAATAAAACTTAAAGAATATCATGTAAAAAATTATTTTACAGAAATCTGTCGTCAAAATTAGATAAAATACACACACACACATACATGTTACTTAACAATCATCAACTAACTGAGTTGCTTTTATTTAACATCCTGTCGAGAAACAATTCTTCTTTATTTGAACAAGATTTGCAAATAATTTATATTGTTTATACAAAAAAAAAACTACACTATTTAGCAATATATGATTAAATGATTGACATTGTGTTTAAATTGTTCAACAATAATTCACTATGCGGTAAATCTAAATCTAAACGTTTTTTCTGTTCATAATTCATATGAAATATAACTAGAATTATTATAACAATAATCTTTATTGCCAACGATCAATATAGCTATAGTTAACAACGGATTTAATTACAAATTAAATCTGTGTCATATTTCATCGTTTATATAAGTTGACTATGTTAAATATTTTATTCTAGGAATATTACTACACAATCAAATCACAGAATGGTGAGAAGGGTTAAAATTTAACAGTGGTGTTGGCTCGACAACGGTATGAAATTGATATAATAGTGTTTCGTCTCGTTTAAGCTTACAATAATTTTACGAAAAATAGAAACTATAGGTATATTTAATACATACATAAATACATAACATCACGCTATATCCCACTTAGTGGGGTAGCACGGACCCAGAAACACAGTCAATCAACAATCAATCTCCTCCAAACATTCTTATCCTGGCACACCACTTTCGCCTCGTCCACATTCATAGTGCGATTCATACATGCTCGTTTATTCTTCACACTCTGAATCATTCGTTCACCCAACGAACCATCAATCATACCCAACCAGTTATTCCTCGGACGCCCATGCAATCATTCACCTTCAATCTCACCCACATATATTAGTTTTACCAACCTTTCATTCGACATTCGCTCAACATGTCCAAACCACCTCAACTGACTCACTCCCACTTTCTTAGCAACATTCTTTTCAATCTCACACTCACCATACACCAATGTATTCCGTATATGATCACATCTCGTATACCCACACACTCCTCTCAAATATCTCATTTCCACAGCAGACACTAACACACTCAATCGAGCATCTCTATATTTTAAAGTGTAACTAATTGAGTAATCCGTTGCATTGAATTGGAGTTGATTATTACCTTCGAAAACACTCGAATATATCTAGTAATAATTTTTATTCAATTGTTGAAATGCAGTGAGAATGCTCGTCATTAACCTGTGGGTAGATAAACCTTTATAATAGACAAGAAATGTATATTTTCGCACGGAATAAAAATGTAGTCATGATAATTACAACATCGCTTTATAAATATTAACGAAATTATAACTTCAACAATAAAGTTATAATTAAATATGGCTGCGTTAACGCTTCAATAAAGCTTCTAATACAATTTCCATGAAAATCCAATTTCGCAACCTTTTCCCACGCGACTATTCTGTAGGTAGGTGATAACATAATTAGAGATATTCCACCAATTCACCTGAATTAATTCCAGTCGCATAGGTCCAGCAGTGTTATTCAACGTTGTTATGTTGGAAGTCCGGCCGATAACATTTGCGTAACTGCTGATTGATGTCCCCATCGGTTGACATTCGCGACAAAGGATTGATATATAGTACAAGCTTCATTTATCATCCAGAATCGAGTTACCTCTGACGCTGGCCAGATATTCAGGTGTTTGTAAATAATCGAATGACCCGGACGTGTTTTGTCAAAATAAATTCAGGTTCCCTTGAAGTTATTTGTTCGATTGCGTTCAAGTGGCGGAGAATTTAATTTGATCAAGAACTCAAGGGGCAAACGCTAAAGCGCTTTGAAATTTAAATGTTGAAATGAAATGCTTGAATCTTGGTTAAGTCTTTTATTTTGTATAAAAACAAACATTTATTGGGTGAAAAAGAAAATTACGCAAGATGCTCAAGGGAGTAGAAAATAAATTAGTTTTTCAAAATCTTTTTTCAATTTATCAATAAATATCTCCGTGACAACACATCGGATTGTGAATATAGCTAAACTAAAAGATAGTTGAAATAAGCGTAGTTAACTACATTATTAGCTAATAACGTGTTAAAAGTAAATTTTACACATTTTGTTGTTACGAGAATAATTCTAGCATTTATGATTTACAGTTTAAAATTGTCCATTTTTAGGTAAACAATAATAGCGCGATAATGTTTTAAACAATTAATTATTAGTCTTGCTAATTTGTTTAGTACTATACAGGATAACTAAGTAAACTATTAATCATTTGTTTATAAAATTTTATTTGTTAATTCAAATGTAACTTGGTTTATTTTTGCAAAAAAATTCATAAACTCATCGTCAAACGTACAAAAATTAATACCTATTTAATTGTAAGTAAAGTATGATTTAAATCAGAACATAACCTTTTTAAAATATAAAATACATAATTATGTCATCATGCCTTTTACCCATGGTGAATGTGGTACTGTGCTTAGGCAGATTTCAGTAAAGTATATATATTTTTGCGCATGAAGTGCAGTTACCAGCCGTCCAATCTTGCCCACAAAGGTGTTAGCGGAGAGAGAATCATAGGGGTAAAGAAAGTTAAAATGGCATCTATCGATTGTGGGATTCGAACTGAGGATTTGACAATCTACAGCTCGATGCGTTTACCACGAAGCTATTTATCTCTATTCATTTATTATCTATGATATTTTTCGCTATTTACAAAATATCTAAAAAATGAGCCATAACACAAAATTTTTTTTTGCCAACTGACATTAAAGGTGTCACTTTATGCACTGCTAACAGTCTGTAAAGTGTCATTTTTCTATCTAGGCTGTAAAAATATTTTACATAGCAACGGCTCAACAAACGCTTAGTAACCGTCAACAAATGCATAACAAGCGTTTGACAAATATATAGCAACGCAATTTGACAGCGATAACCTTCAAAATATGTATATAAAATAATCACTAAATTAATATTAATTCCAAATCGGCCAATATTAAATGTATGAAACTCGGCATCAAACACAGATTTATAGCTTCCGCAGCATTCATTGGCAGCTTCTTCTATAAATCTAGTATTTTGGTGCCTAATTAAACAAATAACTATTAATATGTTTTTAGTCTATATCTAATGACGTATGTTTTTTTTTCTAGAAAACTCAAACAACATTTAATTGGCCTACTAGTGTGACAAGTTTTGTCTAATTTAACCGAAGTACTAGTTCGGTATAGTTCTCGAGATCCCAATGGTGAGACTGTAATTTAAAACAAACTGTATATTAAGGTATTTAATATAAAATCAAAAATACCTTAGCATAATGTTGCCGTCAAAGTATTAAATATGATGGATCAAGCGTATAAAAATGTTACAAAAATAGGGTCCGTCGACTTGGCCCCCCCCAATAAAAATAATCGAATCAAAAGCTAGCTCCTAAGTAATTAGAGGTAGCTCTACCTGGCTCCACTAACCCTAGAGCTAGCACCTAATTATTAGCCGAAATATGAAGGTTTATATTCGGGGGGGGCCAAGTCGACATCAGCCCCCTCAGGTGTGACATTTTATATGAAAAGAAAGCTCCGGATACTTTTAATCTAGCACTAGCTAGCTCCAATAAAATTAAAGCTGGCACCTTCGCCGTAAAAATTTCAGAAGTAGGACGAAAATTGAATCCCAGCCCCCCAAATTAAAGATAATCGAGTCAAAAGCTAGCTCCTGATAATTTACAGTTTGCTCTACCTAGCTCCACTATCCATATAGCTAGCACCTACTTATTAGCCAAAATATGAACGTTCATATTCGGGGGGGGCAAGTCGACACCAGCCCCATTAAGCTCGATATTTCACGCGAAAAGCAAGCTCCAGACACTTTTATACTAGCTCTACCTAGCTCCATTAAAATAAAAGCTAGCACCGCCCTCGCTAGAGGTTCAGAATTAAAATTAAAATGATAACTTAGCCCCTTAAAATTAAAATATTCGAATCAAACGCTAGCTCCAAATTATATACTTGATACTTGAAGCATTTAATAATGTGATTTTCCATTTTATTTGCATTTGTATGAAGATATTGTGCGAAATAATATTTGTAAACTACCCCTTTCTCCACAACCTGCATTTGTATGTTCAAAAGATAATTAATAGCTATATTTCATAAAAGTTTTACCTATTTGTACTATATTGTGACCAAATAGTTATTTGTTTAACTAGTCACTAAAATACCAGATTTACAGCAGAGGCTGCCGTTTCATTGATGAGGCGAAACCAAGGTAATGAATGCTGCCGAAGCTATAAATCTGTATTTGGTGCCGTGTTGAACACATTTTTTTTGCCGATTTGGAATTAATTTTAATTTAGCGTATATTTGTAATAGGTATATATTTTGAAGGTTATCGCCATCAAATTATGTTGTCATGCGTTCGTTGAACGGCTGTTATGCATTTTTTACAACTTAAACAATAAAAGTGACAATTGCCGATCTCGGTGGTGTATTGGCTATGTCGCTAGCCTAGCACGCCAGAGGTCGTGGGTTCGAATCCCACTGAAGAGCATGGTCGTTTGTGTTGTTCATATAAATTCATAATCATCTACTCATGAGGCGGCATATGACCATAGTAGTTAGTCCGCCTCTCATCTTCATAATAAAAAAAAAGTGACAATTTGATATTTAGCAGTCTATAAAGTGTCAATTTTAATGTTAATCGGCAAAATAATATTTTTGGTAGGTAAATAGACCTTGGATAAATACCGGGTAAACACCTACCTATTGGGTATTTACCCGACTCACATCACTACCCTAACCTCATCTAGTACAAAACATAAAAATTTGTTAATGTAGGCATTATTATTTATTTTCTGTGTTAATTGTGCTGATATTTAAATATTTAACAAAAAACAAATAATTATAATTCCATCGTTTTACGTTGAGAATAGGGCCCTCAACTCTATTTTTCTCGGTGGGCCTTTTTTTCTTCAGTCCGACCCTCCCAACCACATAATGAAAATGTTTTTTAAAACAATATGATTATAATATGTTGTGAAGAAAATACAATGAAAAGCATTATCTCGTTGGAGCGATTTTTTCTTACCGTGATCTGTAGATATTTTCAATTTTTAAATAGGAAAACTTTATTAAACCAGTTCCATCTATCATTCTCTATAGAACTCCAGAATTATATTATCTCAACGACGCATTCTAACAAGATAATTTGTAGGTATTATATTTATAATAGTTATTTACTTTACAAGTGGGCAAAGTAAGGAATCACCCACGAGAGAAATTTTAGCTCACGAAGCCGAAGGCTGAGTGAGATAATTTTATTGAGTGGGTAATTCCACTTTGCCCACGTGTGAAGTATAACGTTTTATCCAACACTTCTTAATAAATGAAAAATTTATGAAAGAAATATTATTTGACAGTGACATTTGCTTTAAATTTTTAAATTAAAATGTCAATCGAAGTAGTTACAAGGTGTTGTGTGTTATTATTAATGTTATAAATAAAAAAATACTCACTAGTGACTTTCCTCAAAATTATACCCACTAGTGGATAATCTGTTACTTTTCTTGTTTAAAATCGCTATAGTTATAAAGCATTTATTGAGAGGTGTTGGATAAAATAATAAATATTAATACTTGATATCGTATCATCGACTGATATAACTTTATAACATTAAACATTAATTGATAATTATAAATTACATAATACTTTAGTTACTTAGTTACGAACTAATAAGTTAAAGACAACAAAATACACTAAGTGCATTATTAATAAGAACTTTTACGTAATTGTTTTTATATGATGACAAAATTGTTGATTTGTTTTTTAATTGCCATCCTCGATGATGCGATAAAGCTTTGAATATAACTCGAATATTAGCGATATAATAATAATAATATATCTTTATTGACATTCTCGGACGTTATACAGTGCCTCGGCTAGCGCCTCGTCAAAAATAAATTGTAATAGTTTTGTCCTTTGTATTATTATAGTTTATTTATGTCATAGCTGTGAGGTAAGTTATATACTACATTACACGGAGCCTAGGGTATTAAGAAATTACTATGGTAATATTGACATACCACTTACCTTTCTTATGATACCCAAAAAATAAAATACATATATATATATATATATATATATATATATATATATATATATATATATATATATATATGCATTCTATGGATCTTGAGGAGAGTTTATTTAAAAAAAAAATCGAATTACGATTTATTGCTCAGGAACTACTGTTCTGTGGGAATGCAATCTATTGCTATGTAAGAAAATCTATTACATATTAGCAAACGCGTTATACTGGAAGCGAGGAACGAAGTGACGAGCTTTCTTCGCCAATACGCCAATGTACTGACATGTAAGCAAGGACTACATGCAGTGGCATCTATTTAAATCGAGAGACAATACAACACAAAAAATCTGATATTACCAGCACATAATTTCTCGCTTACGGTGCAAAAAAGAAACAATCTGATGTGGCAGCACATAACCTCCAATTTGAACAATTTTTTAAACTGTGCAAAATAGAAAAAAGTATCAAATATAAATATTAATTTTGAAAATGATATTGTCATTAGAATCTGATGTGGCACTACATAACTTTCCAAAAAAAAAATCATTTCAAAACGGTACAAAATATAGAAAAAATTTCGAATAAAAATTGTAGCCAATACTATTCTAAATCTTTTTTAGCTAGCTATGGCTACCTGTAATTAATAAGGAGCTAACTAAAGATCCTAATTATCGTGTTTTTGCAGCTTGGTAGGGGCGTTCAACATTCCATTTTATTTTAAATTTGGAAGTCTAACGGTGGCGGTGCTAGGTTTTATTTTAATGGAGCTGCATAGGTAGAGCAAGTATAAAAGTGTCTGGAGCTTTCTTTTCGAGTAAAATATCAAGCTTGTTAGGGCTAGTGTCGATTTGCAGCTAATCCCTTTCGCCCTGAATATAAACGTTAACATTAAAAATAATAATTAAGTGCTAGCTATATGGATAGTGGAGCTAGGTAGTGGAAGCAGTATATAATTTGGAGCTAGCGTTTGATTCGAATATTTTAATTTTGAGGGGCTAAGTTATCATTTTAATTTTAATTCTGAACCTCTAGCGAGGGCGGTGCTAGCTTTTATTTTAATGGAGCTAGGTAGAGCTAGTATAAAAGTGTCTGGAGCTTGCTTTTCGCGTGAAATATCGAGCTTAATGGGGCTGGTGTCGACTTGCCCCCCCCGAATATGAACGTTCATATTTTGGCTAATAAGTAGGTGCTAGCTATATGGATAGTGGAGCTAGGTAGAGCAAACTGTAAATTATCAGGAGCTAGCTTTTGACTCGATTATCTTTAATTTGGGGGGCTGGGATTCAATTTTCGTCCTACTTCTGAAATTTTTACGGCGAAGGTGCCAGCTTTAATTTTATTGGAGCTAGCTAATGCTAGATTAAAAGTATCCGGAGCTTTCTTTTCATATAAAATGTCACACCTGAGGGGGCTGATGTCGACTTGGCCCCCCCCGAATATAAACCTTCATATTTCGGCTAATAATTAGGTGCTAGCTCTAGGGTTAGTGGAGCCAGGTAGAGCTACCTCTAATTACTTAGGAGCTAGCTTTTGATTCGATTATTTTTATTGGGGGGGGCCAAGTCGACGGACCCACAAAAATAACATGAGTCGCGAAGCTGACAAATCCTCTTATACAAGGAAAGATTATACTAAACAAACTTGTTTCAGAATTTTCGCTTTAATAAATCTAAAACTTTATAATATTCCGGAATGTTATCCTACAAGGGTATTTCAAGGGATAAGAGAGTGAGAAAGTACAGAAGAAAGTGAAAGTGCTGAATAAATATTCAAGTTCCGTCCTTAACACGAATGACGATCGTAAAAATATAATTAAGGAAATAATTCATTCATTACCGACTCCCTTCAAGTTTTTAACGAAGCGAAAAAAATAATTACCACCCTTATAAAGGCATTTACACAGTTTGATGATGGAAGAACTCATGTTTCACCGCAATAATTATTTGGGGTTGTAGACATCAAACGGTGTTTCCGTGAATGAGTTTTCGTGATTTCTGGTTAGCGATAAATTTCAAAAGGCAGAGAGTTCGAATCAGCTGTCTTTAGCTGTAACAAGCACGATGGTGTGCGAAAATTTATGTTTTTAGGGACTTCGCACGTTATTTATGTTACACTTACACCACGCAAGAACACGATGTCTGTATCATTCTTCAGGAATTAAATGTATTCTTGTGTTCTCTTTGAAAATTTACAGATATCAACATTGCTCTTTCTCATATTTATTTTATTTCTCACAAAACGCAAGAAAAATATTAAATTTATTAAATATTCAACATGATGTATGCCAAAAGCTTTTTACATAAATTTTACGTTATTACTTATTAAAGACCAAAGGATTACTCCTAGATATCGCAAGATATATTTACTGTCTAAATATTTTTATCTACGATAATGTGTAAAATTGATGTTTAGTTGTTAGTTTTAATTTTTTATCTACGATAGTGTGTAAAATTTATGTTTAACTGTTTTCAGTTTGTTTCAAGTTTGTAAAACGGTTGTTTAGTAACACGATCCCATTAGTCACGGGCAGTCACGGGTTGCCAAGAAACGAGTGTTTAAAATTTTTAAACACGCCAAATTTGCAAAAATTTTGTTATCATGGCAAACTTCTCATTTAATATTGTGATCCTACTTCATAAATAAAAATATTTTTTTTTTATATTTTTTGGGATTTTTCATTATATTGTAGATAAAATTTTGTACGATACGCTCGTTTTTTAATTGACCCATTCGTGACTAAAGACTAGCTTTACGTACTTGTATCGTAAATAACTATTAAACGGTTGTTTAGTATCTCATTAGTCACGGGTTGCCGAACAATGAGTGATTAAAATTTTTAAATACGCCAAATTTGAAAAAAAATGTTATCATGGCAAACTTCTCAATTAATATTGTGATCCTAATTCATAAATAATAGCTATTTGTTTAACAAGGCATCAAAATACCAGATTTACAGCAGAGGCTGCCGTTTGCTGCCGGAGATGTTAGTAGAGGGGGAACCACAGGGGTAAATTTAAATTGACAACTGTCAACTGTGGGATTCGAACTGAGGATCCCATGATCCTTAGTCCGACGCGATACCACGGAGTTATTTATCCCATAAAAATTTAAAAGGATCTAAAATAGATTTTTATTTTGAAAAAGTTTAGATTACCGCAGTCTGAATTATTAAATATATACAACATCCAAGTTAGGGTCGTGATAAAATTAATTAAATTTCAGAAACATAAGTTAACATTTTATTTACGAATGTTTTACATATTTTAATTAAAACGAAGCATTTATTTTTATTCATAAACAAATTTTAATTTCGTAATTTATATTTGAGCAAGTAATAAGCTTGGGTACTGCAAGTTAAATATTTGACGTAATATTTTCCACGTGACAAAATGTTCACGTAATTTTCTCTCTTTGAGGTAAAGTTTAATTAATCAAAGTTTTAATCTCAATGCATAACTAGCCCTAAAGATTTGCTAATCAAACTGGTATTATGCAACTCAATTTCATGGCTGAGAGAAACTAAATGGAATGCAAAATAACGACATTCATTTGCCGCGTAAGCCAAAATAATACTTCTCCTTTAAAACTGTCAACTTTTACCTTCATAACGTATTACCAATTCAAAAATAAAACCAAGAGTGGTTCTGCTAAGTCGCAAATCTGATAACCAAATACTAATTACTATTGGTCGTAACAGGGAAATCCGAAAGTTCCTACGTCTCCGGTATTCGCTTCTCGGTTTGTTGATTAAACGTGGCTAATTAATCAAAAGCACTTGCAGACACCAGACTAACCACACGACTTGGAATCAAGATCCAAACCCCGCCAAGATCCGGGATCTTCAACGTGCAGTCGAAGCGATGACGTAGGGGTGACGTGAAAGGAGAAATCAAAATAAGGGGAGAGGTTAAGATCGCGTCATCTGAATAATTAATTTAGTTCGCTCTTCGTCGAATCGATTCTTTATTATATTGCAGTTGTTTGAATAAACAGTGAGGTGCTCTTTTGTCATTGTAACTGTGTGAAGAATAAACAAAATAGGTTATGTTGGTTTGACAGTTGACATTTAGGTTAGGTTAATATTATATTTTAACTCAGTACGTTAATTATTTATCTGCCCTAAAAAATTGTTGTGTGTTTTGATATATTTAGCTTGTATAAAGTAAAAATAAAATACAATATGTGTAACAGCTTAGAATATGTATTTTTAGGTTAGGTTGAAGGATCGTTAAAACATGAACGATGTTTTCTGCTGCATGCAAGGGTAATTTCGTGTGCAGTAGCATAGTATTTACAGGTCATTCAACTTTAGCTAGACAAATTTATGTTCTGTATTTTATGTTCATGTACGCAACACTTTTAAAAATAAAAATAATGCGGTCAAGTTGTGGTCAGCAACTCTTTCCAGCTTTCCAAATGGTGAAAATTTTTAAGAAACTAATCCAAATAATATTGAGGTTTTCGATAAGTGCGCACACAATTTTAAACTCCTTGACTGGTACTCCGATTTAAGAAAAATTATTTTGTAAAATAATACTTTAAATAAAAGTGGTAGATAATATATTCGACGCATTTTTTATGAAATATTTTAGAACATTGTACAGCGCTAAAAATAAGACCAAAACACTTCTCTTAAAACACTCAAAAACAGAGCTCTTGGTATCAGATCTTGATTCATCTATGCAACTAATTTACTTATGAATTCTTTTAACATTCTTATACGTAACACAAGAAAATTAAAGTGTAATAGGAATCATAAAAATGGACGACGATATTTGCTTGGAAGTACCTGTTTTTTGTAACATCCTCCGAATTTATTTTTTAAATTACCTCAATTACGTAGGATTTCTATTCGTATGTTCAACTCATGAACGAGAAAAGATTTATTAACAATTAACTTTATAATTATAAGTTTGATAACAATGAGCTGATTTTCGTTATAAAATAAAAAAATTACTGAAACATTTATTCTGTTTGATATGTAAGCATGTATCAACAATAATAATTAATAAACGAACGATGAATTTCTGAAATACTCGTATATATATATATATATATATATATATATATATATATATATATATATATATTTATATTTGTACAAAATAAGTGTAATAAATAGGTACATACACATACTTATTTTGTTCTCATGTACATCCACATAAATGATTAAATTAGTTATATGATAGTAGGTATACAGATACTGCATAGAATATACGGGTAATTTATTTATTCTTTAATAATTCGCTTTGATTATTTAGGTATAAATTATTGCCACGTGTATTTTTTTTTATCTGATATAGTTGACATTACATATTTTATCAATACAAATTTGAATTACATGTCATTACTTTTTATAATTCAGTTCATAATCACAATACACAAATATATTTAGCTCTAATTCACTTGTGGCTTGAAACCGACAATATTTTTCATCTCTCGATAAGGTTCCCGATAACTATCGATGAAATATATTACAATATTTCGCAAAGAAATAACAGTATAAATAAAATAACAATAATTATGTATAATTTTTATTTTTTAAAGACCTATTCTAAATACATATATTAGCACGCCTGTATGTAATACATATTTACTGCTGAGTGTATCAACTTTACTTATAGCAGATTTTATCAAAAATATCTTAAAGCGTTCATTTACTCAGTCGTCAAATCACGGCACCCAAAAATCACTACAGAAATGGTCGGAAAAGATATTTTTGTACTTATACATTGAAATATGTTTTTAGCGTTGTCTAAGCAACGTCCGAAATATCCATTTCCCAGGTCACCAGATAGACAACCGGGAAATTTAGACGAAAACATTCCTATTTCTAAAGCGTTAAATAATAAATTATATTTATAATAAAATAATATAATATTTCAAACATTCCTTTATATAATATTAATACAAACAATGATGGAATAAGAATGAAATTTAATTTAAAAATAACAAATTTAGTGCTTTTGGTTACCAATGTTGGCAATAAAATCTGCCCGATATGACAGCTGTAAAATACATAACCTACAAATTTAATGTTAGTTATCTCAATATAAATAAGAAATATAAGAAATTTACAAGTGAATACGGTAAATATTATAAATGTTTAAATTGTTTTCTAATATATTAGAAAAATTAATTTGTGTTTATATTTATGGTGCAGCCTTAACAATTATCAAAATAACTACTTTAAGAACCATTTCTTTGTATGGACTATTAATAGTTTTATAATTTTCGTACAAAAAATATTGTACAAATCTCTTGCGTGAGCTCGGTACCCGCATTTAATGTGTAAATAACTATTTCTTTCTTTCACTTAAAACGAAATAAGGTCCATTGTAAATATGACGAATAGAAGTTTCTAGTTCATGAAATAAAATTCTGCCAGTTGTAATAAGCCCAAGCAAAGTTAGTTAATAAAATAGTTGTTTCGTGTTATCCTTTATGAAGAGCCAGCGGAAACTATTTACTTGTGAATTACACTCAGCAGAAGTCGTAACTTGGCACAAGTAAACAAGAAAGAGGAACTCTAAACAAAGACAATGGAACTGCTGTTACAGAAGGTGAAACTTGGTAAATTCTTCCGCGCACAAATAAACACAGATCCTCTTCCACTTTCTTATTGTTTTTATTTCTTATTTTACAATACAATTAAGAGTATTAAGTTTTACGTTTTCTTAAGATGGAACAATATGTACATCAAATATGAATGAAGGACAAAAAGTAGAATTATTATCTTTTCTACTGTTTTCAATTTTCGTTTCATTTGCACGGAAAATAATTTTTTTGAAAGACGCTTTAACAAATGTTTATTTTCTGTATTTACTCATGATTAAATAAACTTCACTAGTTCATTTTTTGCTTCGGGGAATTATGTAACGAAGTGAATAATTTCAATTACTTAATTGGAAGAGGGTAGATTCGAGTGCGTTTGTTCAAACTGAATTTAATTTGAAATTAGCACGAGTGATAATTTGTAATAACTCGCTTGCCTTCACCGTTGAAACTATATCAACGACTGGATGAAGTTTTGTTACATTTATGAATTAGTTTATGAATGTACAGCACTGCGTTTTGACTAATTAATTTGGGCTATGCTTTCTCGGAAAATGTATAATGTATGATAAAAAAACATTTATAATATGAATATTGTGTGATTCATTAGTCTGTTCTTTTTTAAACTTTTATTCATTGAATTACATGCACTGTTAAATTCTGAACAACCTTTGTATTTATAATTTTGCTGCAATTTAAATAGGTAAAAAGATATACCAATACAAACAAATAGCTTTTGTAAAGTTGTTCAACAGATTACAAGAAATATCTTTGTAGACGTTCAACATCTTGGTGTTATTTTAGATTTTATCTAGCACCATTATAGAGAAGGAATAGGAATCATGCTAAATATTCAGTTGTGAGTTTTCAGTAGATGAACACATTTTAAGGTCACTAAAATCCGATTTTAATAGTTTCGCGATGACATCTGTGTGTATGGAGTTACGGTTTCTGAAAAACTATTACACTGAAAATTCTGATGTTTTATATATTATATTTGTATCCCTTTGGGAAGAGTTGAGTCGTATTTGGTGATAATCCGATAACCGGAAGTGGTAGTTTACTTGAAGCACTATCAAGTAATTTTGAAATATCTTAGTAAATTATGGTATAATGACAATTTTTGTTAGAATAAGGTTTCAAATGTTTTCTTAGATTTAGAAACATTTTTCTCTTACTGTCAGCATTTATGAATTCCAACACGTTAAAGAAAAATTGTAATTTTATATTTTCGTTTAAATCTGTTAGAGTGCGTACACGTTAACTTCAAGCCTTCAAGCTTGAAGTTAACTTGTACGCACTCTACCTGTGCCTTATGAAAAAAAAAATAGAAAACAACGCTTGAAAATTGCTATTTACATAAGAATCAGGAAAGTAGTCCGTTACTGTCGACGAACCATATTGAAATACGAGGCACTTCGTGCCGAGTATTTTATGGCTCCGAGTCAAATACAGATTTTCTTGACGAGTTATGTATTAATTTTTTTTTGAAACCTTTAATTATATTATAAATTTTAAAATTTAAATTTAAAAATTAAATCTGATTTTCTACATGTATCTAGTAGCACGTTTCTCTCTTTTCTAAGGTAAGAGAATGTTTAAACACGTTTTCGTAACTACAGTGCAGCTTTCTTGTGGTGCGGTTCACGTCACTTTCTTCTTTCTCACTCTGTCCCACTTTTGATATAGAAGATATAGAGATAGAAGATAGTGACGTGAACCGCACCACAAGAAAGCTGTACTGTACGTTTCTAAGATGTTTAAACGTTTTCCTATTTAGGCAGAGAAATTCTACTTTCGCTCCGCATTTTTGACGTGATAAAAAAGTGCTTTCGCTGCGGTTTCAGAAAAATATTATTTTTTGACATGTCAATTGAATAGTATATTGAACAACTAGTGTTACAATGACCTTTTTTGTAATACGAGTATAGTTTGCAAAATACGAGTATTACAATTAGACATTGTAACACAAGTTGTTCATACTACTTTTTCTATTTCACGTTCATAAATTCAATAAAAATAAAATAAAATAGTACGGCATGTTATATACCACCGGTCACCAACGGGCTTTGCCCGCGGGGCCTATCGGGTCCCAGGCCGCAACCCCAACGCAGAGGCTCCGATTCAATAATTTTACGTAATCAATGACAGCCTCAAGTTTGACAGACTGTTAATTTTATGAATAATATATTCCATAAAAACAGTTGCACAAAATTCAAATTTGTAGCATTGTTTTTGAGAAAAACAGTGTCACAAAATTGACTTTGTGTATATGAAATAGGAAAAAGTTATTTTTTTGAAGGGATGAGCGTTTCTTGATAGTAATGTTCCGTGTTCCTGCATTGTTTGATAAGAAATTTATAGCGGGAGGTAAAGTGGTGGGCACAACAGTATATTTTATTTTGTATAGATCCCTCATATATTTATACACACCTTATATTTTTCTTGCATTCTGCGTAGTACGAAGAGCAATGAAATCTATTTACGTAGAAACATACCAATTACCCTAGTCGATAAACCAATAAATCATAAACTAACAAAAAGAAAAGATACAATTTTAATAAGCCGTCTTACTCCAGGCGGGCTTAAATAACACATAAGCGTTCCAATTATTAAGATGTCAACGGAAAGGTCAAATAATTAATTACACGCATAATTATGTAAAGTTAACAAGAATAACTCGGGAAACAGACATCAATACCATTCTTTTATATTTGATGACTTCGAGCGTACGTCAATACAAGAAGCTTTCAGTATTTTTACCATGCGTGAGTCCGGCACAGAGAACGGCATGGAAAGTATTTACTTCTACGAACGAATATATTATTTATGATGACATGTCGATATAGTATATTGAACTTTTTATACATAGCAGTATAGAGGACGCTATGTTACATAAAAAATTATTGTATCTAACATGTAGGGTATAAAAATAGGGGATGTTGTGTAATGCTTTTATTTTCCTGTTGAAAAAAATGTTGATTCTGCTTTTATCGGTGTTACAAAAATATTGCTGTATTTCTCTACCGCCATTTATTTAGTTTTAGGTACGAAAATTTTACATTTGCAGCTCTGGGTCGTACAAAGCGTACAAATATTCGGGAATAATAAAAACACAGTTTTTATTCGTGGAAAAGTACAATAAATGTCCTGTTTCCCAGTTGTTCCAGCAAAACTAAATTTTAATCCTGGTTTGCACTGACAAAGTTGATTTATGTTCCATATGTCGGACTGTAAATTACATATTCCATTTCTATTTGAATTCTGGACAAATCCTTCCTTAATGAAAGTTGTACCTAATTTTTAATTAAGAAATTTCTTATTTGTTTTAAAAAGGGTGAACATATTCGTTGAATTTTAATCTTAAATAATAAGAATGTTCTGAATTTTCTAAAACAGTTTCATCAAAAATATTTGTAATATTTAAAATGGTCTAATTAAATAGAGTAAGTTCACTTTTAAATCATTTATGAAATTTCTTATACCAGGCATTACAGAAATATATGAAATTTCCTGTAAATTAAAAACGTCGAATGTTACAAATCTAGAAAATACGTTTTCCTATTTCACGTACACAAAGTCAATTTTGTGACACTGTTTTTCTCAAAAACAATGCTACAAAATTGAATTTTGTGCAACTGTTTTTGGGGAATTTATTATTTGTAATATTAACAGTCTGTCAAACTTGGGGCTGTCATTGCTCACATAAAATTATTGAATCGGAGCCCCTGCGTCTGGGTTGCGGTCTGGGTCCCGATAGGCCCCGCGGGCAAAGCCCCTCGGTGACCAGTGGTATATAAAACATGCCGTACAATTTTGTTTTATTTTTAGTTTTATTGAATTTATGAACGTGAAATAGGAAAAGTAGTATGAACAACTTGTGTTACAATGCCTAATTGTAATACTCTTATTACAAAAAAGGTCATTGTAACACTAGTTGTTCAATATACTATTCTATAACACTGTTTTGGAAACTACGCATTCCACAAATAAAAATTGTATTTAAACAACTATCATTCCATACGCCGCGTATGAAATAAATTCGACGAATCATAGTCACATAATAGCGCGATATATGAAGTATCTTGATTCAGTTACTATGGTTACGTCTATTTGTTTTAATTTTATTTATTTGAGTTTGACGTTTTCAACAGTTTTGTATTTTGTATTTTTTGTATAATTTCCAAAATCTTGTTATAGAAAGTATAGTCCACAACAGATAACGGAATGGCATGGAATGGAATATGTGCCATTCCATTACTTGTTATAGAATATACTATTGTTGAATAGATTGGGTGTTACAAATGTGGAATGTTAGAAATGTTACAAATGTTGAATGTTATGTTAATGGAAATTATATGTAGGTAAGCTCGCTTCGCTTGCACTTTTAACAAAGGAACCCTAAGCCTGTTGGTATTATTCGATATATTTACAGTTAAGATATGTTCTTCCGAAATTTGTAATATCCTAGCGTTTCTACAAATATATTTATGAGATTTATAACATATTCAACATATTGAACATTTGTGTTTTCGGTAGATGTAAAATCTCTGAACACAATATTCGATATTTTTGCATTCGAGAAATGTATTTTCATGATTTGCATTTTCGTGAAATGTTTTTTCGAAAAGTGTATGCGTTCCCGATAATCACCACTTGTATCTTTAGCCTATGGTTCTCTCTTAACTAATTCCTTTAAGAATAATATTATATGTAGATATTCGATACTTCTCTAGTAATTTTGTTCACGATATCACAACAACATATGTAAAACTGCTTGAGTTATTGTATTCAGTGGCTTATTTTGAACAAAGTGAACGTATATATTTTGATAAAAATTCATAATGGAGGTGGAATATGCATTTGAAAATTTTATATTGAATTATGTAGGTACATTGTGAGTATGACATTTCAAGCTTAAAATCTACCAATGTTGATACAATTCACAATTAATAATTAATACATAACTCAAACATCAAATATCGAATATTACATTAACAATATTATTGTTGAATTTTGGCCAATAGTCCATTTCACTTTATAAAACAATTTTGGGAAAGAGCATTGATATATACTTTAAAAAACAGTTTTGGGAAAGAGCATTGATATCTGTTTGGTCGAGAGTAGATGTAGATTAACACCACTGAACATTGGAAAGACCTACGTACTCCTTTCCGTTTGTTCTTTCAAGTGTTAATAACCTAGAAATAGTAAAACCACGTGTGTTTCTTTGCTTATTTTGACAATTTGTATTCGGTTTTAGGTAATTATTCCATTTTGAACTAATAGAATGTTTGAGAGTACTAGTACAACGAAGAGAGTTTGTTGGACGTGATAAATTTTCAAGAATCCTTCTCATCGTTTTTCTTTTACTGTTGGGATAATAAATGTCAAACTATAAATAATATAAACTCTAATTCTCGTTCTAATCATGTCAATGACTATTTGTAAATTTAATTGTGAATATAGGTAGTATAAATAAAATAAAAATTAATTCTGAAAATTTTGTTGCATGGTGAATGTTTGCACGCATTGGAATGTATATCTTCTGCCGTTATCTGGATAAATGAAATGATCTTATAAATATTTGATGCATTTCTGAAGTAAATTGAAAAGCATTTCTATGTTAAACACGAAGTCGTACAACTACGTCATTACTGATTATTGCGTGTAAAATTATTAGCGCGAACGAGAATAAAAATGACAATAATACTCTCTGGCTTTTCCTACATTATTTAATTGAGATTCTGCTCACGGATTTCATTGAAATTATGGAGAATCCGGAAGCAAATGAGAATTTAGCCGAAGGTTGACATTCATGTTTTCCGGTTCTGTTGGTGTCCGCCATTCCGAATGTCTGTTGTTTACCGCGACTTCATTAAAAGTTTCCTTTGGGCGCAGGAATCAACAATGCCTTTGGCAAATGTATAATATAATTCATCTTGAAATGGAAGGATTTATTAATTATTTAGAATATAGGAATCCATAGGAAATGAATAAATAGTTTAAATATTTTACAAATACTGAATGTACAATTTATTCCGATTTTTTTTTTTTTCATCATTTTCAGAAGAGAAAGATGTTTTAAAAGATATAAAATATTTTCTGTCCCAACTTAATCGTCTAGTGTCCAATTGTTCAATTCAATTATTCCTCAATTAATTCGTTTATTATAAACTTGTTATTATAAATCGTAAAGTTTTACCACCAACAGAAAAGATCTGTATGTACCTAACATATCATATTGCAGAAAAGAAATGTTAACGCATTTTGTTGCAATGGTTCAAACAACACGTCAAATGTCAAATGACATGTCAATAAGTGTCACTTAGTTTATTCAAACTTGTGATTGGCTGTTGCAATGCTGTGTATGGTAAAAGTTAAAACCGTTACCTACTATCTTAGGTACAACATACAAATGCAGCATACAACTTCCACCGATATTAGAATGCTATCGCTAAATACATACATGGAAACGAACTCTTACACAACAAAATTAAGTTTTACCACACAAATATAATCCCCTATGAAAACGATACTTTAGAGGTATAGGTTGCTATTCACAGCTCTATACTAAGTGCTACTAACTAGGACATTTTAAAATTTAGTACTCTTACTTTAGATTGGAGATCAACGATTCTGTTAGTATTTTCTTAATGAATAATATTATTGCCGAATTTCACTAACAACTTTGGGGGGCTATGACTTGAAAGTTGGTAACCGCACTTCATACGCAAAAATATATCACCTACCGAGATCTGTCTAGGTAGAGTGCCGTACCCATAATGGGTAAAAGGCGTGATGATATTTTTTTTCAAATACTCCACGATTCTTTCATGTGTAATTTCTCACTATCGAAATAGGTTATTTTAATTTTTTTTTCTTGTATTTAAAAATTAATAGCTTAAATAACACCACGATTCTAAATTACTGCTTGTCATTTAAATGCATAAACAAATTTGTTTTCATCTATCATAATGACAAACAATATACTTATTTTGTTTCAGCGTTTATAATAATAAAGAAATTTATATATGAGAATTTTGAAATAATATTTATTTGAATCGTGCAAAAAATTATATAAACATCACAATCGTTGAGGAATTATCGATAATAGACTAAAATAGAGCCTTCTCATCGCACAATCTTCAAACATTGTTTTCTACTGGTAAACTGTCTTTACTGTTCGTGCTACTTAATATACTGCACCATTACAATTTGTAATGTGTATTTTGTGAATAAAGATTCCTTACATTATTCAATAGGAACCTCGACAAAAGTAAATGAGCAAGTTTAGAAAGACAAACTGCAAAATATATTATGTTATTTATAAGGAAAACATCTACAAGTAGCTGTAAGAACCAGAGTTGAATTTTGTGAGCTGTGTTGAAGGTTCGAATACGAAAATTTACTTGGAATTAAATTAATTTTTGGAGGTACACAGAGACTACACACTTCAAGGAACACTTTGACTGTTTACGTGGAATGTTTCAGTAATCCGCGTTTTGTTCATTTATGTGTAAATACAACTCAGGGATAATGTTATACAGAATATAGTATTTAGACCTATTTGTCTCTTAAATACAGGGTGTTTCCGGAATAAATATAACAAATTTTAAGAGCTTATACTTGAGGTCATTTTAAGCAAAAATTCCACATAGACACAGGGCCTTCTTGTCAACAAAATACGAGGGGTTCAAGTTTAATAAATAGCACAAAATTTTCTAATTTTTCTAATCAAGCTACTTTTGAAAAAGAAGAGTTTTATGCGGAATAGTCATACTGCACTCCGCGATGTGATGATCGGTACGTCATCAAAAACATGGGGTTAAGATTTCATGACGTCATACAGATTCTCAAACAGTTGTGATGAACAAGTTAAATAGTATTTTTATTTCATGCTAGAATACTTATGACAATAGATTAATTTAATAATTTCAAACCAAGACCATTGTTTTAGAATCAACGATCTTATATTATTTTGAAATTTTGATGTTTAAGTTTGACAGTTCGAGCGCGAAGTGATTCGAGGTAACGCTAATAATAGTATATTGTGTCATTAGGAGTAAATGTGATACTTTGTGTGCTGAGCATGTAAGTTTGAACGACGAGCGAAGCGAGTCGAACAATACATGCGAAGCACCCAAAGACACATTTACTCCGAATAACATATGCTATTTTTTCTTCAAACATAGAAAATAAAATTATAAATATTATAAAATGCTCAAAACTTCAAAAAATATTCTGTCTTATCTAGCATTTCAAGTTGCCGTAGAATATGCTGTTTTGTTATTTTTGTTTATTTGTTTCATTTTTAACTGTCAAATTATTGAATTACAACCTAACTATTTTTCATAATATTTTACTTTGTCCGCCGCCGGCGTAAATGTGTTGCCAAGGATACACTTTTACGCCGGCGGCGACAATGTTGAACTTCTGCTTGTTGAATACAAATACATAACAACGTACTTTTATGACGTTTGAAGAAAAAATACTATTTTATAGTTTACAATAGTGTAGGTAACACCTTATGATTTCTTTTTGAACGTTTTATTATTATTACTATTTAATAAAATTGTAGTTTTGTTTAAAATATAACCTAAAATTAATATTGAAGTTTGACATTTCCGTCAGTGAAGTGATAATCTGTCCTTTTTCTTTTCAAGTAGCGAAAAGAGATGGACCTATTAGACATTTGTAAAATTAACCAAAGATTGAACAAGCAAAAGATAACTATACACATGTAACTGTTAATTATTAGTTCGGAAACTATTGACGTACCGGTCAACCACAATACAATATAATTTAGTAATGTCAATGTATAATGTTAAAAAACAGAAATAGTAAATAATAATAGTAAAATATATGCAATGTAATAGTATAATTCCTTATAATAATAATAATGTTCAATTAAATTGTACAGGTACAGAATTCTAGCGAAAATAAATAAAATATTTTTATTTATTCTTTTCAGCGTAGAATTACAGACAAGAAATGCTCGTTCCAAGTATAATTACATTTAAATTATTTAAAAACTAATTTCAGTGGAAGTTTCCGAAGCAAAACAACTTTGTTCGTATTAATACATGAATCATTACGACTGAAGTATATGCAAAACTAATTTAAATTAAATTAGTGCATATCTGTATAAGCAATGATATGCAAAAATTATGTAGTATCATTTTTCATATTTTTTTACACACACCTTAAAGTCGCATGGCCTTGTGGAGTAATTTTTTTGTAATTAGCAAATTAAAACGTGAATTATGTTTTGTTAAGTATTCTCCGTTAACATATAACGACACGAGGGAAAATATAATATTACAAATTAAATTTATGTTTCTTTATATCGATTATTTTAAGTTTATAAATATTATTTGTAGGTAAGTATTTTTGTTTCATGTTTACATACTCACTAGAACTACCATTAAATTATTAACGATTTGATATTTCGTGACAGGCAAAATGGGTTCGAATTACAATGTTATTGTATTATAATCCTGGTTTTAGCTTAGTTATTGTAAACAATACCGAATAATATCATGTCAAGTTTGGCAATTGTTTAAGTTAATCAGCACAGCGGAAACTGCCGAACATATTCGGGTTGTGTCGAAGTTGCCTAATAATTATAGTACCCTCCATGTACCCTCTCATTCACAATACATAACCAAATAAAAGTAGAATTACATTTATCTAACTTTGCGAATATCTGAAAAGGGAACTTTTTCACACATTATTCATTTATAATTTGAAAATGGAAAAAAATAAATTATGACCAAAGAGTGGATGAAACCTATCTTTTAAACCCCTCACAGATACAATTTTTGTAATTGCTTCCGAAACCACAACCACAAACTTCATATTCCAATCTGCTTAATTGTAAGAACTGTAAATTCTCATCATACTCGCATTCGCAAATATTATATTTGCAACCAATCCGTAAACACAACTATTTTATCCGATACGCGATACCGATCCCCAATCGCAATTTTTGTAAACAAATAAGATTTTTTCTAATTTTTAATAATTTTTAAAAGAAATATTAACCAGAAGTTCACAATGTTTTAAATTGTGCAAAATATGTTGCTATTCTTTAAAATTTTCAGCAAAGAAAGATGGGACATTGTAAATAATCAAACAAATTTAGAATACTTAAAGGTTAAAGGATTTTAGAATCCTCGATTTATTAAAATTTAAGCGTTTCTAGGATTTTAGAAGTCTTAACCTATAATATTTGGTAGATAAATTTAAGATAGGTGCTTCAATTTTCTCAATAATAAACATGGTATGTATTGTAACAGGTACCTCGAACTTGGTAACAAGAGGTAACTGACATGCGAAAGGGATTTACTTGATTAAATGAATAACAAAGGGTAGCTTAGTCGCTGGCCACTACGGAATATTTGAACTCGATTCCGAAGAGTATTTAGAAGTAGACTTCTATTCAAATGGCGGGAAATATGTGCGCAGGCGGGAATCAAACACATATTCAACAATAACAAAATTATATAATATTTAATAACGTACAAGCAAAATAAATTATCGCTCACTCACTAACTTTTACAATAACTTACAAAGATCGAGACTGATATAACATTCTCTATTAACAATATTCATACTTAGAACTCAAATCTACTTACATAAACTCACAAAATAAACTTCACAAAAACTATGTATACTCTCGCATAAGACACTGGTTAAATATTTCCTACAACATATTGACATCCGCTGATAAGCCGGAACTGAAAAGAAATACTAAAGAACTGGAATTTTTCACAAGCAACTAACAGTGAACCATTTAATTAGTTCGAAATCTCTTCATATCGTTTTCAATATTTAATCGTAATAAACCTAAACACCGTATATTACAGTATGTACATACGTAGAAACCTATAGGTCATTTTTCGTTTCGTAGAAAAGACCGTTTATAAAAACATCTGGTCTCCAAGACAGAATGAACAACAATTGCCAAAAGTGTTTCTTATTAACCAAATACATAAAGGTCACATTACTTTCAAACTTTTTTATAGCACAAACCTATGAAAAGAAACCATAAGTATAATAGTATATTGTGCAACAAGTGCAGAAAATTATTTATTTCACGTAAGTTGTGAGAGTTTTATCACGAGACGAAGTCGAGTGCTGAAATCACACGAGCGCAATATACCGTGTGTCCCACGTAAATGTTGGCATAGGCAGTTAACATGTAAAATCAGTTTTTTGTAAATAAAAAGTGTCCGGCAAAAAATTATGCACCCAAATTTTATATCACAATACTGTCAATAACCCTACATCTTATTTAATACAGATTACTTTATTTTGATACCGTAATTTAATGAAATTAATAATAATAATTCTTAATTTTCGCCTACTCTTTTTATTGCTACTGACGTATATTGCCTTGCAATTTGTTTTAAATATTTTAATCTGTCACTGTCAATTTCTGGCGATGGAAATTATTCAGCGTTCATTCCTGTGATGTATTCAGATATTTGTCTTGCACGGCGCCCCATAATACATTCTAATAATATTTACACGGTTCTCGACATTTAATGTATTCTTGATGACAGTGACAGATTCAAATATTTAAAACAAATTGCAAACACTACACGTCAGTAGCAATAAAAAGAGTAGGCGGAAAATTAGGAATTACTATTATTAATTTCATTGAATTGTGGTATCAAAATAAAGTAATCTGTATTAAATAAGATGTAGGGATATTGGCAGTATTGTGATATAAAATTTGGATGCATATTTTTTTGCCGGACACTTTTTATTTACAAAAAACTGATTTTACATGTTATTTGCCTATGCCAACCTTTACGTGGGACACACGGTAGGTAATTCTGTACGAGTTGCACACTGTACTTTTTCTACGATCACACTTTTGTCAAGATTTAAAACAATAATAATTATTACTCTTCAAAAACAACTATTCGACGTTTATGATTACAGCATGAAAGCTGCGCATGCGCAGATGTGCGCAGTGGTACCAACTATAAATCTATAGATTGTAATATTAATTAAAAAGTTGATATGGTATCTTCTTTGTAATCTCAATATCGAAAACAAAGATTTATATAAACTCTGAAATAATTATGAATTATTTTATGATATATAAATGTAATTATACTGGACATATTAATATCATACATTATTATATTATTAGTAAGTTGGTTACACTTGCGTGTAGAATAATTGCGCACGATATTCCACACGACTCTACACCCTCTACAACATTTATTACAAAAGTTAGAACAAGCATAATTCTAATCTGAGATGTACTTAAATTCAATGGTCAACCGTGAAATACAGCCTTGTATTAATGATAAATTGATTCACATTTATTGTAATATTCTCTTTTACATTATACATTGTTCAACCCATCAAAATACTAAACATAATGTACAAATAGTTCTACATTGTATCACATTAATATCAAAACATCAACTGTATTGAAAATTTATGCATTACCTTCCGTAGATTATACAGTAAATAACGTGGATTGGGACTCATTAGATATGAATATTTCTTTTATCTGTGTTCAATAAACTGTGTTCCCAATGAAAATGGAAAGCAATGCAGCCCGACATTTAGTTAATGACACTGTAGCGTGCTCAAATTATAAACGAACAATAATACAATGTATAGATATAACGTTCAGAGCTCAAGACAATGAATCAATATCCTGCGAAGCAATAAAGCGGGAAATAAATCCTGTTAAGGTTGTGAGTGAATTTAGTTGGGGAGCGAATGACCTCTATGTCGATCGGTTTTTGTTTACATTGCTCTCAAATTTTGTATTATTATATTCTTATTTACACACCTACCCTGGTATTAAATATTCATGGAAAATATCACACTAATTCATTGGATACTAAAATATTCATATATTTTCAATAAATTGTAAAATAAGTAGCTACTAATTTGTCAATTATTTAAGGGTTGAAGGTATATTGGAATTTAACATAACAGCAGAGAATTCATAAAAAAACATTCAACATGGAATTTGACATGGGAAATAAAATAAAGAAAACAGCAGTAAGAAGAGAAGAATAATCATCACCCACACATTATAAAATTCGATTGAAGGGATAAAAAACTTCCCTTACATGTATGTGCATGAGGTAAAAACAAATGCATTTTTCTCCGATTGGACTAAACATATTCCCGTTTTGTTTTCGAACCACAAAATACATACATGATTCCTGTATTTTAGTTGTTACCAGGCAACCTGCGATAACAGATGGAAATGATATTCCTGTACGGTTACGTATTTATCGCAAAAACACATCATTTGTTATAAATTATGAACACAATTGCTTGTAACAAAAAGACTATTGTCCGAGGACAAATAATTTGGTACAAAATTCATGCTGTATATAATCTTGAACAAAAATAAGTTCAATAAAAATAATGTAGTAAATTTAATTATTAACATTTTCCGAACAAGAACTGGTTATTATACTTTTTACCTCGACGGAAATTCATGAAACGTCTATACATAAATTCATATTTTTCCCTGGTTTTCTGTGGAAGCAAATTTAACATTGCCGTATTTGCTGCGTCCACTAATTCTGGTAGTGTTCCAGGAATGGAAAAATCGTAATCATTGTACATTTCTAACATTTTTAGAACTACACAACAAAAGTTCGCAAAGTTGACAGATTTGGTGTTTAACAAAAATAAACAATCACCCGTAGTTACAGTATCTAACAATGAACTTACCATATTTACCGTATAGTTAAACAACGATCTATACGCTTACAAGCTCTGGGCTTCAAATTAGTAAACGTTATATTTAGAATTAAAATTAACTGTTTGTAATTCCGATCGGAGAAAAAATAGTATGCATATCTCGTAGGAAACGGATATTCCCGTACTCCTGTAGATTACTAGACTCGGCTATGCTACGCTTTGCCTCGTTCATCAATTATTAAAGTCGTCCGGTAATGTACCACGTTTCCTACTAGATATACTCGTACAATAAACTATACTAGAAAAATCAACGTATTTTATAATGAAATCGTGTTACTAAACAACCGTTTTACAAACTTAATACCAGCAACTAAATATTATTTTACACACTATCGTAGATAAAAATTATTGAAACCAAGTATCCAGATCTGGAGAGATTAGGTTTGTTTCAAGTGGTTATTTCTGACAAGTTTGTGACATATTTGTAACAATTTCACTGCACCTGCGATAAAAGTAAACAAGTTAAGTTTGAAAAATATGCTTCATTTCATTTTTGTAGCGAAAAATGTATGAATTTCTTTATTTATATTTATATTTAAGGTTAGCAGTCAAAACAAAAAAATGAGCACACGCATGCGCTTCACTCTATTCGCCGATCCAGTCTATGTTTCAAACTTAACATGTTTACATTTATCGCAGTCGCAGTGAAATTGTCATAAACATATCACAAAGTTGTCAGAAATAACCACTTGGAACAAACCTTTTAAGGAGATGATCATGCACATTATTTTTGCAAGGATATGTACCATTAGAAAATGCAGACTTCCTACATCATATTCTCGAAGCTATAAAATAAATTTCAATTCAAACTATGCTCTTTGATGCTTTAATAAATATGTTAACTAACAAAATTTTAATTATATTGTAGATATTATTAAAATAACGCGATTTTTATAGGTATCTACGTACCGTGCCAGTTCCTGAGATACTTCCAGAAAGATAACCATTTTCATAAGAGATTTTATCAAGATCCATATTGCAAAAAGAGGAATGACTCTGTTATCGAACGAATCAACCACGTCGCAAGTCGAGTAAGTTATGAAATTTTAATTTTATTTATTTTGTTTACAATTGAAAATGCCCATAAAATTATTAAAGTAGTTGATGGTGTATTTAAGAAAAAAACTTTCAAGGTTTCTTCATTCTTCTCCGCTCCTAATTTAAACTTTTATGATTGAAATATAAGTACAGTACAATAATGAAAGTTTTTCGATACACAAATAATTTACGACCGCGACATTCTATAAGATGTACAAATAAAACCGTAATTTATTTTTTACAAACATAATTTTCACAAAGGAAGTTGAGTCTTGCCTCGCAAGATAAAATAATTTTCTTTCCAATTCTAAAATGTCACAAACATAGAATCAATAACAATCTGATTGGTTTAAAGTTCACCGAACAAATAAACAAAACTTGTACAAAATTGAAGATTAGGATGTAGCCAATTTTCTCCTGCACTTTTCACTTGACTTCACAAAAGGAAACTTGGGCAATCAAAAGCATTACAGGAAATTTTAAAATCTATTAAAGCATTTTTATTGTGTATTTGCGTGCTGATTTTATTTTTGACATTTAGTAGTATTTTTAGTTTTAGCAATAGTAAATAAAGCAAATTAGTAAATAAAGATTATATTCAAAATATATTCTTATACAGGCATACATTTTTTACCTTAAATTTATTAAACTAAAGTTTTGTAAAATAATAAGAAGAGGCGTGATTATAAAGTTCTAGATTTATTTGTTTTGCGTCAAACAAATGTAGACTATATTGTATCACTCATTTGACCTGAAATATACTGTCTAAAACATTTTTTATAACTACAAGTTCTATGTATATATTGTTTTTTATTGTTAATATTCTCATTTCAACATAGTGTGGCATTAATATTTATAGTAGCAATTCGGTTGAAAACGACGATACTCCAAGTTGCATGTTCAACATCAGTTACATTTTTATTGAACTTCATTAATAATGCTTATGGTTATAACACTTTCAAAATAAAAATTGTTATGATTATTTTATTGTCTTATTTTATATAGTTGAACATTTTAATCTCTTTAAAATGTAATACAGGAAGATAATAAACATGTGTAATAAATAAAATACGCAATGGATTGTCAAAAATAAAGCGTATGAAAGAGAGCTTATCTCAGTGGAGCTTCTTTTTTCCGTTTAAAAGAAAAATTAAACAGAAAAATGAAAATATTTCTAAAAATTGACCAAAATAGTTATTTATGATATGTGTTAAAACTGACATTATATTAGTAAGTGGGGAAGTTTGTGAAGGGAAGCGAAGCCGAGTGAAACAACCCCACGAACGAAATAAATCACTTTTAATACGTATATCATACAAAATTTTATGTACGATCTTGCTAGTGTATTAGTAAATACTAAAAAAACGTAAAATGATATTTTGACAGATAGGGTTATATTTGTTGATTTATTTATTTCAAATCGTTAGCAACGTGCTAAAAGTAAGAATAAAATCACTTTTAACACGTTACTATGTTATTATTAAAACTAGTATCAAAATGTGACAATTGTAACTTGCTAAGTAAGCGTTAAAAGGGTCACTTTTAACAACGGTCGTAGATAAAATATTTTACATTTAAATATACAAAGTAATATCAAATGAATAACCTGGCATAATGTATCCAGTTTGAAATGCCTTAGCCTGGCAGAAACATAATTTTGGTCACTTGTAACAACGGTCAAAGGCCACTTAACAATGGTCGTAGATAATAGTTATTTATGATATAAGTGTTAAAAGTGACATTTTTTTAAGTAACAAATATATATATATATATATATATATATATATATATATATATCATACAATATTTTATCTACCGTTTTTCTGGTGTATTAGTAAATTTCTAAAAAAATGTAGAATGATATTTTGACAGGTAGAGTTGTTGATTTATTGATACAAATCGTTAGCAATGTGTTAAAAGTTACAATATAATCACTTTTAACACGTTGCTATGTTACTTTTAACACTAGCGTCAGAAAGTGATACTTTTAACTTGCTAAGCAACCGTTAAAAAGGCTACATTTAACAATGGTCGTAGATAAGAATCATTCTTTTATTTTTAAAAAAGTTATGGATGCACTTAACATATAGCTATTATTTTGACATACAGCATCCATATTCAATATGCAAGCTACAAAATGTACCATAGCAAGTTAAAAATATTTTCGTAACAGTAACTGTAACCTAAGATTTAGCATATTCATACGTTGTCGACGTTTGACAATGTAATTTGTACATTTTTGTTTCTCCTTTTTTACCGTAATAAAAATTATATTCGATTTATATTATCGTCAAAATTTTTCCGTCAAGTTTTCCGTCTTCAATCCATCTTAAGTTCGGTCGTCTTGTATCTTTCTATTTAGAACTAGCAATATACTACATTATTAGTTATTAAAACAAATTATCAGTTCGGCGGTATCTGCTCTGTCATATTTACTGATTAAATAGAATCATCACCGTAATAATATGGCAACAAATGGTTTTTACTTTCGTTGAATCGTATCTGGCTAAGCGCCAGAAAACTTCTGCGCTGAAACTCACACCTGCTCTATGATTTTTGTCGCATTATTGACTCTGCACATCTATAAATTCATGAGCTCTTTATTTTTATAGATATAATTGAGAAAAATTGTGTGACTGATGGTAAATCTATGGACTTATAAGCAGATGTTGCGCTAAAGAGTATAAATGCTAAAAGCAATTTTATGTTGATATTGCATTTGTTGTGGCGACGACCACAATAATGGCTAATGGCGATTTAAAAGATTAAAGTCGTTAAAAAAATATTAAATATAAAACACGCACTAATACGTTGCGTAATTAAAAAATATTCACATGCACACTATCTCGAGATAAATATTAATTCCCAATAATAATCGTAAAGTACAATAATTCTTTAGATAATGGCTGTCCACACTTTATCATACCTACTGATTTTGAATCATCAATTATCAGAATAATGTATATACAAATATTTAATCAAAAGGAATGGTTCAATAATGTTGTTTTGCAATTACATATACATTATAATTTTTACACAAACGTAATGAGTGTAGTACTGCATTACGAAACTTGAAATATTTACAGACAATTGTCTTAGATTCATCCTAAGTATATTTTGATCAACAAAAATATCTAATGGCGAATTTTGGAAAATAATTGGTACAGATAAAATATAAATAGTTGTGAAGAAACGTAAATTTCAGTGGATTGTTCACATCCTAAAGAAACCACAAGCAAATCTAATAAAACAAACACATATTTATACCCCATTTGGTTACATAAATATATATATATATATTTTGATGTATCAATTAATTTAAAATTATGTTATGTTTTCTTTACCAAATATCAATTTTAATTTAATTAATATATCGTAAAATATTAAAATTTAGGTAACTAAATGGGACTTATTCCAAGCATTATTAAATTTTGAATTTTGTTGTAAAGTGAATAAGTAAAAAGATAGAGCAATATAAAAAGAAGCATTGAAATCCTTAATTGCTATATTTCAATTTAACACCCTATAAGTGTATTTTGTTTTAAAAATATTACAATATAATTACTTATTGGAGCACTGTGACTGACAAGCCAACAAAATAACTTACATAGTATTTATTTAGTTAAAATTGAAAATGTCACGCATGAAACTAGGCAACCCTTTTAAATATAAGATCAAAAAGATATTCTGTCACATGCAGGGCCCATTTTCTATCGCTAGCTTTTACACAAATTGATCTACATCGCAGTAAAGCTGCAAACTGCTGAAGTCAACACCTGTCAATTCTTCAGAATATAAGCGATTTTCTTTTGTTTTAGACCTTACGGTGTTTCAGACGCACATACTAATTAACCCAACGAGATCTCTCTGTGTTTATAAAATTAAAATTCTTTTTGTATTAATTAAAAATGAGTAATTATTTCTGGAAATGTGATCGGGAGAATAAAAACAGAGGGAAATATTTTTTCTGCTGTAATTTCATTTGTAACTTGATACTTCGTTTAACTTTTTAAGTGGGAATCGGGAAGAATTTACAAAAGTTTAAATTAAATATCCATAACATTAATTTATTTTTCTTCAAACATCATAAAAGTACGTTGTTATGTATTTGTATTCAACAAGCAGAAATTAAATTTTTTCGTCGCCTGCCTAAAAGTGTCGCCTTAGTAACATTTTTACTTCGGCGCCAAACATATTAAAATATTATGAAAATTCAACAATTTAACAATTAAGAATAAAACAAAAATAACAAAACAATATACAGGGTGTTCATTTTAAGTGGTACACTATTGCTATTTCGAAAACTATAAGAGCAACGAGGTCGGTTAAATTAGCAAACAATTTCTAAATTATAAGACAATTAAAATGAGCAAAACAATATTTTTTGAGACCAGTGGTTCTCAAAATGCGGGGTGCAACTTTCTTATTTTAAATGGCAACCTATTTTTTTTTTTTTTATTTGCTATTCGATTCAGTATTTTTTTCTGAATTCAATGATATTCACATGTAATGACCAAATAATACAAAATATTTGAGAAAAAATGCAAAATTAAATATGTATCATTTTCATTTAAATACGCATATACAAAGTTTGCCATGGAAGAAAACAAATAAATCATATGCATAAAATAATTGAAAAAAACTGTTAATTATGAGAATAATTATTAATTTTGTTGTTACAATACAGAAATACAGAGGTACAATACAGAAATACAGAGGTACACTTCAAAAAACTAATTTTAAAAATTGTTTGATTTATTTGTTTTCTTCCATGGCAAACTTTGTATGTGCATATTTAAATAAAAATTATACTGTCTACTAAAGCAATTCGTAACACTGAATAAGAGAATATTTATTAGAATTTTTAGCAATTTATAAGAATTTATATTTCTATTTTTTATGTTTGAAGAAAAAATAGCCAATTTTATTCAGAGTAAATGTGATTTTGTGTGCTTCACATGTAATTGTCTTACATACTCAGCACACTAAGTGTCAGATGTACTCCTAATAAAACAATATACTACATATTTGATATAGCATCATGAAACCGAATAATTTATAGAAAACTATTTCTTTTTTCTGGAATTATTGGTTTACAAATAATAATTATATGTACATATTTACCAATATGAATTTTTATTCGATTGTGGTATTTTTCTTCTTTACCCCTTTGGCCCCTGTACCGCTAACACCTTTGGTTGGGGGAGGGTGAATTGACGGCTGGTAATCGCAGTTTATGGGTAAAAATATATCTGCGAGCATATAATGCCAACCCAATATGGGTAAAAAGCGTGATAATATATTTATTTATTCTTCTTAAATTACAAGTTTAATCCAATGTATTTTGCAGAAATCCAGTTTGTATGCAAATTTCATAATTTGTCGGTATACTTTATGAAGGATTAACAGTTAAGAAGTTAATTTAACACTGTATAATTAAAACAAGATTAGTTTAACTGCCTAATTTTTCAAAGAATATTTTACTTTAAAAATTCAGGTTGTCGTTTTGAAATTAAGCTTATGTTTCAGTGGAAAAGAAACCCAATTACTAATTAGCTTAATTTCTTTAAATGTTAATTAAGCACACTGTAATAGCAGTGGTGTTCTACTTCTTAATTAATATCTAAATATAGCTACGAAATTTTTACTTTACGAACAAGACGATGTAATTTTCATAATTGGACTGAGGCATAAAGCACTACAATTTTCCTTTCTTTACTCTAAACAATACAAACACTTGGCTTCTCAAAATAACTATTATTTAAAATTGTTGCTTCTTGAATACTGTCATTAACAGAGAATTATTGTAGTATAAGTACAAACCAGAAAAATAATATTCAAATAACACATCATTCAATCTGTTGATTATAAGGTATCACAATGCTATAGCTATTGCAGATAGAAGAAAACTGAAAATAATAATTTTTTTTTGCAAACATCTTTCTTCACCTCGACAATCAAAAAAATTCCAAGGGCCATCCTGATAACAATATATACACTTATTTTATATTAAAAATTTATCTTTAGAAATGGTTTTTACTTGAACAAAGCAAAAAATTCGTTGCGTACAAGAAATAGGTTACAACGAAAAACGGAAATAATGTGTGTTTCCGTAAAGTACCTCATTTTCTTTGAAAACTTTTGTCCTAATTCAGTATAAGGCACAATAAAACACCCACATCAGCAGATACAATCATTCTTTTCTTACAATACTTCGTATCCTGAAAATTATTTATCTAAAATTAAATATGTTTCCTCCATAATACAAACAGAAAACTTTTGATGTACTAGCAAAAAAACTTCATATTTATTTTGCCGTACCTAAATAAACAGGGAATTTTGATTGGAATAAATTTTATTTACAATTTTACATTCAGAGCAACTTTTGAAAGAGAACATAAATAGAAATACGAATTCCATTGTTCGTTAGGTTTGGTAGAGTTTCTCTTCGAATGGAATTTGAAACATTTTGCAAATAAAAATCATTTCCTTTCACTCAACTAATTATTCTAATAAACTAGATAACTAGAACACTAATGACAATGAAATTTTATTATAGAGAAATAGAATCAATCATAAATTATTAATTATAAGGTATTGAATTGTGATGTCATAGGTTGACAGAGATACAACAAAAGGACTTAATTACCATGGATGCAAAATCGATGATCAGCAATTTCATATTTTATTGTAGTTTAAAATTATTCTTACTTATTTCAATTTTAACTTAATTAAAAGAAATCCGTTTCTAGAAAGTTTTGTGCGACCATGAACTATCAGTTGATAACCGCACTTCGCTCACAAAAATATCATATCGAGATCTTTTCTAAACAGAGTGCCACATCCAGAAATGGGGCATTTATTCATTCTGATTTACCATCCCAGAAAGATATCATTTGGCCCAGTTGAAATCATACAAAGGAAAATTGTTTAATTCACCATATTTATAACTTAAATTTTTATTTCCCACACATTCATATATGTAAGGAAGGTATTATGTTTATGTTAAGAATTAATTAGATTTTTGGAACAAATCATCAACAGTAAGTGGTATATTATTTGAAGGCCTATTAGAGTTTTTGGACATATCTTAGTAAATGAATGAGATAGAGTAAATTACAGTGGAATCAAAAATTTGTAAAATAATATTATCTGCAATCTTTATTTGAAACATGTTTCTGTATTTTGTTGTCGTCATATTCAAAAACAGTGTTCGTGGTACCAGCACCTTTAGGCCACTTGAAGTCTTTATGTTAGTGATGTTTGTTAACTTGTTATTACTTTATTATTATTTTTCCTTAAAATATTCTTTAAAACAACAGAATACAAAGAGAGTACAAATAAATTGAGTACAACAATTTTCCCTTTGTAAGATCAGAACAATTTTTTTAAGTTATTCTAAAAGTATTAATTGGGCCAAATGATATGATTCTTATCCCATACAATCCTACAAAATTTTAAGCAATACTGTTACAATTAAATCAAATCAGAATTAGTAACATAAGAGTTTATCCGAAGAAAGAATTCGTCAACAAATTCTCACCTCAAATTTAAGGTCCTCTAGACGCAGCATCCACTCATATCACTCGGTGATCACGCTGCACGGTGCACGAAGTCACGATCACTCGCGCTACGTTCACGTGCACTCACACGTCACGCTGCCAGTGCATGTGTCCTGGCGGGCGGCGTGCGTCCGACTCACGGCGTCGCGACGCGGACGAGAGCACCGCGGCGCGCTAACCTCGCGGTGCACGCGCATTGAAGGAGAGTCGGAGAGCGGCGTCACAACAACCTGGGGCTAGAGAAAGAGAGAACTTGTGGGCCGGTGGGCGTGGAGGAATCAAATTTGAGGCTGGTATGACGAGGAAAAGTTGGTGAGTGCAAAATAGTCATGTTAGCCGTAATGATCATAATCAGGAATTCAAGTCGGTACAATTTGATCTATTGTGGAAAGTTTTAGCGATGATGTCTTAAACACTTTGGAAACAATATTTGATACACGCTGTTGATAACATTAACTTTCAATTCACGCACTCGTACGGTAAATATACAAAAAAACATACTGGCTTTCCCCGGGTAGACTACAGCAAAATCATCTTATTTACAAAGATTTTCGTGTATCAAAACCCACAAAACCATCGATAACCGCCAATAATTTAAAGATATAAGAGTGTACAAATTTGTTTTTTTTTTCACGACATGCCAGGAAACCCTTCTTCTCCCGAAGTAGTGAGGAAAATGTGATTTTCCTCTCTGGAGAGGAAAATATAGAAGTGTTAGCAATTAATTGTAAAAATTATAAATAAATGCTTAATGTTATTGGAAATCCTTAATTTAGTGATATACATACTTTAAATTATCTTAAAATTATGTCTTATGTTTTTCTTTTTCTAGATTAAATCACAATTTGACTACTTTAATTTATATTTAAGATTGGTTCATTGGCATCTGATAACCTAACTTTTAACGACTCTGTTGTGTTGTCAAAGTGTATTTTAGGTCCGTGCAAATCGTTTTTAGAAACATGTTGTGAAATCAAATTTTGTGTCTAACACGATATGGCTGGAAACCCTATCTTTCTTCTCCCCAAATAGTGAGGAAAATATGTTTTTCTTCTCTAGAGAAGAAAATACAGAAATGTTACCAGAATGAACGTTATTTACAAAATATATATTGTTAAAGGTATAAATAAATTCCTAATTTTATGGAAAATCCTTATTTTAGTGATGTATGTACTGTACTTTAAATTATCTTACAAATATGTCATATATTTTTCCTTTTATAGATTAAATCACGATTTGATAATTTCAATTTAGATTAAAGATTGGTTCATTGGTAACACTGTTACACCACCTTGTGTAACGTGACGTGTCAGATGTATTGTCAAATTGTATTTAAGGTCCGTGCAAAACTTTTTTGGAAACATGTCGTGAAATAGTTATTTGTATATTTAGAGCGCAAAGTTAAGTTTTGTTGCGAACGAGATAAATACATTGCGTTCGAAATATACACAATATTTTCCAACGCCTGTTTTAAAAAAGAAAAATATAGATTTCATTAAAATAAACGTTTTTATGTCATTCCTATCATCCTGTCACAGGTTGATGTAGCTGTTCTTTTACTTCGTATCTACGGTGATAAATTAGTAGAGAAAGAAAAAAAAACAATCTTTTGTCGCTCGTTGCTATGGGAGACGAGCGACAAAAATTATATAAATGATATTTTTTTTTTATTTCAGTGGGATGGATAGCTGGCCGAATTGAGATCATAGCTTCTGCTGAAAGAAATTCCAGGTTCATTGATACTTCATCACTCTTCAAATGACCAAATCCAAAAACTGAAACATTCAAAGCTAAACCGAAAGACTGCTACTTTTCCTCCACAGCATTTTTATCAACGGGATGGTTTGGTAAGTAATCGCATAAAAATAAATCATTCACTTATTTGTCGAGATAAAGCAGAGCAGCCACGTTCAGAAAGGATTAAATAGAATTCTTGATGATGAATTTATTTTTTTGCAAAGAATATTTGCTTAACTGTCTATACTTGCCTTGATTTTTAAGGTTTATTACTTTAATAATTTGCAAAGTAGAATTGCGTCTATATTATTGTGAAACAAAAATTCTTCAACCTTACGTCACAAGGAAAATGTGAATGTTAACTAATAGTGAAATATCACACGTTAATGATGAAATATCGAGTCTGTTTACATGATTTATTATTCGGCGTTGTGGTTTTAATATAATTTTCCTTGGCGTATTACAGTCTCTCCTGTATCGGAGCACACATAGTCAACAAATTTCAATTTGTCCCTGGAACATCGTAAATAATGCATTCATCGATCGAATTGCAATACACCAAGGTGATTAAGATATTACACTTGTTAATTGCACTAAATTTTATTAGAATAATGGATTAATCTCCTATATACGCATATAATTAGCAATAATAACAATATTAATGAAAATCCTAAATTGCAAAAATAATGAAAAGAGTTATTTTAAAGCAACTAATAGTATCTAATCAACTAAATTTATCAACAAAGAATAAATGCTTTATTAACCAAAAGTGTTGGAGTATGAATTTAAACTTTTTTTGCGAAATAATTATTAAACTAACGACAGTGCATTTTCTATTTTGTTGACGAACAACAAATAGAGATTCATATCGAACATCATAAAATTATCAGTTGTGCAGGCGTCTAAACCGGAACCGATCTGGACGTAAGAAACACATGACTGAGATAGCTAGTTATTTTAACTCATATCACTAGATCTTCATCCCAGTCGAGTCTTTATCCGTGGAAAAGTAAAGTGCGTTGCTCTTTGTTGCAATTTTTGTTGTGTTGGTAGGCAATGATATCGATGTAATTACTGTATTTAAGTGTTAAATTGATTCTTGGGTTATTAAAATAGGTGCTAAAAGTCTGTAAAATGGGTTAGCAGTCGTGTATTTTGGACGGAGGTGTGGGTCACTCGAACTAAGGTAACATGTGCCTGGTAATACGTGCGTTTTCAATCAAATTTATCATTCGCGAGTGGGTTTCTCTCACCACATAAAGTATAATTTTGTATGAATGCTTACGCAGAGCAACCTAGAGTGCTTCATACAATTAGTAAGACTCCACATCTTCCTATAAGGTGCAGAGAACATTCCGCTGGAGGTCATACTCTGTGTTAGTTGCAACCATATGTAGCTTATACTTACAATACAGAGGAACAGCAGAAAACGTAAGGTTGAGATAATCACGCTTGAATATATTTAAGGATTTTTAATTAAACATAGCTAAACTGATATAAATTCAATTTGTATATAAAAATTCTATTCATTAGCTACTTTCTAAATATAAATAAAATATAAAATTAGAATATTTATGCCGATCTCAGTAGCGTAGTTGCTATATCACTAGCCTAGCACGCCTAAGGTCGTAGGTTCGAATCCCACAGAAGAGCATGGTCGATTATGCAAATCAAAATTCACAATCTGCTTCCCAACTTCATAAAAAATATTGTTCATATAGATATTATGTACATTCATTTGAACATATTTGTATGCAGAAATTTGATAATAAAAGAAATTCCTAATAAGCAAACAATTGAGAGCAAAATGGCTAATGGCTAAAGAGCAGAATTAAAGCAGAAATAATGTCAATATACTCAAGACGATAAAACAAGAAATAGAAAGATATGAAGAGGCGTGTGCAAGAAAATCTGATCCACTGCAAGAAAAAGATCTAAAGAGCTCCTTAAAAAAAAACACGTTATTAAATTAATGTATTTTGTATTTTGTGTGCATCCACCCCGTTGGGATTTCGATCCTGTGAGATGGATGGGAAATTAAATAAATAAATGTACGAAGATAATCTAAGTCGCATATACGAGCACAATTTATTCATCTTGCTCATAAAAGAATTATAATACCAATAAAAATTTGAATTACTAATTTTGGCGATGATGTTAATCGATCATTACATGAAAGAAAATGCAAATATGTTCCGTAAAGATTCTGAGAATTCTGAATTGAGGAATACATTTCACTAGTCGTTGACGACATCCAGACATGCCTAATTCAGATAGCGTGAAAATTGCCATCTATCAGAGCCTGACAGAAGCGATCAGTCGTATAACTGCGCCATAAATTTTTATAATGTCGTTTACGCAAGTTTTTCAGCGATCAACGGCCGTTTTCTTAAATGTTGACGCAAAGCGAATGCCGAATAACACATCATCTGCTCCTGAAAATAGAAAGTTTGCACAAAGAAGTTTGAGGAACAAAAAATTCCCAGAAAAAATCTCCGCGTAATGTTACACGCTTCATGAACACGGGTAGAAATTTTTAAAATTATGTACTCACTTGAGAGGCTATCAACACGCAGAAACGTACTCGAGGTTTTTTTAATAGTATAATATATTCTTTTCTTCATTTCGGTACAACAAATAGCAATTTCAGGTCTCACTAAATGACAATTTCATAAATAAATCTAAAACAAAATTATTTTATGTTTGTTAACAATTAGAGCAACAATGATACTTAGAAATTGTCTTGAAAATTACCTTGCAAAAATGAACGAGGCAAGGTTTCAACCCTTCTCTCAACACAAACTATGAAACAAAATAAATATAATATAATTTATACTCCCAACTAAATTGTTATAATTTTGCTCCTCACATAAATACACAAACGAAAGATGTGAAATCAATTGTTGAGGCAAGTAGATGGAATCTCATCCAATGGCTCAGAATTTTACCTGCAGACATTTTGAAATTATTTCGTTTAATTTTGATGTTGCTCAAAAGAGTGAGCACTCTGGTTTTAAAAATTGTCAAAATTGTCTCATCCAATTGAAGTCCTCGCCTACGGCTTGGGCGCCCACCTTCTGGACTCATGATAAAATGTATTACTTTGCTCACTAATATTTAAAACAGCTATTGTGAGCAAATTAAGCAATTTAATCACTAGCGAGAAAAAATATTTTAATCACAAGAGAGAAAAAGATTTATACTCACTCTGGTTTTAAAAATTGTCAAAATTGTCTCATCCAATTGAAGTCCTCGCCTACGGCTCGGGCGTCCAACTTCTGGACTCATGATAAAATGTATTACTTTGCTCACTAATATTTAAAACAGCTATTAAATTAAGGTACTTGTCACTATATGGTGGCGTCAACTGTATACACATTTACTTTTACTTTAGTACGATTAAAATCTTGTGGCTTTTAAATTAATATATTTTGGATAAAAGGTACCAGTGCTCAATATTTTTCATATTGAAATTGAGATTATAATTATTCGTATTATAATTATTTATACTCGTGTATTATAACTTCTACATATGAGCTGATAGTATAAATAAAGTCTTAATAATGAACGAGTTAGAAAAAACTATCCAAAATAAAAATCCCCGTAATGCTTTGCGGTTCATAAACAAAGTTCAGCTTTATAAATTTAAAAATTATGCTCTCTAAAGGACATTAGCAGGCTTTCAGAACATTTTCAAAGCATCAAACTTTCATGTTTATAAACCTGCAGTCATTACTGTGCGTTTACAGTCCTGTTTCACATGTTTTTGTAGAAACAAAAATATAATTAGTGTGCATTAACTAGTAGGCACCCAGCGATAATTACATGTTGTTACCTTAACATATACATAATATATTAACCCCTGAAGACTAATTTTGACAACTGGAGCAAATATCTTCATTATTTCAACCGCATAGGCCATGCATAATGCTATGTTGATAGCAATGCCCAATATTTCATTCTGTTTTAATTATGCAATACATGTGTTCAATATTAATTCTCCGGGATATTTAACTACTGGCTAATAACACATTTAATACAATGGTACAAAACCGAATTCTAATGTGCTATTTGATTTATAATACATGAACGCTGAAGGAACGAACAACAAATATCAGAGTTCAAATATACGTTTTATTTATTAATCAATAATGTATTGTTAAATATGTAGCGTTACAAATTATTACAATCTTTGCTTTCGCATTTTACATTGTAGTATTTTGTTGGGAATCTTTATTGTTCCATAAAAATTTTCCAGATAAACGTTGGCTAAACTAACAAATAAAATTTCCGCTATATCGCTTCCTTCAAAATGAAATTTCCGCTCTCTATCTCCAAGTAGTTACGACTGGGACACTTTTCATTTAATATTAAAGTACCACATCAATTTACATCGACATAGTTACATTGTGTAACTTTTTTATAGTAATAATTTGTGTAAATACTTCTATCGTTCTTTCTTCTAATTCACCATCCCTTAATCAAATTTGATTCTGTGATAAAAAAAATGACAATGTTGGTTTGAAATAACTGTGGATCACCTTGAAGATTTGTATACAATTGTTTGTTTGCTAATAAAAACAAGCCTTTTGTTAGGGTATTCAATTTTAGAAGCCTATTAAATTATTTTTCTCTCTAAAAAAAAATTTCGGTGATAATGACTGTTGATACAATTGATATATTTAAATACACTAACAATGTGTGAAATATGGAAGATGTTGTCATGGTTACAGATATGATTGTATTGTAATGTGTCTTTTAATAGCTATTTATATTTACACACCATGTACAGAAAGATATTACTCCCGTATGAGCGTTTATTTGAAGCATGGCCGAGCTAGCGAGTGAGTACTTTTATGCGGGTATGCGTGGATGACGTCTTCTCGCAAAAGGTTTATACAATATTTTTTGTAACAAAATTATTTTAACGGAATTTAAATTTACTTCAAAATTTGCTAGTTTTTCGGTTGCTAAAAGATTTAGTGATATGTTTTGTTTTGTTCAATCCTGCTATTGAAACTTGTTGTTTATTTCTTGGATGCTTAGCTCGAAACCTTCTGTTTTGTCCACTCGACTAATTCCTATGGCAACGGGATGGATAATGACAGGTGATTGGGCGAAAGTTCTTTCGCTCACTACTTTCACCCACTCATCTGTCATTACCAAATTGAACCTTACCTAACATTGAGTATGTAGACCACAAGGATGGGGGCGCGTACTTACAATAGCGCAGGATTGAACAAAACGCTATATGGCATATACTATTTTTTTTTAATTATTGGCAAATATCACAAAAACTGGTGTACATTTTATGAACTAAATTTGATTATTTTTATGATTATTTTGCTGTAGTAGAATGTCCGGGAAAGTCAGTGTTTTTGTATGTTTTATTTCAAGAGTACGCGAATTCAAATTTCCTGGTTGTCATATCAGCGTGCGCCAAATGTTGTGAGTTGAAAATAGTATATTGAACAACTAGTGTTACAATGACCTTTTTTGTAATACGAGTATAGTTTACGTAAACGAGCCGCAGGCGAGTTACGCAAAATACGAGTATTACAATTAGGCAATGTAACACGAGTTGTTCATACTACTTTTCCTATTTCACGTTCATAAATTAAATAAAAATAATATTGTACGGCATGTTTAATATACCACTGGTAACCCAGGGGCTTTTCCCGCGGGGCCTATCGGGTCCCAGGCCGCAACCCCGACGCAGGGGCTCCGATTCAATAATTTTACGTGAATAATGACAGCCCCAAGTTTGACAGACTGTTAATTTTACAAATAATAAATTCCCCAAAAACAATTCCACAAAATTCAATTTTGTAGTATTGTTTTTGATAAAAACAATGTCACAAAATTAACTTTGTGTACGTGAAATAGGAAAAGTTTTTTGTTAACTTACACAACACTTTTAGTAAACACTGACAAGTGACAGTTTATTCACATTGCCAGTGATTTAGAGAATGTACTAGTACCGCGGTAATTACACTTTAACGGGCAAAGGCGTGGATTAAAGAATAAAGTAGAATAATTGATTCAATAACGTTTAAAAAAATTAAGCTGATTAAATTTGGAAACTTAACCGATTAATTAACGAGTTTGATATTTCATTTCCCAAAATTCTATCAAAGTATATAATTTGATAAAATCACCAAATCAAAATGTAGTCCACGTTTCACTCTGAATAATAACTCTTCATTAACAGCATTCATGTAAAATTCCACCAGAGCCTCTTCATCAAACGAAAGTACCACTACAATTTATCAAAATATTTGACAACAAGCAGATTGTTTATTTACAACCGTTGTAATTGCTGTTCTCGCCGCTTGGCGTCACTGCCTCCCAGCATTCCCGGCATATTTCACGCGGACACGCAGAATTAAATAGAGAAGGTTCCTATTACCACTCGCATTTTACAGCCGCAGCAGATTTCACTTGACTACGTTTAATTTTCTGAACCGGATGCGCAAATAACCCTGCCAGGCTTAATAATATCGTTGTGGACTTGCGGTTGCGGCAAATGGACTATTGAAATTTATCTTCTGTTTGGTAAATTTATTACCCTGGGGCCATTTTGCCATTTACTGCGTAGGTTTTGATTGAATTTCTATCAATATCGGAATTATATATTAAAATATTTAACTGCAAATGGCTGGATTAATCAACGATATGGTATAAGTATAAGTATAAGTCCACAAAATACAGGTGATTAAACATACAAAAGATAAAATTGAGTTCATATCTTAAGAGTTAAAACCATTTATTAATAAATAAAAATCTGATGTGGCCGCCCAATACTACTGTTAAACGATACAAAATAGTATTTGATGATACAAAAACATATCTTCTTATTTGTTTATTTTCTATTTATATTTGAGAAATTTAATTTGATTTCGTATATTTATTTAATTTTTTGACATATATTTCACCAAGTAAACAGCTGCACAATCAAAATGACATGTGTCACATTTAGTAAAAAAAAATTAAAATTTTTAAATGTTTCCATGGTGTACTAGGAATGCAAGATTTATGAAATCTAATTTCATTATATTTTACTATCTCTAAATCTGATGAAAATTAATAAAATTAGTGTAATCAAAACACGTAAAATTAATTATTCTACAACTTTCAAAATAACGTAAATTGTTGAAAAAGGAAATTTAACCGTGTTTTTCACGAAAAACTGTCAAGGGCTTTAAGTAAACTGCTACTTCCGGTTGACCAGTTTTATCCAAAATCTAATCAGCTCTTCATTTAAATATAAGGAGCAAAAATGCACAAAATTGTATTTTTGGTATTATAGTATTTGAGTTATGCGAGACGAAAAAATTGCCACAGACTTCACACACACACACACATACATACATACAGACATCATGGCGAAAAAAGTAAAATTGTATTGTAGGGACTCTAAAATGTGCTTATTCATTGAAAACTCACTACCCAATTTTTTGACGAAAAATAATACCTCCCTCACCTAGAGGTAGGCGGGAGGTAACAATTATCCTGACTGCATTCCAACCAATAATTATTAAGCTATTGCATAGCTTTTATCGCGGGCTTTGAGCGCGGCGACCGAATCAAGAAATTCCGTAACGAAAAAAACCTGACACCCCCACTCCGACCGGCACAGCGGTGCGGCGTTAAAAGCCGTGCATCGTCTAACGTCGTTTCAGTTCGGCATACTTCGGCACGATGTTTGTGTGCGTGCGACTAGACGTATGCGTGTAGACTAGCTGCTAACTGCTCATAACTGATTCTATCTCTTTTAGACGCAATGCAAAAAGTGTAACTTGAATTAATATCAAAGAAAAAAAAATACTGCATAAATAAAATAAATAAATAAATATAATTGCATAAGTTGATAAAAAATGCTATGCAATAGCTTTCCCGCGGCAGTCCCCGAGTGCCACACGTATTTTTTTTTTTTTAATTAATTTTCCATAATATAAATATCTTTTAACAGCGTAAATTTTATAGCCTGATACGAATATAAAGCCATAATTTTAGACGCAGAACAGATTCCCTCATTTTTCTCGGTCTGGTGAATCTAAATTCAATAGATCCTTAGAATCAAGTGTCCTTATACCCGTAGTTAAGCTACTCATCTCGCTATATAATAACGTTTAAAACAGTAGTAAATCAAGAATATTTTAGCCGCTAGTTTCAAGGTCTGCTACCTATTCGAAGGTCACCTTGAACAAACGTTTATAAAATACATTTCTAAGTCTACATACAGGTAATATAATAGGTATTTAAATATAAAATTCAACTCAATTTAAAAATATTGTTTAAACTGAATCTGTGCAAATATATGAAACTACATTTTCGTTTAAATTACCAATATTTAGAGTAAATATTTGTTGATGCAGAATGGTAGATAATCACATACGTTTCCATGCATGCCGAATGTTGAAATTGAGTAAAAAGGGCAAAAACTGTGTTTGCCTTTTAAATGAGACGCAAGTGAAACGAATTTTTTGTAGCAGTTTCATGGCTACACTGAATACTGAAACTAAAAGTTAATATTTATTCAGTTACTCAGCGTTAGATATTAATGCATAAAATGCAAAAACCTTATTTCATCACAACATTTTGCTGTGTCCATTTAAGCTTTTAAGCTTTCATGAAAAATTGGGGTGTGCTGTGGACAATCTAAATTTGTCTCATGAAAAAATGTGTAAGCACTATAAATTATTATTATAGTAACGTATTAGGCTGTGGCAGGCAGTCGGAATTCAACAGTCGACATCTATACATTATCCAATCTGTCAGATAATCCAATCGAATATCTCAAAAGTAATTTTACTGTAGTACCATTCCTTTCTGAAATTTTCTGAATTCCTCTCTTAAAAATTTTAATTTAAATTAAAACTCAGCTACAAAACCAGGCTAAAAGAGAAGCTTCAATCAAGTCGTAAAGTATATGAGTAGATAAAATTTGAAGGCAGTGAAGAAATGTTCTCTTTTTCCAATATAAATCCATGTGTAATCCCTTGAATATTCGAGCGGCCGAATCTGCGGTTGAGTCGATAAAACAGATACGAAAATTGGCGGAATCATTTACACGGACGGACGAGCATAATCCTATATTCACGAGAAAATGGCAACTTTATTCCTAATGGAAAGCGAAGGCAATATCACGAACTTCAGAGCTCATTTCTCTTACAAACCGGAAAGAAGAGATTTTCAAAGAGATTCCTCCACATGTGAAACATCGATACTGTATTTTTGCGTGTTATTAAACTTTATTGTAACATGGGGAACACGTGGAAATGATTGCTCAAAAATCGTCATTGAAAGCTCAGAAATCGTCACTAAAGTAACCCATTATACGACGATTTTGAGCATCCCAGTGTTGGCAACCGTTAAATAATTATTGTACAATTAGGATAATTTTGGCAGATATATTGATGTACTATAGTAAATTTGGACATAACATGAAACAAAATTTGCAAGAAGAATTAACTTATTAATTGCGATAACGAAATTGAGGACAAAACACATAATTTTGAGTGTTATTTACGATAACTTCACTTCTCGAGGTTGGCAACACTGACTGTCAGTTTCAATTGACAACTGACAGATGTATGAACTTAACCTATATTGTAATTTTTTTACAGTTTTTTCGAATTTTAGATTTCAAATAAAACTTAATATGTACCTCGGCATTGAAGTGCCTTTTTATCACTCACATGGTTTTTTTCCTCGGCCCTACGGGTCTCGGCAACTGAATTCCATATTCGTGATAAAAAATTGAACTTCAGTGCCTTGATACAATAATACAAATAACTATTTATTTGTATTATTGTATCTTATGATATTAAAAATGGTTTGAATTTGTACTTCGCACGTGTTCATGATTTAAGGGAAATAAATAAATACATGCAGCAAATATTGTAAAAATATAAAAAGAAATTTATTAACTCGCACTTTAGTGGTTATATACTTGATAATACGTTGGTGAACGGTGAGTGTGAGATTGAGAAGAATATTGTGAAAAAAGTGGGAGTGAGTCAGTTTAGGTGATTTGGCAATCGAGTAAATGTCAAACTAATATATGCGGGTGAGATTGAGGGTGAACGATTGCGTTGGCGTTCGAGTGTGAAGAATAAACAAACATGTTTGAATTACATATAAATGTGGACAAGATGAAAGTGATGTTCCAGGATAGGAATGTTTGCTTTTTGGTTGAGTGTGTTTCAGGATTCGTTCTATTCCACTGTGCGTTTGTAGAAAATAATAATATAATTTTGTAAACCACTACTTCTACCATATGTACCTATGTCTATATCGTGTTCTTTTCTCTTTGTTTTAGCTTCAGCGAGGATGAGCTAAATAAAATATAAAGCAAATATAATTTCATGTGCATGTAGACATATCATTACGTCTCCGAAAACAATTTAGGTACCTATGAAATTATTCAAGCCTAACAAAAAATGTTATTTTTGTTTCTTATTGCAGCCTATAGAGAATTTTAATAACACGAATATTAAATATTATCAGAAAATATATTGCGAAAAATGGCGGAGGCGAACGAAAGTATTATTTAATGCAAATAAATCAAACGAAATATGCATGAAAATTTTATTAGTTTTTGATTTTACATTACGAAGAAAAAGAAATAAATATTATCTACCTTTTAAAGTTAAATAATAATTAATTTAAAAACAAGATTCTATCTATCATCACGTCATTCGCAAATTTTGAATGTGGTATTAATATTTTGCTCTTGTAACCCGTGCTAAGTAATATATTTTGATTACCTCAAATATGTTTTATCAAACGTGTTAACTGTAAATTTAAAAAAACATGTTTCTAAAAACGATGTGCTTGGACCTTAAATACAATTTGACAACACAATTGACACGTCAAAAGTTATCAGACGTAAGGCGCTGTAGTAACAGCGTTGCCAGTGAGCCAACCTGAAATCTAAATTAAAGATGTCAAATAATGATTTAATAACTAAAATAAGGATTTTCAATAAAATTTAGAATTTATTTATAATTTTATATATTTTTTTGTAAATAACATTCATTTTGGTATTTTGGTATCTAGAGAGGAAAACACATTTTTTATTTTGGGAGGAAAAAGGTAGGGTTTCCTGGCATGTCGTGAAAAAACGTTTATTATCTTCTGACTCTGGGTTGTTCTGCAATCTTTTGGGACGGAACGCATTTAAAATCTTTTCATTGATTGTCAAAAAAGAGGGATCCAGGATATATTCTCGCACCCGAACCCCCTAATGTACTTAGCCCTGAATACCTGTGAGTAAAATCAACATTATTTCCAAAAGGAAAATCAGAGAGTTTCCACATTAGTTGAATGCAGCCATGTCGTTCGTGTGTACGTGCCTCAAATTTAAACGTACCTCGTACGTCACACGTTCTGCACAATAGAACATCTGAGCATCTGTGCGCGCAGCGCAAGCTTCATATGTGATATACATACTTGCGCTCTGTGCGCAAAAATGTCTGCAAGCAGCGACTGAATTATGATATCCGACAGGGTACTTATTTCCCACGGCATTTCTTGAAGGGGGTGGGGGTTCCGGTAAAGCTCTACCACTGCATAATGCGCTAGTGGAAATGATTAATGTCTTTGCATTGTCGCATGTGAGTGAAACATGGTTTTTTTGTCGCCGGTTGATTTAATCCGACAAGAGATGGCAGTGATGGTATTGTGGAATGCGGCGGATATTTCAGGGCGTGCATGTAATTAATTTTAAATGTTGGGATTGTGACAGATACAAGATTTCAGTTTATTTGTAAGTTAACTGTTATCCGATGTATGTATACGACAAATACCTTTAGAGTGTTCTGTAATAAGACAGGTAAAATATGTTGGTATTTTTAAACGATGCAAGTTTACACCGCGACATGCACTCTGGCGCTAGCATCGACTAAACCTACATTTAGCGATATTTATCATAATATATATCACAATGAAACAACTAAATTTAATTAACTAAATACAATTGTTTATTGCAGCATAACGAGTTCAAAATCACAGAGTTCGCCCGTATTAAATATTTCGTTATAATGTTTTACAAAAGTCGAAGTACTAGTAAAATGTAATGTATCATATTTATTATTAAATTGTACAAATAATTTCTAATAATTTTACGTACATTTAATATTAAATATAATTTAGAAAATAAACTATACTGCTACCAAATTTATTTTTTTTTTATAAGTTTGCTTTATATAATATTATCAATTTTATCACTGTGTTACTCCACCTTTATTTTTTAAAACTGTTTATTATCCACAATTTTTAACAGTCTTCTATGAAGAAAGAATCCCAAATTTCCTGTGTCTTCGATTGTTCTTGCAGGACAATTTCTAATTTTTATCTCATTCGCTTCCATAAAGATTAAATGAGGGGTGGGTGGATTAATGGGGGCTGCTAGAAAACCATTTCAGCAACATACATTTTTTATTATTATAAATACAGTTATTTAAGATCTGTTCACACCACTTCACTCCACTGTACTCCCTTTTACTTTTAATTTAAAACACTTCCGACCACTGAAAAAACTATGAAATAGTACGTGCCCTACACCTGAATAGGTACAAAAAGGGCCTCAGGATTAAGTAAGTATAAATACAGTTTTTAAAATATTATTGGACACAATGCATTCTACCCGTATTCTAACTTTTGTAAAACATTCAACGAAATAACTGATACGAGTGAACTTATGTGAATTTGGTTTCATACTTACATTTCAAGTACTTCCCACCATACTGTCCAGCCGCGGACTCATATTGGTTTGTCGAGGTACAAATGTCATATTATTTGGAAATGGTATAGTATAAAAATTAAATAGAACTCGTACAAATGATACATTTACAAAGCTTTTTATGTATTTCAAATATATGTACCAATTTGAATCAATTGATTTGAATTGTACGTGACACCATTTGTACGTAAAAAGGGAAATAAGTTTATAAATCACAATTCTTGAAGAAAAATTGAAAAATTTTATCTGCAGTTTCCTGGGAAAATATACACACTTGAACAACGTTCTTGGAAAATATAATTCATGGATTTCTCAAAACAAATTGTTGATTTTCTTATTTTCATTATTTCTATAACTAAAAATATGTAAATGTATTATTTATTTTCCAAAAACAATTTCATTGTAAGGGATGCGGCAAGAGTCGTTCAGTATGTTAAAATGGAAAAACTATATTAGCTGTTAGTTTTAAAAGTCTGCTATAAACATTGTGTGAAAACTATTATGCAATAGTATAGTCGCCAAGTACGCCGTGTAACTAGGCGTATTTCCTCCATGGGAGGGGCGTACACACGGCATAAATGTAACGTTTTGCTAATTGACAACACGCCCCGATTGTTGTCGTAGTCACTTGCGCCCTAGAGTGTAAGTTAGCTACTGTCCGGCAAACAGTTAGGTAGGGCTAGACAGGCAAGAAATGAAACCAACATTGAAACCATCATTGAAGCCAACGATGGGAGTGTGAGTTGGGATGAATGGTGTGTGCTGAATGAATGATGGCCATAACTTGTTCTCTTATATAATTTTATTGCCTTTTATTTAGAGTTTACTAATACATTATTTTTTATGTTTACAGCACATCCAGCGGACTTTGAATAATCTCCTGCACTCCTAGAAGTATCTTGGAGTATCTGGTGTTGTGGTGTTCATATCATCGTCACGGGAACCTGCATCATCTTAGACATCGTCACTGAAACCAGCATCATCTTGGACAACGTCATCAGAGCCTGCAACATCGTGGACAACGTCATCAACATCCACACCTGGAGCCTGGAGGGCTCAAAACTCTCTGGCGCTGACTCTCGGCGGTGAAAATTTTTCTTCTAATCGTAAAATGGCTCAAGTTAAAGTTATTGTAAATTAAATATTGTACATTTTATTTTAATACATTTTTATTATTAACTCACTAGTATTGCAATGAACTCTATAAAATTGTTTCTGTTTTAAAAAGTGCCAAATTTTGCCATATATCAGCAAATATTTTAATTATATATGTGTATCAATTGATTGAGGACCTACATTTAAAAATATTCTATCTGTATATTTATTTATAAAATTGTTTATTTACAATTGATTTATATTTTTCAGGGCGCAATGATGACAATATTGCACGCTGGGTTCCTCGGACTTCTGCTGAGTTCTGATGATGATACAACGAGCCAACTGGTCAACCTCGAGGTAGACAGCTGCATCATCTTCGTTAAGGATCAGAGTCCGCACGCCTGGAAGAATGTTCTCGACAATTTAATTTCACATAAACTATTTCAGTTAAAATTTCAATGATTGACATATTGGATTCCTTGGATATTATAGAATTAATAATTGTTAAATTTGTTAATATTTTGTTAAAAAACACACTTGTCATATTGACGAAATAAAAATGTATGATATATTTTATTTCGTTAATTTCTTAAAAACTATTAAAGTTATGGTATCAATCTTGACAAATATGGATGGAGCATAGTATCTAGTATTACGAATTATAAGATTTGTTAAAATTTTGCAAAATATTATTGACGTATTGGCGAAATAAAATTGTTATGTATGAAGTCAATTTGACATTTTTATTTCTTAAATTTCTTAATATCTATTTGAGTTAGAATGTTCCAGTTAAAAATTCTGAGCTTCAGATTAATTGTAGAGTTAGAAGATTTCACATATGTTAATTGCTTATTGTTAATTAAGAAGATACAAGCGATGTAATAATATTCAACTATCCGTCATGGCGGATATTTTTCTTTTGTTATTTATTCTTATTATATTTGAGCTAAAATACTTTGGTCTAATTGTGGTATCAAGAAATATCACATTGATTATTGTTAATTAAGTAGATAGAAACGATATAAAAATCGCATTTCAGAAAATTTAAACCGGGTAAGAGTTGTTAATTTTTATTTGAAATTTTTCAATTTAGGCCTTGGTAAGAGATTTGGAGTTTTGAAAATGCTGATGTTCCCTGATTTAAAATTGAGTTTTTGTCAATATATTTAACGTAGAATTTACAGAAATGTCTATTTTATCACTAAATAGTGCAATAAACTATAAACAGCTTTAGATAATATATTTAAAGTATTTAAAACGAAATTTTGGTTATTTTATGTAGGCGGTCTCAAATGAAACAAAGAAATACTTCAAATAAAAACGATAGATTACAATTTTTTTGTAAAATTAACCGTTTTTCTAAAAGCCACCAGAAATTCATTTGTCAATATTAGGACGAGACTTATTCTGCTATCTCCAGTCATATTCTTAAACTATAATTTGTGCTCCACTTCCGCATATTTCAAATTCCAACGCAGCTTCGTAGCACATGCGCATTGAGGATCATTCGATCAAAAAATCAATAATTTCGATTCGGCGCAGTTGATTCATAATTTGAAATTTGAATCGAAGTGATTTGAAATCATTTATTTCATGTAGAACTCAGAACAAACATATTTTTGAGACTTGTTTAAGACAGTACGAGACTGTCAAAACGTATTGAATTTTACATAAATTTCAAAAAACTTCTTTAAATTAGGTATTAATAATGCTTCAACATTTATTTATAAATACAATTTGGCAATGTCTGTGGTAAATGTACAGCTGTAGATCTCTGGAGAAGCTGAAATATAGCATTTCGTGCTCTGACCAGGCGTTGTAATTTCAGAGCAGTAGATCAGAGTGTGATTCAGAGCGAATTCATTTGTAAAGTTATGTTTTTGTAGTGTTTATTTTGCAAAATATGTTGAAATAATTTACTTGACATATTGTTTCATATATCCTAGCGTCATCTGTTGGATTGTTAATTAACTATACCACTGAAGATGACATTAATTGTAAAATGGCTGCTTGTTTATTAATATCGTTACAGTTTAATGACATTTAAGTGTTTTCGTTATAATTTCTATATGTTAAACATTGAAAATGTGCTTTAATGTTGTGGAAAGACCTTTAGCAATACTTATAAAATAAAGCATCATAATATTACCATATACAGTGAGTGATGTTATTGTTTTGTAATTTTGTTTCTAGTTTACTTTATACACAGCTGCAGTATACATAATTCTTTTGTTTTAGATCTCTTTTAGCATAGTATTCAAGCAAATAAATATATCAGCAAGTCAATCACTCAAATGTTGATGTTGCAAGATTGCATCTAAAGATCTGGACCAAAAACATTTTCTAGCGTGATATTTAGCTTTTCGCTGTCAAATTAGAGCCTGTGGGATGAAGTGCAAATCTGGTTTGAATCCAGAGAGTCAAAACTTCGTGTGACTGCCAAATAGCAAAAAGACGTAGGTAAATAAATCAAAATAAGTATTTAACCTATTTATTTTTTTAAATTAACACAAAGTAATTTTCTGTTTTATTTTATAGATTACAATTACTTCTATGAAATGGAACCATCTGGTTAATCATTTATGACCGTAATGATAGTTCTAGACCAGGGATGGCGAACCTGTTTGAGATATGGGTCAAATTTTGTTCATATTGTTTTTTGTACTAGCTCGTGGGTCACTAATGCCCATTTGCACCAGAGGTAAGTTGAAAAATTTTTAACTGAGTAATTTTAAAACTAAACATCTTTAAAATTCAATGGGCTTAACGGATAAAAATGGGCGCGGTTTGGCAATTTAAAAATTTTTAGTGGGGTTCAAAATGCTTAAGTGTTTGGTGAAAATAGCAATACGTGTGTAAGTTAAAAAGCTTTCGTGCGTCAGTGTCTGACCAACGGGTCATAGGTTCGCCATCACTGTTCTAGACCAATCTGAAACAGAAACTGTCAGATATTGTTCTAAAGCTTCTTCGTATTTCAAAGTGTTGTAATATTTTTATTCCAAGAGCGATTAATATATAATTTAAATATGGTTTTAAATCTATATGCTCGTATTTAGTTATAAAATTGCTTATTTATATTTGATTTACACTTTATAGGGTGGAATGATGATAACATTATACACTGAGTTCTTCGAGATTCTGCTGAGTTCTGGTGATACAACGAATCATCCAGTCAACTTAGAACCAGTTGGCTTCTGACTTCGCATGCTACATATTGACATCTGCGGGTTCGAGGTAAACAGCTGCAGCATCTTCTTCAAGGATCAGCACCTGCACAGCTAGAAGAATGTCCTCAACTGTAGTCAACTTAAAGAACCAGTTAGCTTCTGACTTCGCATGCTCCATATTGACGACATCTGCGGGCTCGAGATAAACAGCTGCAGCATCTTCAAGGATCAGTACCTGCACACCTAGAAGAATATTCTCAACTGCTACTGTTATCTTTTCAATGATTGAAATTATGTATTGCTTGGTAAATTAGTATTAAGAATTGATAGATTTGTTAATATTTTGTAAGAACTACTTGAAATATTGACGAAATGTACATGTACGATTTGGCGGCTTACTGAGATTTTTATTTCGTTAATATCTCAAACAGTATTGAAATATTAGAACAATTTTAACAAATATGGACGAAATGCAGTATCTAGTATTAAGAATGATTAGATTTGTAGAATTTTTGTAAGGCATTATTGACTTACTGCCGAAATAATATTGTCGGGTATGACGCCTTTTCAAATTATCATTTCTTTAATTACTTAAAAACTATTTGAGCTAAAATATTGTAATAAAAAATATTCAACTCTAAATTAGTTATAGAGTTAGGAAATATGCCAGTTGTTAATTTTTTATTGTTAATTTTAAAAATACAAGTAAATAAATAAATATATCATCACGCCTTTTACCCATTAAGGGTGTGGCACTCTGCTTACGCAGGTCTCGGTAGGTGATATATATTTTTGCGTATGAAATGCGGTTACCAGCCGTCAAGTCATAGCCCCCAAAGTTGTTAGTGGAGGGGGAACCACAGGGGTAAATTTAAATTGGCAACTGTCGGTACTGGGATTCGAACTGAGGATCTCACGATCCACAGTCCGATACGTTACCACTGAGCTATTTACCCCAATACAAAAATACAAGTGATATAAAAATGTTTATCTATCTGTCATGGCGGACACTTTTATATTGCTGATTATTCTTAAAATATCTGAGCTCGAATTTTGTACTCTCATTTTATCATCTCTAGTTTATTTGTAGAGTTGAAAAATATCTCAGTTGTTAATTTATTATTGTTAATTAAGAAGATACAAGCGATATAAAAATGTTAATTTATATATCGTGGCGGATATTTTTATATTGTTAATTATTCTTAAAATATCTTAGCTAATATTTTGTAGTCTTAATTTCTTATCCCTTGTTAGACTATAGAGTTGGAAAATATCTAATTTGTTAATTTATTATTGTTATAAATAAGATATTGACAAATTAAAATTATCACATCGGACATTTTGTATTGTTTATATGTGTATTTTGTATGAAATATTTAATTTACTGGAATAAAATATTTAAAATTATACTTTTGTTTACTATATTTACCCTTCTCTTTCCTTGTTTGATTTAATTACCCTTTAGATTGAGAGATGATGTCTTACCGAGCCAAGAAATTGACGTCATGTTTGGCAGAAAATCCCAGCAAAGACTGGCAGAGCCCTCGGATAAGAAAAAAACCCGTTGAAAATGTTTAATCAGACCTGGACTGAACTTTGTTGAAAATCAGATTTCGTACCAGGGCAGCAAAGATTGGAAGAGCACTCTTTTGAATTAGAAAAAGAAATTGTCCATTTTTGCTATCGTTGGCAACACTGAAAATATCAATGTTGCCAACTATAGCAAAAATAGGGGGCTTCCTCTTCTTATCCAAAAGAGTGCTCTTCCAATCTTTGCTGCCCTGGTAGGAAATCTGAATTTTGCCAAAGTTTCAATCCAGGTCTGATAAACATTTTCAACGAATTGTTACTCATGAAACGGTTTAAGATATCGCGGATACGACTCATACCAATTATTTTGGGTGAATTAAAAATAGGGAGTTAAAAACCCAAAAAAATCAAGTTAAGGGTGCATTCCTATAGATTCAGCCCTAATATATCTTACAGTTTCAGAGATATTACTTTGAAAATAAACTGTACATGTTATTTCTTCTGTTGATATAAATAAAACAAAATAAATAATTTTTAAACACATTTATTTATAGTCTCAAATTAAAAACAATATATTATTTACATATCATATAACAAGTTAAAATTGCATGTATCTGTACAATAATTTTTATTACAAAATTGCACTATAATGTACAATAATGTACAAAATAAATTAAAACAAATAGAAATTCTTCACAAGAATCTATGTCCCACGATGGAAGAACAATTTCATCGACGGTAGACTGCATCCCTCAGGAGTTGACTCAGCTACATTGTTCATTTCTCACGGTCGGTGGTTGACTCTGCTACTAGCTGCTGCACCCCTCGTCGATAAACTCAGCTACTATGACCATTTCCCATGGTGGCTGACTCTGCAATGATTCTAAAAACAACAAATTAGAAATATTATAACAACGGAAATGTTGTTAAAAATTAAATTTAATCTTACTTCTAGTTCTTATATTTTTTGTCTTCGTTAACATGATCTCTGTAAATATTTAAAAAAAACAAAACCCAATTAAAAACTTTAAAAAATTTAAATCTGTAAATAAGAACTAACGCATTACAAATGAATAAATAAATTATTACTTCAGTGAAAAATATTTTAGATAAGAATTGTAGAGAATTTTATCTTCTATAGCTTTTAAATGAAGCACTTTTTTAAATATAGAAACAATACTTTCGGGGAAAAACTACCTAGTAAATAAATAATTTCAAGTAATTTGTTGTTGAAGTTCTAGAATTATGATAGAGAAAACTATTTTACGTGAAAACTATGCAAGACAAAATTGTCTAATTTTTATCTGAAACTTTTTTTCTAAAGTAATTTAGGAAACTATCTACAACACAAAAGTTAAATGCTCGATAAACTGTTTATTCTCTTTTCCGTTCGATTAACCACTCGGCTACCTATTTGTCGGTTAACAGAGATTAAGTTTCTATATACGAGTCAAATTTTTACTGAATTCAAATTTGTGAAATTTAGAAACAATCTACGAAAGATAAAATGTACAATTAGTTACCTTATATTCCGGATGATTAATCGTATAATAATTCTAGAATAGCCCAATGACGTAAGTGATCTACTTAAGCGTATTTGATCGACTGAAGAACATCGTTTACAGTTTTGGTAGTTAGGATATCATGTTCATATGAAAACACTGTCTCCTGGTCGATTTCCATCATTCTGAAACAAAAAAAAAATTATTATAAAAGAGTAAATGAATTGATATCTGGTCACAGTTACAGATATTTATTTTAGAGAAAAAAAAGTAATTTTGAATAATAATTTTATTTGACATTCATGTTTGCCAACATTGAACATTTTTTATGTTTACGTAAGTATTTTTTTTATGGAGAACTGTGCAACATTTACAGCTTAAGTATTTGGTTTAATCTGCAGTTTAAAGATTAACTAACTGTGGAACTGGCCGTAAGCAATGTCATACCATAATGTATGCTGAATACAAATTACTTAAATCTTGTTATAATTTACCAATAATGTCGTAGCTATTTCAGATTCAGAATGTCTCCCAAGTTTATTAAAGCATTTTCTAGTCCATATATTTAATTGTTTGCCCGCACTGAAGAATTTCTATTGTCTCATTTCCTGACCTAAGTAGTTCCTTCAGCATTCTCGAGTGGACCTTAAGGAATTCAAGGATGATAGTTCCAACCGTGAAGTACCTTCCTGGCCTTCTTCGTCTTCCTCTTCCTTCCGTTCTGTCGCATGAAAGTGAAATGTCCACGTTCACAGAATTATTTCACTTATGGAACTACTGCCTCATATATTATTTCAAGCCCATGGACATTAATTATTTATGGAAACAATGTAACAACACTTCTAGTAAATGTTTAGTAATTCATGTTTTATGGTATATCGCAATAATGAGAATTAAATATTGATTTCAGTAGAAAAGGACAATGTTTAAATATTTACAACGTAAGTAGAAAAACAGAATTATAGCTACGAGTAAATATACTTATACAATCTAACGATTTTTTTTCCCGTACACATTGTGATAATCATAGAATGCACTATGGTAATTTTAAGATAATAATAATAACAACATAATTAACTTATCAAAGATCATCTTATAAATCCATTTCCTCTGTTAAAGGAAAAAATGTTGATTTTTTAACCAACTAAAAAAAGAGGAGTTTCTCAAATCGACGAGTACCTATATATTTTTTTATATTTGACCAGCCATAACTTTTTACTGAGTAGCCCAATTTTAATGATTCTTTTTTTATTGGATAGGGTATACCTCGAAGTTGGTTCCATTTAAATTTGAAAAAAATGCCATCTCTAAAAGTAGAAAAATAGGTAGCCACAAAAATTTTAAAAATAAAACTTTTTAACAAAAAAAATAAACCGACGTAAAAAGAAAATTAAAAATTGGCGTCAAACAAACAATCAACGAACGCTGACTCAAAATTAGTTACATTGGTTAGGAGCTTAGTTAATCAAACTATAAAAGTTCATTTTACTTTTAGTTTTTCATTTTATTTTTGTTGAAAATTTGTTTTATATGTTAATCACGTTGTTGTATTAACAACATATTTAAAAATGTTAGTCTAACATATCAGAGGTTGTGGGTTCAAATCCCACTAAAGAGAATGCTTCGCATAAATTTATAATCATTCACTCATTATGCAGCATAAGATCAAAAGTAGTTAGTACTTCTAAAAAAAATGCTCTCTAAAATTTAATAAAAAATACACTTTCAATAAACATGGCATTTTAAAACTTAATATCATCTACCAAATCATTCTTGCAAATATTGTTTTTATAGTGTAATATGCTCAAGATATATAAACATTATATCAAGCAGATGTGTATGGTAGATGTAGAATGGCAGTGCAAAGGAAACCAAAATGGTATTTTTTGTTTCATACAGCAGAACATTTATCACTGATATGTCATTGTATTAGAAGCGTATTGTTGTTTCTCTTGGTTTTGTTCTATTTCTGACATTCCTCGTATTTCTCAATTTTCAGTCAGAAAACAAGCTATAAGCTTTCATCAGCGGATGTTGTTTTCCAACTTTATTTACTGTTTAATGAAGCAGCCACGTGAAAATTAGATTACACTGATTTCCATACGTATATTAACTCGCTGGACCGAATTCAGCACACATGTCCAATTAACTTCCTCTATAAACAATGACGTGAAGAAAAACGTGGTTACTAAATATAATTAATTTTTATAAATATATTGCAAGTCAGCTATCAGTTTAAATTTGTCATTTGTCCTGCATAAAGGTGACAGTAGGTTTTTAAAGTTATTCTAATTGTTTTTTTACTTCTCTAATTACAATGGACAATGATGATAAAATGGCTACTTTAGTGGTATATTTACTGAAATTAAAAAAGAAATTTTACTAAAGAAGAAATAAACATTTACATAGGTAGGTAGTATACTTTTTGCATTGAAGTTTGGAACTGTGCTTTCTGATTGGAAAGAAGTAAAACAAGTAACGCAAGAAGTTAAAAGTTAATAAAAATGGCATAATAACATACTTATACTACGCATTCATGGTTACATTAGGTTTGTTCGTAGTGCAAGTAAGTAAATAACCCTTAACCCACAATATTAGCTTATAATAACAATAAACTCTATTTGACAATTTGAAATTAAATTTATTGCAGATCGCACTATTCACGTCACGTTAAAGCAAATGGCATTTGTATCTACATATCTCTTTCTCTTCCAGTATATCCATTTTTCTTCTACTAAAACTACGTCACGTATTCCTTCCCCTAATTTTGAAAATTAATTGCTCGAAAAATAAAAATAATTCATCAATTAAAAATATACAGGTATTATAATTAAATGATTAAAATTACTTACAAAAAAATAAAAATTTATCACGGGCCCCATTAAAAACTGTTTCAAATCCAGCACTTTTTGAAAAAAGTAATATTGGAATTAAATCTCAAAATTTTAGTTCTTGAATTTTCAAACCTATAAATAGCATTAAACTAATCATTAATTAAAATCGGTAATTGAAAAATTAAATAATAAATTACAAAATTAAAATACAAATATGTGTCAAATGTGGTGTCAGCCATCTTGATCATTGTTAACTTTTTACAGGTTGTTAGTTAATAATGAAGTTAGCATATTTTAATTTTAATATATTCACACCTCAGAGCAATGTCAAATAGTTTGAATAATTTCTTATTGATAACAACCAAATTTAAAACATTTCCTTAAAAAGCAAAACTACATTAAAATCAACTTCTGTTAATATAAAATATAACCGACTATGAACCGCGTACTGTTCGCAAATAACTGAGAGAAAAATCAAATGCATTCGTTGATACTCCTAAAAAAATAATTGTTCCGCCCATGTTCTAACCAAAAACACCCTCCTATCTTATACCTCTCCACATTATCAACCCTTCTGTGAAACTCCAAAACTCACCACCATTCTGCCCACAAACCATTTTAAGCGGAACTTCATTTTACTTGCACTACCCGCCACTAGATGTAGACATAATTTCCATAATTCCATCTGAAGAGTAGGATCAATTTAGAACTGAAATCAAGTTCTCTCTGATATTCGTAGCTTGAAGTCTGAAAGCAACGCATGACAAACCACGAGTGTCGTTGATTACGTCAAGTATCTACCAACAAGTCACTAGATGACGTATGAAAACAAGATGAGCTTCAAATCTTAAAAAGAGAAATGTATACTTGAAAAAACCTTTGTTCTCTGTATGATCATAAATAATACATGGGAACGCGTGACCAAATATAAACGGAATTCGTTAATAATTTCAGAATTCATGCGTATTATTTTGTAATAATAAATAGTTTCAGTGGTTAACGCATTGGAATATTGAACATGAGATCCTCAAGTTTTATTTGTTTTTTATTTCCATGGCTATTTTTAACGAAAATATCAACAGTTGAAGCTCCAGATTTTGCTCTAAGTAAATCATTTTAATTATCTTTGTTTTTTATTTTATTAGATGACTACATCTGTGTAATATATTTTTACTTGTTACTCTCTTGTGAACACCACTTACCCAAGCCCTCTATTGCCTTTGAAAATGAATCTTTACGTTATTAATTGACAGCTGCATTGTAAAAATTTTATAAGTTAATAAACAAGGTAAACGATGCGCGTTACCACAGTAATACTTACAAGGCTTATACGAAATCATTTAAAATAATTTTTGACAGAACAGTTGTGTAATTGACAGGACTTGGTTATAATTATTTAATTTTAATTTTGATTTACAAATGAGTAACAAGTAAAATGTTGTACAATACATGCAAGGTAACTGTTTTACTGCTTCAAGGAGGCGACAGGCTCGTCGGTCATTTCCTCCATTCAGCAGTAAAAACTGTTTCACTTTACTTGTAATGTAAATAACTATAACATCTCTACTTACAATATGTTTCTATGTGTTTTTTATATATTTGTATATGTAGATGTTCATATAATTGTTATTCCACCTTAACTTAGCACTGAAGATGATAGCCGTTGTCATCGAAACGTTGGCACAATTTTTTAATAAATTTTTTCTATTTGAAAGTTTTCCGTCACCTGGATATAAATCCCATCCCATTTCGCAAAGTGGAACCTGCAGGTAATTTCCATTAAAAATGAATACTGTGATTCGAGTTTGTCGAGCGTGAGTTGTGTAGGCTTAGGGATTGTTTATCAAAAGTGCTAGCGAAGCGAGCTTACCTACAGATAATTTCCAATAAAATTGTGTACTATAATTAAAAATCTTTGAATACACTATAATAAGCTGCTTCATGAAATGGATGTCCTTTTATGAATTACATCTTCTGAATTCAACATATAGGTATATTTTAAAGTATGAAGTGCAGTTACAGGTATTAGATCACAGGGACCAAATGTACTTGTTTTAGAAGAAGCTATGGGCTTAGTAAAAATTTGTCCAGGGATTTACCGGCTCATGATCCAAAGTTTGATGGAACCAATCATCTAATATTTTATTTATAGTAACATTATAAACATCATCCAAGTTCTCTAAATGTAAACTAGTGAAAATAAACATTTGCTGTCCTAAATAATTATACAACTACATATACAGGGTGTTCATTTTAAGTGGTACACTATTGCTATTTCGAGAACTATAAGAGCTACGAGGTCGGTTAAATTAGCAAACAATTTCTATATTATAAGACAATTAAAATGAGCGAAACAAGAATTTTTTTAGACCAGTGGTTCTCAAAATGCGGGGTGCAACTTTCTTATTTTAAATGGCAACCTACGTTTTTTATTTGCTTATTCGATTCAGTATTTTTTTCTGAATTCAATGATATTAATATGTAATGACCAAATAATACAAAATATTTGAGAAAAATGCAAAATTAAAAATGTATCATTTCTATTTAAATATGCCTATACAAAGATTGCCATGGAAGAAATCAAATAAATCAAACAATTTTTAATATAAATTTTTTGAAGTGTACCTCTGTATTTCTGTATTGTAACAACAAAATTAATAATTATTCTCAAAATTACAGTTTTTTCAATCATTTCTGCATTTGAATTATTTGTTTCCTTCCATGGCAAACTTTGTATATGCATATTTAAATAGAAATGACACATTTTTAATTTTGAATTTTTCTCACATATTTTGTATTATTTGGTCATAACATATTAATATCATTGAATTCAGAAAAAAATACTGAATCGAATAAGCAAATAAAAAAAAATAGTTTGCCATTTAAAATAAGAAAGTTGCACCCCGCATTTTGAGAACCACTGGTCTAAAAAAATTCTTGTTTCGCTCATTTTAATTGTCTTATAATATAGAAATTGTTTGCTAATTTAACCGACCTCGTAGCTCTTATAATTCTCGAAATAGCAATAGTGTACCACTTAAAATGAACACCCTGTATAAGGTCTATAAAACTTCTTAAATACATTTTCGCCGAAAGCGAGGTTACATTTTCATATGCTATTAGATAATAATTTAGTAGGTAAAACATTTTGTGTATAAATTATTAAATAGATTATCATTGTTGTATACATACTTAGAAAACATTTCTACCTAGTCTAACAGTTATGAAAGTATATCATACAATTAAATATGCAATAATAAACAAGTTTATCGAACACAGATATATTTGAATATAAATAGAATCAGAAATGTCCTACAATATATAAAACAATTTTCATTACGATGTATATTGTAAGCATTATTTATTAAATAAAAATAACTATATATCTTTCTTCGTTCGTCTAATGGAACTCGAAAAAAAAATTATTTATTTTTTCAATCTATCAGAAAACCACAGGTAAATTACAGAATCCCAAATTCTTTCATTACTCACAAATTACTTTCAATTTATTTTTACCCACAGAAAGATTTCTCACTTTACGAAACCGATGAGTGAAACATATTTAGTTTTCCACGGCAATTTCGTTTCTTTTTATATCTGACATTTCACTTTGTAGGTATTAGAGGAATGTTAATTAAATTTTAATTATAAAAACGCGTTCTACCTTCAAGTACAATCAATAAAATATAGGATGCAAGAAAACGGGTTCGAGCAAATGCAACTACGTTTAATTTTTATGGAATTAATGCTTTGTTTTCAATGCACCCACGCTTAATTTTTTCAATTAATGATATGGTGGAATTGATCGAATAGAAATAGGCCGCAGAAATACTCGCGAATGGATGCAGTTTTTCTTTTTGCGTATTTAGTGTGTTGTCTTAGAAATGGACTAACTTTTATTGTATTTGAATGTAAGACAAATATTAAAATATAATAATTTCTTTAATTCTTAACGTATGATATGTACGATTTTTCTTGGAATTTATTTTTTCACGACATGTTAGGAAACCCCACCGTTCTTCTCCCGAAATAGTGAGGAAAATGTGCTTTTCCTCTCTACCGAGGAAAATATAGAAGTGTTATCAATATAAATATTATTTACAAAAAATATATTCTAAGAATTATTAATAAGTGCCTAATTTTATTGAAAATTCTTATTTTAGTAATATACATTAAATTGTCTTACAATTATGTCTTATATTTTTCTATTTCTAGATTAAATCACAATTTGACAACTTTAATTTATATTTAAGATTGGTTCATTGGCAACACCGCCTTGCGTCTGATAACCTAACTTTTAACGTGTCAGTTGTGTTGTAAAAGTGTATTTTAGGTCCGAGCAAATCGGCTTTAGAAACATGTCCTGAAAAAAATGTTGTGCCTAACACAAGAGGAAAGCCCTTCTTCCTCTCTCGCGAAGCGGAAGCGCTTTCCTCTCTAGTTTGACAACAATTTCTCTCCTGCGAAATCTTTTTACCTCCCTACATAAGGATAAAAAAATTTTAGTAGATAGTTTTCAACGGATAATCTAGTTTTGGGTACCCTAACGATTTCACTATTTTTTACGATGACGTTTATTTGCGTGTAAAATTTTTTTCATCTACAACTCAAATTCTAATGAAGACATAATTCTGAAAGTACATTTATAAACTTTACATTTGATTAATATAGAGCGTTCATGTTCAAAATGATAAAAAAAAATCTGCTGTGGGCACCACAATACCTCCCGCCACAGATTTATTATCAAACAATGCAGGAACACGGAACACCACTATCAAGAGTGCTCATCCCTTCTGGCGTTGTTTTTTTCAAAATTCACAGGTTAGCAGATTTAAACAAAAATGTGAAAATATAATTTCTCTTTAACGTGTTTACGTAATTCGTAAATGGTGCAGTAAGAGAAATATATTTCAAACAGCAAATGTAGATTATAATATATAAAACATTATTCTAAACCAAAAATTGTCATTAAACCATAAATTTCTGAGATATTTCAAAATAACTTCATAGGACTACAAGTAAACATCAGATTATTTGTCGTTCATTATCCTTTGTTGTTTGAGTTAGAATGATTTTATGTGGCATTTGTAAATTATACAAATTGAAAATATTTGTACACAACTTCGAAATCAAAGTAGGTTAGTTTTAAATGAAATACATAAAATTGTGTGGCGTGGTGTTATTTTCATATACAAGATATTAAATACTGGAGATTACTGCGTAACAAATAGAATTAAAAACTGAAATAACTGATATTTATATTTCAAAACACAATATGAAATGTCCGTCAAAGATCTGTTAGCGCAAATCACTGAAATATAGTATTTCTGGAATGCGCACTTACAGGTTTTTATGAAAGAGAAAAACGAGCCTGAGACAGATATTCATCGTGGGTTATCCGTCTTCGTCTAACACTTATTTATAGAGCAGTTGTAATGAGTTTGTTGAGGAGTTGCTATGCGTTTGTTGAGCGGTTACTATGTGAAAATATGTTGCACAATCTCTCTCTCGGCTCGCATTTCAACGTTAGTGAGCGTTCCAGAATTACTATATTTCAGTGGCGCAAATGACTTAACTCTACTTTGTCTATTGCTAGTGCTGTTAGGCGTCATTTTTGCCCATATTCCTGAGCATATAATTGCTTATTTGAAATCGGCACTAAAGTGCTCAATAATCGTCATTAAAAGCTCAGAAATCGTCACTAAAGTAACCCATTACACAACGATTTTGAGAAAGCCAGTGTTGGCAACCGTTAAATAATTATTGTACAATTAGGATAATTTTGGCAGATATATTGACGTACTATAGTAAATTTGCCATGAAACAAAATTTGCAAGAGAATTAACTAATTAATTCCGATGACGAAATTGTGGGCAAAACACATAATTTTGAGAGTTATTTACGATAACTTCACTTCTCGAGGTTGGCAACACTGACTGTCAGTTTCAATTGACAACTGACAGATGTATAAACTTAACCTATATTGTAATTTTTTTACAGTTTTTTCGAATTTTAGATTTCAAATAAAACTTAATATGTACCTCGGCACTGAAGTTCTTTGTTATCACTCACATGGTTTATTTTCAACTACATTCCATATTCGTGATAAAAAAACTTCAGTGCCTTGATACATACATAACTAATTATTAAGTTCTATTTCAAAGAGAGAAATAATGAACTACCGAATGAAATCATTTCGTCATTTAGTGTAAGTGAGTACATTAAAATTATAATCGATTTTAAAATTCTTATTTGTATTTCTTGCAGTGTACACTGGTCAAAAGAAAAGTCCAGCACTGTGCTAGCTACTACGTAATGTGTATTTTCTTTAGCAACGTGTATGCCTGTGCGTCTGTCCTCGTGGTTTACAACTATTGACTGTCAGAATCAATAACACCTAATGAATCGATTGTTTGTCACCTTGATATAAGGTTCCGCTTTACACTACACGTACACATCCACCAAATAACTCACATTACTTACAGGTTTTACACGAGTTGACATTCATTTACATTTTACTAGGAAGCTAAAGAGAAAATGCGCAGAAGACAACCTAGGCTGTTCTATTTTCTCTTATAGTGGACATTAGGAAATAAATTGTTATAGTTTAATAAAATGTACGAAAACGAAAAAATATATACCTAATTTGTAAATGTATTGAGATATTGTGACAAAATTTTCGATAGTGAATTTATAACAGAAAAGATTTCTGGGCATATCTGTCAATAATTAATTTAGGGTAAATTTTGATGTAATGAAAAAGATGTAAAATAATATTAGCTATAATATTTATTTCAAACTTTTTTTTATTTTGCATCGTTTAAAAATTGATACAATTTGTTTCACTTCGTCATAACATTATTGTTTATCGTTATAAATCTATAAAAAAAAGTTAGTGTTCCCTAGAATTTATTTTATATATTTTTATGTAGGTATCTAATGAGATTGTATCTTTGTAGGAAGAATAGTTCAATAATAGTTTGATTATTGCAAATAGTTAATTGTTTACTAGACACTAAAATTCCATATTTAAAGCAGAGGCTGCCGTTTTGTTGCTTCGACTTCCCCTCGTTATTAAATGCTGCCGAAGCTGTAAATCTGTGTTTGGTGCCGTGTTGAACACATTTTTTTTATTGTTGAGCGATTGCTATGTAATTGAAATTAACGAAATTAAGGTATCAAGTGTGCTACCGAGGGCCTCCGGTCCAAGGTGTACGCTGACCGAAGGCATTATTGTCCGTTTAACGCCCGTGGAGCGTTCAACGTTTAATGTCCGACCGATATCTTATTTTATAAGAGATTTCTATCGATCATTGTATTTTGTTAGATAGGTTAATCTATTTGCAAGCACTGTAACTAGGTAACGCGATGTTTGTTTACAATACCGATTTGTTTATTTCAATTTTGCTAACTGCCAATATAAATCAGAGTTTATGAATTCTGTACCCAATAGCAACAACGCCAAATTTATAACGCCCGAGAGCATTATTTGGTATAACTGCTCAGCTAGCTAATTAACAGATAACAATAACGTAACGGTCGGACATTAAATAATTTTATCGCCTAGGAAATAAAAGTAATATTTTGCATATTGTTAGTTGTCAAAAAAATCACACTTTGAATGTTAATCGAAAAAAAAAACATAATTTAAATTTATATGCCTTTTTTTTATAGAAATTTAAACCTCATTAATTTACTGCCATACTAAATTGAAATCAAGTTATTAAAATGACAATTAAATTTTTGACGGTAATAAAATGATGAGTACTTATTAAAACAATTAAATATACCAGACATTAATTAATAATATTAATTTAAAACAATTGTATAAATTGACTGTATCATATTTTCTTATGACATAACTTAATTTAAAAAATGATTAGGTCTCTGTATTTATCAACTTCTAGGTGTATTATTAAATGTACTTATAAATTTGGTTTGATTTAGAATGTTCAAGCATTATTAATGAAAATTCATTGATGGTGTCTAGTTGTCACATCCGTTTTGTTGTAGTTACCTAAACAATTGTTTCCAAACACAATTAACATATTGAATCAATAAATCATAATCATGAGCAGATAGCTCATCGTATTATTAATAGATGTTTAATATTTTAAAAATACGAACATGTCCATGTTAAAGGTGTTCAGTTCATTCAAATCAATTTTTATCTGATTATCGCAACGTACAATTTCTTTAATATTTGTCATTTTATGACACCCTGACAAATGTATTTCAACAAACTGTCTATAATAAAATTATAACTTAGTTGATAAAAGAGGAAAAATAACAACCGATGTTATTTTCCTCGGGAAATTTTGTCACTGTAATTTACTATTCAAACAGGTTTATCTTGTTTTATTACATATTAATTTTCCTAGAATCAATAAGTGTGTACTAATCTACTAATCATATCAATCAGTTTGTTAGTTGTTCTACTTGTTCCAGTCTGGTTCATATTTTCGTTCATCGAATTTTACTAGTATATAAACTACATCTCGCAATTTATTGCTGCAACCATTAAATTTAATTTGTAAGCTTATAAGTGTGCATTCATTATTAAAGTGCATAAGAAGTTTAATTTCTCTTTGCTTTATTTTAAATGCTAATATATTTTTAACAGAATTGAAACTTCAATGAATTGTACTTTAGTAATTAATTATTGTCCAGTTGATTAAATCTATGTACTTTAGTTGACCATAAATACATGCTGAATGAAATATATTTGAAATATTCTGTATATGAAATTGTATTATTTTTTATTTCATCACATATCGTACAGCGTACATGGTACATCATTAACAAAAAGATGGATCTCGTAGTACGTGATACATCTACAAAATAAACTACCTTCCAAGATAGTTCATTCCACTTCTTCTTTATTTCATGGTCAACTTCGATGAGCATTGAGTATCGAACTAGCGATGTATATTTCAATGAACATGTCTAGAATTTTACAAAAGAATAAAGTGACAATTTGAACGCGATAAAGGTCCTTATATTCCCATCTGACAACGTACGTAAGTTTCAAAAGAAAATCTATTACGGACATGTATTTCTACAAAGTGTAAAGTATTATTTCATATTAGTTCTCGAAGTTTACGGCATATAATGTTTTAATGCACCAATCGTCTTCTATTTTATTGAAGATCCTGGGTAGAATTTTGAAATAAATTTTTAACTAAAAATCAATACCATTCGTAAAAATTAGTTAAGAAATTTTAAAATTAATTCCCCTACCTAAATTTGGTTACCAACAACTAGTAGTGGGTGTCATACATATTCGAGAATCGTGACGTGCGCTTGACAATTATCTGTGACGTATAGAGTGATTAAGATTATGGACTGATTATGTCTAAGATTTTGACTCTAGACTTGAAAGGTTCAAAACGTTTTCCTAATATTTAGAATTATCAGCTCAACTAGATTATATATTTTTCAAAATATCAAATTCTGTTTTGAAATAGACTAATGATAAATAGTACCCTTTTCCACAAATGTAAATAAAAAAAATCATTTCTGCTGAAGATGGAAGGATTATCTTCCGGAACATTCAATTAATAAAAATTAACTCATGTATCATAACAAATACTTTGTTATTTAGATTCCTTACTAAAATTAAACTTAAAATATTATTGTTCAGATCCTACAAAATGATCGAAATTAAAAATAAAACAAAATGTTTGATTTATAAAAAGTATGATTAATTAAATTAAATGTATATAAATTATGTTGTAAAAAATATTTTCGGAAATCTAATTGGCGCAGTCGGTATGATAGTCGAAAGTCTATGTGTATCGAAAACCGAAAATAAAGTTCAATTCGTTCAAGTTCATTCAAAATGAATCTAAGAATGACCAAGTCAATCCTCTGAGATAGTAGCAACACCTCTACTCATCTTCGATTCATCATGAAACTCAATATATTCAAGGAGTCTCTCTTCATTTCTTCCTGAGGGCACATCAAAACAAGAGAAGTCAACAAACCAGTCTCCCCAGAATCTAGTTTTGAAAATGTAATTTGAATATGCGATACGTTTTATTTATCTAGATTTAATAATAATATTATTAGATTAACGATAGTTTTAATAAGATTATATTTCGTGTTTGTTAACGCCCCATATGGTGTATTGTGAGCTAACTACTGACAGATGGTAATTATTATGTATGGGGATAATTGGATTATTCGTGCTATAGCAATGAGGGAACCATTATGAAATAGCTTTTGCCTTTAGAAGTTTAAATACAGGCCAGCCTAGTCTCATAAGGGGATTAATTAGGTGTATTCATAGACTTATACTAGAATTTCTATTAGAACTAATATACTAAAACCATCTAATGGAGATAAAGCAGTGCTTTAGAGTTCGCATAAACTATATGTATAGTAATCTTCTGATATCATAAATTATTTTATAAAACAAAACTAATTCAAAATAATCCAATATCTATTAAAATATAGTGTTTTATAATTATTTATAAATGACATAGCAAAATATCTCATCTCGCCAATTTACATTTCACATAACAACACATAGCAAAATATTGCTATTTAAAAATCATGCTCGCAATATTGAAGTCAGAATGCAGCTGTTGTTATTGAAGCTATTGAAATGAGAAGAATTTTAAATGTGAATAAAAAATTATAACGTTTCTTTTGCTTGTGGATCACATATATAATCCTGACAGAAATATAGAAAAGTATATGTCCACACGATATTCTTTATTTTTACTTTGTTCTTCGTGAAGAATAATAATTATGAAATGTACTGTATTACGCTACGTTTTTAATTAAAGAGCTTGTGTTGTTTTGTTAGTATTTTTGTGTTCACTACAGAAAAATACAGTTCAAATAATAAAATGAACTATTTCCAGTGCATTTTAATGAATGAATAACTTTGTACATTGCATGGGGTAATATAATGAGAAATTATTTACTTCTTTAAAACATTTTTTTTATAATACTTACGTCTGTATCTGGAAACATTGACCACATAATCCAAGGATGATGATGGACAGGAAGCAGCAAGGCATCAAGGATTATTTTGGAATTTGAACTGAAACAAATATTTTGCAATATTATTACTAGAGTCGAACTTAAAAGCAAAAGATATAACCTAACGTGTAAATATCTTTGCTAAATGAGGGATAATTTCAATTTTTTTTTTGTACACGGATTGGGCTATCATTATTTATTTCTTACGCTATTACATTTGCATGTTTAATAATTTCAGTCTGATAAATGGGACTTTACAATATTTTTATTTTTACGGTAGTGTATCGTTTCTCAGCAATATTTAATCAGGATTTGATCCACAATATCTTTTTCCGTATTCAGTTTTGAAAAATGTTAGAAATGTCAACAAAACAAAATTGGTTGTTATCATTATTCTTTCAATTTTATTAAGACCAAGATATCCTGATTGTTTTAAGAAAGAATGAAAGAAAATGGGAAAGCAAACTTTCGTCCAAAAATGTGACGAAGGTATGAAAAAATCCGTTGTACGTCATATGTCCTTTAATGATTTCTCCGTATTCATTTCGAAATTCCTGACTCTTTACTTTCCTTGTCCGAAAACATCTTATACGTACCGTAAAAATACATTTACCGGACTTATAACGTAAATAACTACTCCGGAGTTTTATTTATATCCATTGTCTTTAAATAGTCACTTAAAAAGCAGCCTAACAACCTAAGCAGAACTAAAACATAGGTAAGATTTATATTATACAGTTGCTGTCATTTCTTGTTTACTTGATTCGGAATTTATGAAAAATTCTGAAAGGCTTCAAACACATAGCATAGAAGGAGGTTCGCACTATCTAAAAATAATTTTTTTTTTTGTAATGTAAACAGAAAACAAATAACGTAAGTGTTTCATATTTACCTCAATTTTTTTAAGTTTCACATTTACCCCAGTTGACCCTATATAATATTTTTTTACAGTTTTTTCTAATTTTAGATTTCAAATAAAATTTAATATGTACCGCGGCACTGAAGTTCCTTTTTATCACTTACACGGTTTATTTTCCTCGGCCCTAAGGGCCTCGGTAACTAAATTCCATATTCGTGATAAAAATTTAAAATTCAGTGCCTTGATACATAAATAACTATTGTTATTCATTTTCTATCAAAACAAATCTGGTTATACTCTAACAATTTTACATTAAATCAAAAAACCGGCGGTAAAGCTATAAATACTATTTGTATATACAAGAAAAACATCGTTTTATAATAAGATATAATATTCATGTAAGGTCCTACAAAAATATTTGCACAATCTTCTTTGCGCATCTACTTTGTCGTGAGTAGACGGATGTTCCTTGCTTTTCCCTTTCATCCTTTTATTGTATATTCCTGCCGCTTCTGTAGAATCGTTTTGCAATTATACTGAGATTTAATCTGCATATTTAAATTTAAATCTTAAACAGTATGTTGCAGGTTAAAAACTTATGCGAACATTTTACGAAAACTTAAATCAAATATTTTATACCAAAAATATTGTTATTTTATAAATAAACTTGAAGGAAGTAGTTCCCTACTTATTGTTCTGTTACACGAAAACAAAATATTATTATTTTACAACATTTTTGTTTATGAGTCAAAGTTGTGAAAGGTTACAACTAGAAACAATGGTCGTTTATATTGCAATTGTGTTGTTTCTTTACTTGTTTATAGGTTCGAAGGAACAATAGACATACGGCTCTCCAGTGGCGTTCTAAACAGGAGGGGGCAAAGTGTTGAGTGTTTTAAGTTCTCCAATATAATCACTAGGGGTTTCTGATAAAGTTTTAGTGCAAAGGGAAATACTATTTCACGTCGTTCCTCTTATTGCGTAATTGGAAAGTTCCGTGCGTGTTGTGCTCGTAAAAGAATAATGAAATTGTTCGTTTCACAAAAAATAAGTACCTACCCCGTGGAACCAAAGTGAAAAAATAATTGTCTTATTCCATAGCAATACAATATCACATATCAATTTTGTTTATTGATTAATTTTTTGTCAAATCTTGGCTAGCAACGTTCGTGACGAATTTTTAACAAGATAAATGTAATGACTTTATTTCTTTAATGACATACCTACAAGTGAATTATTGTTTGTACTTTGTCAAATATTACTACGCTCCTATCATTAAAAACTTCAGCGTAAACGAATTGACAGGGCATAATACGTAGCTGTAGTTAATCAACAGAAATTATAAGCCAAACATTTGTTCAAAAGTTAAATAATAATTATTGTCTTTTCAACCATTAATGGTTAAAGGTGTGTGCTGTAACACTACAGGTCTTGTAGGTTTAGTATCTTTGACTATTACTTTCCATTCTTTATTGTCCATCACTTTAGCTTTCTAGATCTCCCTATGCTTCAAAATTTTTAAATTTCCTATTTCTGAAATCGATACTAAAGTACACGATATTACTACGCGAAGTTAGCCAAAATAGTAGCTAAAGTTAAACTTTACAGACTCTTGTGCCAAACTTGAATTACAAACCTAAAAAACAAACAAATTATTCTATAATACTATTGGTGAATTTATTTACGATTTACCTTTGACAATAATTTATCGAAATTAATGCAGATAATATACAGAGTACATCTAAGAATATATGAAAAATAAAAAAAATTAACTAAATTTGACACTTTGACAGTACTTTCATTATCACAGCCATCCTTGTTTATTCGTATTAAAAAATTATACTTTAGTGCCTTGATATACAAATAACTATTAGCTTCCTATTTTTACTTCCTTAAACTGTACTGTAACATCTGCGTGAAATATAGAGTAAAGGAACTTCGTTTAAATTAACTCGAGTTAGGGAATATTTTAAACGAGGTATAACAGTTTTTTTTTATATTTACGAGTACTTCCAATTTAAGGAAAATTTGAATTACCTCTGTATGTCTGTAATAAAATATTTCAAAATTATAGTTGCTTTGGGAAAAACATACATGTGTTCCAAGAGTATATGTTAAATGTGTGTCAGTTATTTAAACTCAAAATCAGATTTACATGTATACCAATTTTTTCTCTTTGATTCTTTGCTTGTTGTTTGTCTAAATATATAAATGAATAAAAACTTCTTAAACGAGGTATGATTAAAATATAACAGATATAACCAAGCATATTGTTAGATTAATTATTGTTCTACTCATGAAACATGATACAGAATACTCGTATCTATTCAAATAGGGATAAATATTAAATACACTCCACTGGCTTATATACGAGTACATTTTACATGTCTCTAAAGCTTAGTCAAAGTCTGATTTCAAATTATTATTACAAGTGCTAATCTAATTTTGAATATATTCATGGTGTATCCATGGAGATAGATCAAATAGTCCAGTTCTATGTTCGCTTCAATGGCAATAGTTTGCAACTACATGTATTGAAATATGAACTACCGTATTAGTATTGCTTGCTCTAAATTTATTAGATAAGTTGTCCTCTACGAAATTAGCTCAGATGTTACTCAAATACAGAGGAAACAAATATACTGTCAATTCGACCGCTGTATTCGGATTTTGGTCGTAAACTAAAATATGAAGAAATGCAGAATATCAAATAAGTACACGTTTTATGTCGAAATACTATATATACCGAATTTAAAGATGTGCCTTACATGATTTCATTATCAAATAGTTATTAAATTACTAGGCTAACGACAGTAAAGTACATAACAAACCAAATTGATAAATTTTGTCTTTGTTAACCTTATTAATACCTCGTTGAAGTACATACCAGTGTGACTAGAATTAAGAAATGCTTTAAAAATATATGAGTCTACATTCTATAATCTATAATATAACGAAGTCTCGTATTCTAGTGTCTCAGTAGGACTGCTGTTCCCGTTTTATTGGAATCCATTATCTTATCCTTCTCCTCTCACGTGCCAATAATTTTGGATTATGTGACAATCCCATTTTTATAAGAAACAATAGAAAGTTGTGCCATTTATTACCCTATATACCGTTAATAATATTTATATACAAGAAGTAATACAGAATTTCTACTTTTGTTAAGTTATATTTCAATTTAGTAACGAGAGGAGAATTCGTGCAATTTCCGTGACAGGAAGCATCAATTTCCGGAGTGTTAAACCCGGACTTATTTAATTACCATCAGGGTCTCCCTTGGAAAAGTTATCAACCTTGTAGACAATGAGTCAATTAAAACAAACTTGAAACACTTATGACAACTAATAAAGCACATGGTTTTGAATCGCTTTCAACGCATAGACTTTCAGTATCAATTCTTTAAAATATATCATCGAATGGTGTTCAATATAGGTTCAAATTTATATAGATTTTTAAGATTTTAGAAATAAATGAAATAATCTAGAGACGAATCTACCACTATGGAATAAAAATTTTCAAATCCATATTGACAAATTAAATAACAGTTTCAACATATGTAAAATAATTAATATAATTAAACATAGCACCGAGGTAACGTGTCGGACTGTGGATCGTGAGATCCTCAGTTCGAATCCCACTGCCGACAGTTACAAATTTAAATTTACCCCTGTGGTTCCTCCTCCACTAACATCCTTGGGGGCTATGATTTGACGGCTGGTAACCGCACTTCATACGAAAAAATATATCACTTACCGAGATCTGCGTAAGCAGAGTGCCACACCCGTAATGGGTAAAAGGCGTGATGATATATTTATTTATTTATTTCAGTACCGAATATTAATAACCCCAGCACTTGATGTACTTGTTTCTTTAAATAATTATAAAAAAAATATAGGTGTATCTGGACGCAGTGTATCCAATTTGGTTGTGGTAATCTGCTTTCGCAGATCTCGGTACATATTTTTTCTATTTCCGGTATTAAAATGTCATTTATCGTAGTGGTTTCCATTGCGCTAAATAACGTCATAATTACATCTTGACAAGCTGTGGCTTCGAAAGTTTTAGCCACAGCGCGAAGTTAGCAACTAACATATTAAGCACGGGGTGAAGCTAGTTAGTTAGTGAAGTATAATAAATAAAATATGAAATTTTTCTGTTATCTGAATTTGCGGTCGTACTGCATTTATTATTGTGCTATAAGTATTAATCTAAAAAAAAAGTATAATTTAAATATATTACATTTGTCTGTTATTTTAAATCGCGGTCTTAGAAAAGTATAGTATGCCGTTCGTTTCATAAATTATTTCGAGTTTAGATTTAGATGCTAGTATTTCATACACTATCTTCTGTAGCACGAGAGGACTAAGCTGAAATAAGGGTCGACAAACACAACACTTTTTATGGATGTTAAAAATGATATTCAATAAAATGTTTAAAACGATGCATTAAGCAGAATGACACAGATTAATACAACTGACGACAACGTACGAATATGGTAAATAATTGCAGTTACCAAAACATTTTACGAACAATAATTACTTGAATTCTACATCTTGTAGAGCCCTGCAGACGTGTGAATACGTTTGCTCGTTTCAAAATCTAAGAACCAACTGTCTCTTCGTGTGGCCAAATATACCCAACTAGCTCATTAGCGGGTAGGTGCGGGGCAGGGAACCCCTCGCAGGACCAACACAAAAATTGATTTAAAACTAAAAACCACTTAATGTAGAGTTTGAACAGACCTATTTGCGAATCTGTCAACCCCAGATAGCATCTCAAGCGGATATTTCAGAATATTTGTCGCGATAATGCCAAATGACTATTTATAAAAACTAAAAATCTAACAAAGTTCCTCACACATGAATGGCAATAAATTTAACTCAAGAACTCCTGTCAAGACGATTTTCGACGCATTTTAGTACTTGATGTTTTAAAATCGACAATAAAACAATAAATTGTATCCTACAAAAATCGTGACTGAAGAGAAAAAGAGATGTTTATAAAACTTGTTACATAATATACTATTTACGCGCTAAGTTTCATTAAGTCACAGTTCCCATAGATTTCTAGGAAGAAAGAACCACAGTTAATGGCAACTGTCGGCCATGGGATGTTTACCCTGCTAAAAGGGTAGCAAAATATATTCAAATAACAAGATTTCTTTATCTCGCAAATCTTCAATTTTTTTTTATAAAAACTCAAAGAATAAATTTCCTTACATTACAAAAATGAATCTCTGGTTGTCAATCGTCATACAGACTATTATAGATTGTCAAATAATTTCTTGAGAACAATGCACCTAAAGATTGGATTCCTGCTCTTCCAACATTGGCCTGACTGACACTTCACCTCATGACGTCACCACCCCCCTGCCCCGGAGCACGGCGTCGCGGGCGTCGGGTCAACGCGAAGCACAACCATGCTTCGCCGCGGCGCTGCACGGGAAGTGTGTACTCGACGTCGACGCTACGATCCAGCGTCGAAGCGTTCCCAGTCAGCAGTCAGCCGTCGTGCCAGCGCGTGAGTGCGTGAGTGCCGTGTTGCATTGCTGCCAACTTACACACTGTCCACTGTGCGTGAATCCCAAGTCTTAGACAGTGACGGTCATTTGTGAGGTTAGGTAGTGCAGTGTAGTGTCCCTCCAGAATGATGTAGCAATGCGGAGTTATTTCTCGGAAGGTGCGCTTGTAATTGTAATGAAACAGGTAATGCGTTTTTTAATTAAGATGTAATTACTTGATTACTTCGCTGATGAATTCTTCAAAATTGCGTTTCGTTTGTGGTTTGACAAAGAAGTTATTTTCGATTTTATTTATTATTCAGGATTCTCCTTGTACTTATTATGTGACCTATAGCTTACCTGCTAAAATATGTATGTGTATTATTGAATTTTTCGATAATTCGTGTCTTAAAAATGTATGTACGCACGCAAAAAATCGAAGAAGTTGTGTTATTTGTTTACTTAATATTTGTTTATAGATGGGTCTGTCATGCACAACAAACACAATTATTTATTCATCAAATATCGGCTTATGTACTGCAACAATTTCTAGAACTGGTCAACGTTTTGTAACCGGGAAATATACCTTTATACGTTTTACATTCTGCTTCCTCTATATATTCGTTTAATCTTCGAGTTAACTCAGAAATACATTTATTCATATTACAATGTAAATATTTAAACTCTTCCAAATTCTCTTCCAATTGTCCACATTGCTATATTGATTTTTGACTCTAAGCGGAAAATACGACAGATTTTAACAAATAGGAGTATCTATTTTATAAGTTGAAAAAACTTTCAGAACTCATAGAAAATCATACAAATTTTTGGGTTAGGTTCTGTAATATTTTATTTAAAGATTTGAACACAATGGCTGGTACCATGAGTCCTGTAATCTAAGAGAAATGTTTTAGCGCTGTACAATGTTCTAAAATTATTTTCTACAAAAATACTTTAAATAAAACTGGTAGATAACATATTTCTCTATAAATTATATTTGAAGGATTTCTTACAAAATTATTGTAGAATATTAGATTTCGCTAGAAATCTTCTCATGTTATACCCAAGCTTGTGGTGCCAGCAAACATTTTGAATAATTATTCTACATATTTCTTCACCAGGAAAACAAATGAAGTTGTGTATGAAAAGTAGAATAAATCGACGTTGAGTTTCAATAAAATATTACAGAACTTAATACAAAAGTCTTTATAATTTAAATATCTATTTTCTGACATTATTTAAAAAAAATTCTAATCTGAAAAGATACACACTACGAACTAATTTTAACAGTTACTGGGGCCTATTCTGTAATTTACCTGTTAATTTTTAACAGCCTGTTACAAATTTTGACCAATAAATATATGTGTTAAATGAATTTTTCAATTTTTATTCAGTGCCGTTTGTTAACATTGGCTGTTACAAATTAACAGAATAGACTCCACTGCAATTGTTACATTGAAAGATAATAATACAAAGTTTAAATCATTAAAATAAATTAATACATAAACAATGATCTATTCTATCTCCATAATGTTCCAGTTTTATCGTCAGTAATTAAGACTAAAACATAATTATTGATGTGTCAATTAGAGGACTATAAAGTCTACTACATGAAAGTTTTATTATATTTCTAATAGACATTAATATTACTAATAATTTTATTATAATTAATGCAAAGAGTTTCGTAAAATTTTAATGCATCTCGTGTTTTCATATAATTTCGAACATTTCGAAAATCTATTTGGTGAGTGGTTATTTTAGAAATGTCGAGCACGAACAGCAATTGTTTCATGCAGTGATAACATCTTGTAATATACAAAACCTAGGTAATTTGATTAAATCGACAATTCAATCTATTTGTCGAATTGTCAAAAAAATTCATTATTTTTTTGGAAAAGTTCCTCTAAAATTTATTTAGTTAATACATAGTTTCTTCAAATATAAAGCCAGGCGGTAGTGTTCTTTTTCATTAAAGCATTTGATCAAAAGGAAAATATATTTCGCTAAAAGGAGTCCAAATTATTGAACAAAGAGAAGTTTGGAGTACTGACTCATCAAATTTTCAGCAGGAAATTCTTAAAGCCCCACTGCTTCAGTTCTGATGGCTCTTATCTCAAATACTCTGACTTCCTCTTGCTTCTTTCCTAAACCGTATTCTTAATTTTATTTTCACAGCAAATGAAAGCTTTCTAATAAAAATCACGTACATCTTATCGTTGCAAAATGTATAAAAATGCGCATTACATATCCTGGTTTACAATGTATGACATAATATTGATTGCTTATTGAATTTTTGTTTACAATTTATCAAAAATTGTTAATGTTTTTTTGTTAACTTATTTGGGAAATAGTATATTATATATATATATATATATATATATATATATATATATATATATATATATATATAAAATTTATCATAGTTAACTTTGATTTATTTAATTTTGTTAATTTTTCACAAATCATAAATTATATTATAATTGAAATACATAAACCCGTCATAAATATTCATCATGAAAAAAATAGTAATATACACCGTAGGAGAGAAGCGTATTTTTTCCTTTTTCGTATTGTAGCCCTCGCCTACGACTCGTGCTTCAATTTACTCCGCGGGAAAAAAATCATACACTTTTCTCCCTTAATGTATAATATACTATTATTTAAATGTACCTACAATGTAAATATTTAAGTTATCCTTGTAAAATAAATTCGTGTTTAAATTTTTTATAGTTTCATTTAACCTCTTAATAACAAATAATATCTACAGACCAGACTTATATCGTAAATAACAGTAAATTTTGCGGGCAATAATAAATAAAATATTTATGTTTCCCTTTACGACAAAATTTATTATCTAATAATGTCTGATTCAATGTTTCAGTATCCCAATAAATCGTAAACAGGTATAGTGCATTAAAGAATTGATTGCATATTTTATTATGTAGATAATTATGAGTGTTAGTTTATATTTATTATTGTTGTAAGCGTATTATGTGAAATAGGTGGTAATATAAACTCCACGCCTTTGTAGAATAAATATGAAAAATTATTTCCGCCGCCCACATAATATGCAACGCCTATGTCTCTCTTATTACGCACTTAATTTTATTTACTCTACTAAAATATATTTTTAAATAGAATGTCTAATAAATAATTCAATATTCAGTTTTTCTCTTTTAAGTGTTTTAATAATTTTTGTATTGATTGATATACCGCCGATAATACTAAAGTAAGTAAATTTCGACTTATATGACACAATGGCTGGTACTACAAGCTCTGTTTTTGTGGTATTTAAAAAAAAAGTGTTTCGGAATCGATTTTAGCGCTGTACAATGTTGTAGAATTGTTATTCAAAAATACTTGAAATAAAAGTGGCAGACAATATTTCTCTGTAAATTCTTTTCGAAGCATTTTTTTAACATTCTACCTATAATATGATTTTTTTGACACTTCTTAAAACTAATTAAACGTCTCATTTTTTGTCACCTGTCTGCGTTTAAATCAATCCTGTCATTATTATATAATAAAAATATATGTTTCAAATGAAATATTCAATTAATGGGCCGTACCAATATAAATATACAGGGTGGTTTTGAAGTTAATGTCATAAATTTAAGGGTAAGAAGTATGACATGTGTAGATTACGAATATAAATAATTTTTTTTGAACACTTTCATAAAAATTTTCCTTAGGAAAAGTCGAATTTTCTGTTATTGAATTTTTAAAAAATTCTTCCTGTTTCGTAATCTACACATGTCATACTACTTACTCTTAAATTCATGACATTAACTCAAAACCAGCCTGTATGTATCAAACGTCTGTTATCATTGGTTCAAATTTTTGACAGGCCGTTAAAAATTAACAGATAAGTTACAGAAAAGGTCCCATATCGGTTAAAACACAAACACAAGTCAAACAATGACATTTCATTGGCTTTAAGAAATGTCCAATAAGTAATAATATAGTCATAAAAGCTCGTAGGGATTGAGTGACTATTGCCAAATGGCAACAAGTTTGAGAAAGAAACTAGATAATTATTTTATAACTTATCGAACTTTCTAATTATATTTCAATACATTATTTTTTTATCCACAAACTCAAAACAAAACGCACTTAACTTAACTTAACATGTGTTATACTTATAAGTCACTGCCATGCTAATCTAACTATCTAACATTTGCAAGAAAAACAAAAGCTACAGAGATTATTCCCGTGAATAATATCTTGAGCTGTATTACTATAACAATGACAGGCTTGGATAAAACGCACACATGACAAACATAGACTCATTTCATAGGTTTTAAGAAATTCCTAAAATAATGTATGAAATAAAAACAAAACAAATCAGAAATAAATATCATATGGAGTAGTGTACATTGCTGCCAAACAGGTATTGTCAGTTTATGTCAAATTTAATTTATATAATTGGTGCAAACGGATATTTATTATTTAAATCACACTGACATCAAATATGCAGATAATTTTGTCAATACCTCCGCCTATCTAAAATGATTAAAATATTATTGATTTGTTTGTATTATCTATAAGTTTGCAACTTGTTTGACTGAAAGCTATTAAACGAACGTGGGCTGTAAGCCAGAACAGATTAATCTGAATCTGAAAGGTATTTGAGAGTTCGTGCGTAAACGCTAAACCAAGTTTGTGGACTTGGAGTTCACAGGTGTGAAAATGGAAACTTATCAAGACCTTGACAAAATTACACGTTAACCCATTGTACCATAAACCCATATTAATCATTCTGCAGCTTCAACCCTAAAGTTATCGTTATTGATATTTGATACTATGCTATCGAATGTCGAAGTTAAATGCAGTTCTATGTCTGCTAATATCTTTTGAAAAGTTTGTGCCGGTAATTGAAATGCAAAATGAAAAATTTCAGGAAAAACTTTTCGAATTTTGCATGAGTAATATTCTCGTTAAAAATAAATGTATTTTAGCGCAGAATGACGGGAAATTCATGAAATATTTTCTGAAAGCGCTTACTTAACAAAGAAGACTTTTAAAGTATGTACCAGCGGTTCTGTGCAGCGCATTATAGGTCTTTATACAGTATGTTAAAAAGTGTATTGTATTACATGTTATTGAAAGCAGATACTGTATTAATTATTAATTAACTTGGAAATGTTTGCTTGTTAAGTCGTAACTTTATAAAACTAATATTAATTATACACTGTGACTCACACATCAGTGAGCTACAATTACTGTATTAATAATTAAATTCTACCTTGCTCGGTTTGGTAACGTAGACACGTAGAGGACGCCGAACTTGCTTCATATATCGAGGGTTCTAGGTTCGAAGCCCGGATAGAGTTTGAAAGATTGTATTGGGCATCCAAAATTAAAATACGCTAATTAATGGTAGAATGCTGAACTAACCATAAGGTACATAAATATCATTATATTTTGAAATTAATTGCTATTTTTTAAAATTAATAACTATCGTAGTTATTTTAAGAGTATTCCAATGTAAGTATTATATTTGCTTAAGCCGTATTATTTAAATAAGATGTAAAAAATAAAGTAACATTGTATTTGTAGATTATAGGTTAAAATTGAATTTTCTCCAAAAAAACCTATATAAAAACAGGAAAATTTGCAGTGTGTATGGCTACAGTTCTGCTGCCAATAAAAGCAAACTATCAATACTAAAGCACGCAATCGCCATCATAAGATATCATACAAAATGAAATTGACATGTACCTTATGTGAATTGTGATCAACGTCATCTCTTGATAATTTGGAAGCCCAATAGAATATTTTTACAATAGTTCAACATTTCCTCGAATATTTCTTAGTTCATCGTTTATTGGTCACTACACCTTTCTTTTTTATACAGCATGTAAATCTAAATTTGAATATATAATAATCACATTTAATACGTGTGTCTGTCTCAAAGGTGTACATTAGAGATTAAAATGGGAAATCAGTTTTTTGCGTGCTTTTACTCGGTCATCAATCAAACGATGTAACATACATTACAATTTAGTAGTAATTTGTTTTGTTTCGATATCTTGCAAGGTATTTAGGTATTTGACTTTTAAAAATTAATTTACGGAACCAAATTACAATTAAATTGCAATGTATTTTAGATCGTTTCATCCTGAAAAATGATTCGATTGATACCACAATCTGTATTGCAACAGTACGAAAAAAACTGATTTCCCGTGTTAATCTCCTATGTACACCTTTAAGACAGACACTTGGTATACATACTCGTGGACAAAAATGGAACTCGTTTTTTAAGATTCCTATTAAATTACAATAAAACGGTTGGTGGTAGTCGGTAAAAAGTTTGAAGAACGTAACCATAATGAGCCTCATCCTTGAATAAAATTTTGGCAAATTTGCGCAATATGCAAGCATAGTTGTGTCTTTTCACGAAAAAATGACAAACCTAATTGAGCACAAAACAGCAGTCAGCTGTCAAATTGGATGTCGCTGGAAAAAGTGTTGCTAATTCGAAAAACAAACCTTAAAAATACACTCGTTATAAAGATAAATAATTTTTAATTCTGGAAACTATAGATTTATTCGAGATTTTTTATATATATGAATTGTAATAATAGTTTAATAGTGGTATGATCTATGTCAATTTATGGCCTGTCAATTTCGCTACACGTCAATAAATTTTATTTCAAATTAAAAATACCATAAAATTGTAAAATTATATTTAACATTATTGTTAATTAAGTTATTTTATAATTTGTCGAAACTATATGAAGAAAGAGAAGTAAAAACATATAAACGATCTAAATAACTTTAGTATATCCCCAATAAACACTAATTTAGAAAATATCTGTCCCATACACCCCTGTAATTATTCCGTAAAATGCATATCGATTCATTCAGTATTCTGCTTAAATTTCGCTGACTTCACCTCTGCATAAATTGATTCTGCTGATAGTGCATTATTCTTTAAAGCCAATAGCAAGTTTATCGATGTTTAAAGTTTTTATAGCACCACTAACAAAAAACTTCATCGTTTTATTTGAACAATTTCCATGCATTCAGGTGACAATTTGAAAAGGGTCGTAAAGAGGCAGTTTCCTCACACAGGAAAATCCCTCATCACAAAACTAAGACCTCCATCACTTTTTATAGGCGAATAAAATCCTATTCTGTCGCCGAGCTAAGATACATCGCCTTCGAAGTTCGAAGAGTCAGATACTCGATGCATACCTGTCTCGCGTCTGATGCTGGTGTCGTCGTGGCACTTGGGGGCAAAAAACTTTCCTTCAAATTCGATTGGAAGCTCAAGCAATTTTTAAAGTATTGGTTGGCTTTAAGAAAAAACGCCAAATATGATGCATCACAGTTTTTAAGTTGTTACAGGAGAATGTTAGGGATACTGTTCAAATAATAACTTTTCCACTCATTTTGCGTAGTTTGGAAACTATATTTTTTTTTTAATATGACGAGAGCCCATTACACATATTTAAAAAGAAACTATTATATTTTATCCAACACCTCTCAATAAAAGCTCTATGGCACTTTTAAACAAGCAAAGTAACAGATTACCCACTAGTAAAAAGAGAAAAGTCACTAGTCAGTAATTTTCTATGTATAACTATTTCGATTGACATTTTTATTTAGAAAAATTAAAAAATATGTCACTGTCAAATAATATTTCTTTAATAAATTTTTCATTTATTAAGAGGTGTTTGCTAAAACGTTATACTTCACACGTGGGCAAAGTGAAATTATCCACTCGATAAAATTATCACACTCAACCTTCGGCTTCGTGTGCTAAAATTTCTCTCGTGGGTAATTCCTTACTTTGCCTACTCAGTTCGAATCCCACAGATGACAGTTGCTAATTTAAATTTACCCCTGTGGTTTCTCCTCCACTAACATCTTTGGGGGCTATTATTTGACGGCTGGTAACTGCACTTATCGAGATCTGCGTAATCAGAGTGCCACACTCATAATGGGTAAAAGGCGTGATGATGTATTTATTTTACTTTATGTATTTAGAAAACGGAGAAAAAAATTAAAATTAAAATTGCAGCTATTATTATTTCACATCCTTTTTATTCAAACAAAATTAACTCTAAAGTAAATAACTAAATTAAATAAGAATATTATCACACCATTCTTCCATTTCTGGTTGAGGCTCTTTATTTAGAGCTGATCTCGGTACATGACATATCTTTGCGGATGATTTGCAGTTAACAAATCTGGCCCCCAAGGAAGTTGGTGCATCACATAATCCTCAATCCGATGCGCTCCCACGAAACTATTTACCAAGTAAAAAGTGTACGTGTATTTTGAGAAAATGAGACGAGACAGAAATGAATCGTCGGAAAAACGCTGTGTAATTTTTAATATCTGCTTTGTTTATCTACAGACGGTTTCTCAGTGATTTAGAACACAATTTGAAATTCAAATTTATGAATTGTTTTCAAAAATAAGTTTATGAAAACGATGAAATATATCAGGTACCTTTCCCAATTATTTCTACATTTACATATCTACCAAAAATTTTATGTGAAAAATATTCGCATATAAATTTCTTCAAACTCGGCTTCCATTGTACCATTCTTGCTCATTAAGTCCGCTATTCCAGCATTTTTTTATGTTTTAGATTCCACTTATATTCCTCCTATTATTTTAACGATTCCTTTTTTTTTTAATCTGCACATAAACTGAAACACCAAACGTTTATACTGTTATACCCCGTGAACCTGTAAAATTTACTTGTATGGAGCAGCACTAAACATTTTATGTTCATGTTTAAATTGTTTGTGTAAGTTTTTACTGTTATTTTTATTATGGGGAAAAATTGCTCCGTTCTAACGCTTCAAGGATTATGAACCCTCAGTTCGAATCCCACAGCCAAGATTTTTAACTTTATCCCTGTGGTTCCCCTCCTTTTAACACCTCTGGAGGGGGACGTGACCTAAAATGAAACATTTACTTTTCTGTCGTTAACTATGAATATCAGTTTACTCGTATATATCACCGTACTATTCCAGATAAAATGCATGTTGTCAATGTTATATGAATTTGTCATCATAATTTAGAGATGTTTACTAATGAAGAAATGATTCGAATGGTTATTTGGTACAGTAAGTAATCAGAAAATTCTTTTATCCAACATCTCTCAATAAATGTTGTACAACTATGGCGATTTTAAACAAGGAAAGTAATTGATTACCACTAGTGGGTATAATTTTGAAAAAAGTCACTAATGAGTAAATTTTTATTTATAGCAATAATAATAACATACACCTTAGTAACTTCGATTGACATTTTAATTTAGAAATTTTAAAGCATAATGCCGCTGTCAAATAATATTCCTTTAATTTTTTTGCAATTATTAAGGGATGTTGGATAAAATGTTACACTTCACACGTGGGCAAAGTGGAATTAACCACTCGATAAAATTATCACACTCTCTCGTGGGTACTTTCTTACTTTGCCCACTTGTAAAGTAAATAACTATTAATTCATTATGTCATAAAAGCAAATGTTGCATGTTAGCTGAAACTCACTGAATATGTTTAATTAATTTTTAATATATTTTTTTAATAGTGTAGTCTGAAAAATATGTCATATCATTCTATTTGAGAATGAGAGAGATTAATAAATCAGTACTTCGTTTATCACCCTGTCACTGCGAACTGAATCCAACTGAATTAGCGTAGGCTTAATTGAAGGGTGAACACTTTTAAAATAAATATATCCCCATTATTTAATATTTTCGATAAATTATAGTAGCCACGACAGTAAATTATGATTCACAATTCACTCTTCTCGATCAACCACAGAGCCAGAAATCCATAATTCACGGTTATTTTAAAGAGGTGATGTGGATCATCAGACAACTGCCGTCTAACAGTTTTAACGAATTTCGGTCATTTTTAAAAGTAATTATGGTCATTATTCACTCGGATGATTTTATAATATACTATATATAATTTAGTAATACTTCCTTGGTAACGTATCGGACTGTGGATCACGAGATCCTCAGTTCGAATTCTACTGCCGACAATTACCAATTTAAATTTACCCCTGTGGTTTCCCCTCCACTAACATCCATGGGGGCTATGATTTGATGGCTGCTAACCGCAGTTCATACGAAAAATATATCACTTAACAAGATCTGCGTAAGCAGAGGGCCACATCCATAATGGGTAAAAGGCGTGATGATATATTTATTTATATTTTTTATTTATTTAGTAAATATATAAACAGATTATTCTACGTTAAGTTCTAAAAGGTATAAAGCGAGCGGCATTTTATGCGCATCGTACTAAAGTAATATCTTATTTTTTCTTTGAATTTATTTATCGCATAGCTGACAAAAATCCAATACAATTCTTGTATATTTTGATTTTTACTCTCATTTTCAAATGGTCTATAGCTCGTAAGTATATTTTATTTTGTCAGAATTCGAATTTCAGCCCCTTAACAGCAACAACGTTACTTCTTCTCCAGTACTAATGAACAAATATATCATCACACCACTTATTCATTTTGGGTTGTGCAGATTTCGTCAAATCACGTCCCCCAAATATGTTAGTCGAAGGGGAACCACAGAGGTAAAATTAAAAGTGACAAATGGATTTCAAACTAAGTATCTCATGATCCCATAATCCACTGCGTTACCACGGAGCAATAGCTTTATGCAAGCGGAATACCTAATAAAGATATCGTCAAGAATTCTAATTAACTTTTCGGATTGCATTTCATTCCGTCTGCGTTCCATTTATATTTCAAACAAGAAAATTGATAATTTTGCTAATGCAGTGAAGCAAATGCATTTACATAACACAATTACTTGTAGTACGAGCTCCTGGAGTAGGTATATTTCATCTACTTGAATGCATTACGTTATGTTGATAATTATATAAATGAGATTGCAGTGGAACTCCATGTTGATGCTGTTCTGGTTCTAACTACTTGAAATCTCATGAGGTAAACCCATGAAATGCATATTCATGCATTGCTTGAGCTCAAGCATTTCAGAACATTCCGGGACTCGCATCTCGGAAGCAGAACACCGTATTGCTTGGAAAGGTCATGTCATCAGATATTTTACACAGAATATTTGCATTCCGTGCAGAAAAATTTAATATGCATTTTTCTGGCATGTACCAAATGAATTTTTATTGATTGTGAAATTTACAAGTATTGTTGGTCTTACAATTCTATATATATAAAGTATTCAAAATAACTTACCTTCATTTTACATCAAAATGGCGCCGTTCTAATCGTTGAGTTTCACCGAGCTGTACTTTTAGGATGTTCTACCTACAAAATAAAGAATCAAACTTCAAACATTAGTTTATGTTCAACTGCATTATAATCACTTGATGATGATAATGTTTAACTTCATAAAGTAGCTCTTTATACCAAACAACAGTTAAAAAAGCACACTTCGAATAGAATATTATATTATGTAACATCCATAATAGGATTTTATTGACTTGTGTCTCGTTCGTTTCCTAAATTGTCACATCCATAAAATTCTAAATTATTTAATTGCTATACAAATATCTATTATGTTCGACTGTATTGTTTATTGGTTATAAAGCCTGAAAATGAGAAGTAAAAATTTCTTCATTCTTTAGTTCTTTTGACATTATACAGGGAGTTAAAAATAGGGTAAAAAAATTCAAGGTATATACATTTTGATGTGCTGATTCACAATCAAAAAGAATTTTTTTTTAAATTCGCAAAATTATGGACATGCTTCTAGAAGAATATATTTCTAATACCATTGGTTGACAGACGTCAGTACAAAATTAATTTATTTCTTATTCAACATCCATTATTATTTTTATTAAAAATTACGTGTTTATCAGTGGCACAAGAAATGTACATACCCTTCTAGAAGCATGTCCATAATTTTGCGAACTTTGAAGAAATTCTTTTAGATTGTGAATCAGTACATCAAAATGTATATACCTTGAAATTTTTTACCAATTTTTTAACACCCTGTATAGTAATTCCTCATCTTTTGAAGCTATTTGAATGATTTTTTCAATATAACAGATCAGAATTATTGAGATATGAAATGTAAGCCTGAGCTTGCACAATGCATTATGTGTCAAATATAAATGTCATCTAAAATTAATTTGCAATACAGTGAAACAAAATATTGTTTGGAACATGTATATAATTGGGTTTTATTGACGTACACTTTCTCATTCATAAAACCCTAAATTACTTGTTACGTAATTATCTCTTATAATCGTCTGTATTACAATAAGTTGTTTATGATATTGTTTAGCGGATATAAAGTGGCTCTTTATAGACTAGTCTATAATGATAAAGTTAAAAGGCCTGTTATCAAAATAATCGACAAAATAAATATCATTAATTTATTAGGTAAGTAATTAAATAGGAACATCATTTTTAGTAGTGATAATATTAATTATATAATTGGAAGTATTATTTTGATGCTACTTGAATGTTTTCTTCCATAATAATAGGTCAGAATGATTGAGATATGAAATGATAGCTTGCACAATGTTTTTTGAAAAAAAAATATAATGAACAATATACAACTTGGTAACCAAACAACAACAAAAACCACACTAGAAATTATCAAATATTTTCATGTCAACATCATGTGCCATGTGCAATGTAGTCGAATCTAAAATATTGTATGTAACACGTACATAATAGGGTTTCATTCACTCTCCTTTTTATGTGGTTATACTCGTCCATAACACACTAAATTATGTATTTGTTGCATAAATATGTATTATAGAAATACCTCAAAATAAAGTAAAGAGAGAAAAGAGAACAAACTTTTATTTACGAAAACATGGCTGTTTTGTCTGTTTGCCTCTGAATGTTTGATTGAAAGAAATACAAGATTTATCTGATAAAAAACTAGATCTCCTGTGGCAGTTAATTTGCTGGCAAAGGTAAATATATGTTTATCAGTTTATCGCCTTCTCTTCCTTGTATAGGTATCCGATGTCAAACTGACAAAAGTGACGTTTAATACGGAGTTTCTATACATCAGGTAAATTATCTCAATAAAATATTTGTTTATGCTTTCAAAGGTTATTGTATAAACTGAATGAATTAGGTTAATTAAATTTATATTCATGTTTTAAAATCCGCTTTCCTAGTTTGAAAGATCTTAATTAATATATTTTAGCAGCTGAGAGCTAAGATAATTATATTAAGATAAATTAGAATGAACATTCATAATATGATTAACCTTGATTTTCTTCATGATCTTGACTTTTCCGTAATTAAATAACGATTGAAAACGAGGGAAGTAAAATTACTTTTGTTGTATTTTAACCTTCGTCCTACATATTTGACATGAACTTCATCATCGTCAAAATGGAAACAAAATTAATAAAACTTTGATATTTATTGGGTTCTAAAATAATACTCATATTCTTTGCTGTCTCGTTTAATACAATTTGTTTCTTTTTCTTTTGAATAGAAATGTAAATTGTAGGAAACATATTTTTAATTACTTGATTTCCTAGAAACTGGAATTAATGAAATATTGATATAAGATTTAAAAAAAAAACTACGTATAAGTTTAATGTCTGAAAAGTTAACAAGCAAAATCACTGGCTTATTGAAATTTATAATGATTGTAACCTGAACTCCTAATGAATATTTTAATTATTTGAAAGATAAGATATTTATTAATGTAATTAATTACGGATTCATTATTTCATTTTCATTTGTAACATTGGGAAGGGGAAATATACATTTCTTAATTTCTAATTAATTATCTAACCTAACGACCTATTTTTCAGTACGTTTTAATTGAAATTTTCTTTTGTTACCGTTTCCCTCTTTCATTTTCCCTGCTCATTGTTATTTTTAGATATAATAATATTCATTTATCGTGTATGTAAATGTTGGCATATATTTAATTTGCTTAATGCCTTTTAATTTGGGCTGATTTTATTCAAATTTTAAATTGAAAAGTACATTTTAACGAGTAATGAAAAGAAAAGTTTGAAGTTTCTAAAGTTTTTTTTAAAGGGAAGCCTAATGATTTGTAAGGTATTTTGGGAAACGATGTAATGAACAGAAAATTGAAATTTGTATTTTTGTGACTTCGTTTTAATCATTTATGTTAGCAGGTGAAGCATTATAATTTAATTCTTGTAAATCACAATACATATTTTCATGGGCGGAGAGTCTGTTATAAAGTTTTATAAATACGTATTATATTGCCAAAATATTAAAATTTAATTTTAATATTCATATGTAAAAAGTTTTTAATATTATATTGTTTGTAAAATAATTTTTATACACGAAAAGTATAAAACTAATAATAAGTAATGCAATCCGGAAGTTATATTATAAATATTAACATACATTCATAGATATAACGACACGCTATATCCCACTCAATGGGGTAGCACGAATCCAGAAACATAATCAACCAACAATTAATTATATCCAAGCATTCCTATCCTGGCACACCACTTTCGTCTCGTCCACATTCCAGTCAATATACCAAGATTTTATTTTATTTTATATACTTTTTACCTCCCGCCTACCTCTAGGTAAGAGAGGTATTGTTTTTGGTCACAAAATTGGGTAGTGAGTTTTCAATGAATAAGCACGTTCTAAGGTCCCTACAATACGATTTTACTATTTTCGCGATGATGTCTGTCTGTATGTATGTATGTATGTATGTATGTATGTATGTGTGTGTGTAGTCTGTGGCAATTTTTTCGTCTCGCATAACTCAAATACTATAATACCAAAAAATACAATTTTGTGAATTGTTGCTTCTTATATTTAAATGAAGAGCTGATTAGATTTTGGATAAAATTGGTCAACCGGAAGTAGCAGTTTACTTGAAGCCCTTAACAGTTTTTCGTGAAAAACACAATTAAATTTCATTTTTCAACAATTTATGTTATTTTAAAAGTTGAAGAATATTTAATTTTACATGTGTTTTGATTACACTAATTTTATTAATTTTCATTAGATTTAGAGATAATAAAATATAAAGAAATTAGATTTCACAAAATCTTACATTTCTAGTACACCATGGAAACATTTAAAAATTTTCAATTTTTTACGAAATGTGACACATGTCATTGTGATTGGGAAGCTATTTTCTTAGTGAAATATATGTCAAAAAATTAAATAAATATACGAAAGAAAATTAAAATTCTCAAATATAAATAAAATAATCAAATAAGAAAGTATGTTTCTATATCATCAAATACTATTTTGTACCGTTTAAGAGTAGTATTGGGCAGGAGGTTATGTGCTGGGCACATCAGATTTTTTAATAAATGCTTTAGAGATAGGAGTGTTTTTGTCAAAGTTTACCGCACGCCTTTCTATTGGAGACCTGGAAATCGACATTTCGAACGTTGCTAGGCTACGCGAAACAACATAATTTTCTTGTAATTTATGAGTACAAAAAATGATTCCAGTATTCGTTTTGAGTTAAATATTATTACCCTGAATCTGATATAATGACGCAAACAAGGGCGTCGAATAGTAAATTATATTAATGTTCCTAGTATTTATTTATTTTATTAGTATCATAAAACCAGTATATTTATACTAAATTATTTAATTACTTATATTACATTTGTATGGTTGGCCAATTATTGTTATTTATAAGATATATTTCATTTAATTATGCAATGGTGTCAAAAGTAATAATATTGCTTCAAATTGAAATACTAGAATGAATGTAAAAAAGTTTGTAACCAAAACGTACGAAATAAATTTAACTGGAATATCAACATTAAACATTCATACGAGCGTTTCAAAATAGATCAAATTAAATTTCTAGCGAGACGTGCGCAAAATGTAAAATCTCATCATGTGTTAGGGCTTTAACCTTTCCTCCTCATTGGAGAATTATTCTTTCCGCCTTAATCTTCGGATTTAGTTCCCTGGACAAGCGTATCGCATTGCAGACGCTCTCAGTCCTTCGAGGATTGCGAAATAGTGGATTTGGACAAGAGAAATGTCGAAGTTGATACTTTCAACGTTATATTCTTATTTCTTTAAAGGTGATGCGCAGGAGCTCGTGAGCTCGGGATCACTGAGATTTGATAACTGCGAGTTCGAGAGCTTTCAATGGAAAGTCATATTTGTCGTTTTTCTCAATTTGATGTTGCAATGTTGTCGACAGAATTTGTTTGAATTATCCACGTGCGTTCTACATTGCTAACAATAGAAAGCATAACGTTGAACAGTACCAGTGATATTTTAAACGTAACAAATATTAATATAATACAAATAATAGAAAATATTTCATATTCTTGAAGGTCTTAATTTGTTCGTTGTTCATGTACAGTACATACATTTTATCACGGAATGCGCAACTCAAATCATAAATAAATTTTGAAAAGGTAGAAAACCGATATATAGAAGATTACGAGTATTTAATAGTATATTCTAGAACAAGTAATGGAATGGCACATATTCCACGCGAGCAAAAAGTTTGAAGACTATAGTTTCTATAACAAGGTTTTGGAAATTGTACAATAAATACAAATATAAAACTGTTGAAAACGTCAAACTCAAATAAATAAAATTAAAACAAACAGTCGTAACCACAGTAACTTAATCAAGATATTTCATATATCGCGCTAATATGCGGCTCTGATTCGTCCAAATTATTCCATACGCGGCGTATGGAATGCTAGTTGTTCCAATACAGTTTTTAGTTGTAGAATGTGTAGTTTCCAAAACAGTGTTACAGAAAAAATATTCTTAGGACATTAATATTCAACCAACAATTAACCTCCTCTAAATATTTCTACCTGTACATATATTTTCGTTTTCATTTGTTTAGGACATCATTTATTATCAGGTCACTTTGTATCTATTTAGTATGATTCTGATCAGAGAAATTCAGTTGTTTCATGATCAAAATTTTGACTTAACATCTGACGATAAACTTAAGTGCAATCTAATCTCAGAGTACATGTTTTTGTGGCAAAATGAAATATAAAATTTACATTTTTATTAAGCGTCATATATAGTGCGAAAGATTCATTAATTCATAATAATTTTTTATGCTCCTCTTAAAAAAAAACTTCATTAAAAAAATTGCGCTAAGTTTTGATAAACCTTTACATGTATGGCGTTTTAACTGCCTCGATTCTCGACTGTTTTACTCTGATCAACGATTTATATAGTCTATTAGGATCACGGAATTTGTGTGTTATATAAAAACTTCTGTCAGACATGATTAGTTTTTCTAGAAAATTACATTTTCATTGAAATATGTTATACTATAACATAACGCGTTTGAAAACGATTTCTATTTTAATGGAGTTTTTTTAGTAAAGTCAATATAGAAAGAATTTGAAATATACAAGATGTAATAAAAACTGATCTGTCTATTGTATATCCAACGATTATGCCACTGTTTGGAAATCGCATAGAATGATCAAATACCGGATCGTGAGTGATCAATCGTTTAATTATCTTTGCAGAGATTTAAACAGATTTGTTTTTTGTGTTTCATTTCTTAATAAGTATAACCTATAAGAATGACAGTCCCATCAGACTTTCTGAGCAAAAAACATAAAAATATACTTTCAAACTTTTGGAACTCTAATTCAATCCAACTTGAACCCTTAAAATGAAATTTAAGGTTTTTATAATAACATTATTTGTTATCCATAAAAAGGAACCAATTATGAAATGTATTCCACAACTAAAAAACGCCTCAATGTGAATTTTTGTCTTTTCTTTTTTTATGCTATGGTCGCCTTGAACAAGCATGACAAACCTAATATGACACGGGCTTAAAATGATCCTTATATAATCCGACATGAAATCTATTTTCTTCTTTAAACATAAATTGTACCAGCTCTGAATATAGTAACAAGAAATTGGTTTTGACAGTGCGCATTACAGCGAAAATTCAATTTTAGGATCGCCTGGGGTCAGTTCAACTGTTTGTATTTTTATTTCATTGTAATATTCCAATATTTACATTTCTGTATCCTGACGTTTCCGTTCAGCACAATAATACTTTATTGAAGAACAGCGCGATAACCTTTTATTTGATTTTATAATAAATATTAATAGAAATCCATTACTGGGAAAGGCATCTTATGCACTATGAAGCAATTACAGTTACGTAGAACTTTCAATGCGAATGCATTCCATTTAAACATTTAAAGTTTGATATGTACGTCCATTCATTCTAATGCAACGTAAACTCTGACATTTCAAAGGTCCCATACTACTAGCACATTTAAATTACACGCATTTACTATGTCCAGCTCTATTTCTGTGCGCATGAAATACGAATGCTGTAAATCAATAGGGTTGCTGCTCAAAGGTAAAGTACATTTAATTAACTTCTTAATTTATCTCATCACTGTTTCCACCAGTTTTTGCTTCAAACTAGTTCAGTAGTTCTCTGGAAATTTACATTTCATTTTATGAAATAAAATATAACACCTAGTCCTTAAAATATAAACAAAAAATTTATGTATGTATTTCTAGAACTAAGTATTCATCGTTAGCAAAACTCCGGGGTATTAACTAAGATTACACAACTTGTAAACCAGGCCAGTGGTCAAAACTGAATCCAACTTAGTTAAAGTTACCTATTTATACTAAAACGATGTATACAACCGCGTTCTTATAACTAATAGCTATTACGTTTAAGGCTACCTAAAATCTAATTATCTAAAAATTCAAACAGTGTTCTTTTGGGTAAAGAACCTAGATTCAATCATATATTACCAATGTCAACATTTTATTAAATTAAACATCGATATGTTTAAAAAATATTTCAGATTAGCAAAGATGTTTTAGAAATATTATTAAATTAAGGATTGTTATCTCAAGTGGATGTGAAATGAAAAGTTGGCGAAACTAATATATGCGAGCGAGATTGGGGGTGAACGGTTGTGTGAGCGTCCGTGGAATAAGTGGTTAGGCATGGTTAATGGTTTTTTACGCAAATGAATGAATCTGAGTGTGAAGAATAGACGAGCATGTATGAATGTGTACGAAGCGATGAATAGAAATGATTGGAGGAGATTGATTGTGTTTCAGGATTCGTGTATGTTATTATTTATTTTAAAGAATAATTAATTCAATACAAATGTGACCAATATTAGAATTTGAATAATATAAAAATAGTATGTTGTGTTATTAGGAGTAAATATGATACTTTGTTTACTGAGCATGTAAGTTTGAACGACGAGCGAAGCGAGATGAACATTACGTTTCATAATATTTTACTTTGTCCACTGCCGGAGTAGAACTGTTGCCAAGGAGAAACTTATACACCAGCGGAGACAATATTGAACTTCTGCTTGTTGATTACAAATACATAACAGAGTACTTTTATAACATTTGAAAAAAAATATATTATCACGCCATTAACCCATTTCTAGGTGTGGCACTCTGCTCAAAGCAGATCTTGGTATTATGACATATTTATGCGCGTAAAGTGCGACTACCAGCCGTCAAATCACGCCCTCCAAAGATAGTAGTGGTGGAAGAGCTACGGGGTAATTTTCTGTGATGAAAAATTTGTCAGTCCGATGCGTTACCACAGAGCTATTTACCCCATAGAATTTGAATAATACAAAACTAAACAAATTCATTTCTAGATCATAACGCTGCTAAACAATGCTATTTAAATTTTCAACGTCAAAATCTAATTTTTTTGAGTAAAATTCAAGAATATTTGATTGAGAATATACTTTAATACTTTAAAATTAAGCTTGTGCATTAGGAGTTAAGGCTATTCGTTATGTATGTGGGCCTTAACGTGCATTTCTGTCAGAGACTCATTTCGATTTGGAAAACTCCTCATAACTCTTTAGGATTAGATTTAAAAACTCCAAAAGAGATTTGAATATAAAAGAAATAATGCTCAATATATTTGAAATGAGATACAACCAATCAATTACTCTCGTTATTTCTGAATACCTACATTTGAAATTCAGTTCTCGGTAGCCAAATCGCATTTCTTCGTGTATGAAATATGGCAGACATTAATTAGGCTTTGCTAATACTAGTCCGGTCATTATTTGCTTCATTGAATATTCATAGATTTCATAGAATACTAGGTTCCGTTTTTGCTGCTTAAATCTCGTCTGGTGACGTCAACTGACTATTAGCCTTTTTTTAGAGGGATTGTTTCGAGCTACGAATTTGAGGAAGAGGAACTTCATTTTTTATAATTGCAGATAAAACTACTATGATCATTTAGATAACTTGGAAACCAACAATTATTTTGTTTGTGCACTACAATTTAAATGATACACTGGCAGAGCTCTTTAAAAAGATTATTACGCTCATACTAACGAGATAATATTCTGAGGGAAATATAAAATTGAAATTTAGTACCTATAAGGTTTCTCGTATATGGTTCTCGTCTTGTATCACAGCAAAAAATCAACATATTGCTCATATCGTATTCCGTGTTACAAGATGAAAACATCAAGATTTGCACAGGAGTGAAATGAAAACATATTAGAGAAAAGAAGAGCTTGTAATGTTTACTAGTCACACGGGTTCAGTGAAGTACGGTTTAATTAGAACCAACAAAAATAATTTATTTATTTATGCTTATCTATTTAACACTCTAAACAAAAAAATTATTTCTATTTATATATACACTAGGTATTTATTTGCACTGATTTCTATATCTTAACACATTGACTATCCAGCCACCTGTTATACCTCAATATTACGGGTTCTCGAACATTCTAGATATTAGACTGTATAGGTTAACTTATGAACACCGTGTGTTCATATACCTGTCACATACATGGACTTTTGTGAAGTTTTTCTTTTAATTTTGTTTCGTAAGTAAAAAATATAATGCTGCACAGTAATCCCAATTATATAGGCTGTTCCATTTAAGTGCTACAATATTGCTATCTCGAGAAGTATAAGAGATACGAAGTTTGTTAAATTAGCAAACAATTTCTAAATTATGTGACTATAAAAATGTACAAAACAAATGTTTTTATTAACCAGTGGTTCTCAAAATATGGGACGGAATTGTTTTTATTTAGAATTAGAAACTACTTTTTTTATTTGCTTATTCGATTTAGTATTTTTTTTCTGAATACAACGATATAACACATTTATTAGTCCTACGTAATAAAAATGTAGAGAAAAATGTAAATAATAATTGTTATTTCAATTTAATGATACAAATGAGAGTGCTGTGACAGAAACAGGTTCAGCAACAAAAACTGCACCAAATGAGCGTATGTATAATTTTTAGCTATTTACAATGTGACATGGTAAACAAAACTTACAAACAGTCGTATTGTTTGATTTGTTTGAGTTCGATAGATGACATTTAGCATTGTATTAATGATTACTGACTTGTTTAAATTATTTCTCAGTAATCATGGATACATTTAGCATTCAGAAATAATTTCAACAAGTCAATAATCATTCAAATTATGTTTACCATGACACACTGGAAACAGCTAAAATTTATACATTTTATTTTACGTCTATCTCATTATTGAAATGAACCACATTAATAAATTCGGGTTCATTTAGTGAAGTTTTTGATTCGGAACATTACATATTATGTATTTACAATTTTATTCTAAAGTTCATGGAGAACGAATTATAGCATACCGAAAATTTTAACATCCTATAAAAAAGACTCCCAGTGCGTATGGAATGAGCGACATTTCTTCTTATTTATCAGTAAGTACATACACTGTCTATAGAATAGTAAGTAAAGACATATTCTGGGTAAGATCGATCAATACCACAATTACAAACCGCGGAAATTAGAGAATAGGCATAATATCTAATAAGATAATTTATATTAAATGGATTGCCCATATGTTTAATAATGACTACACCGTAACGGTATTAACAATATATCCCATCCAATCCGCTTGAGGCCTCCCGTCGAGGAGTTGAAGCTTCTCTACAAAGGCACTTGGCTCGGCTGCCGTAGTTTCCATCCCCTTTAATCCCACGTGAGGCAAGGGACTGCGTAAATAATAGATGGCGATGCATTTGATCTGTCGCACATGAATTCCCAGACTGCCGACTGTCACGTTCCTACACCGTAAACAAAGCCATATTTATACGCATTGGCTCACTCCTTCGCGAAGATTCTTCACGCATAGAACACCAGGGAATATTGTGGAAAAATGTTGTAATGTTTGAAGGTAACTAATTTCAGTTTACTCCTTGAGACAACATGTTGTACTCGACAGAAAATACCGGCCCTGATGTAAATTATTTATCCGCTATAATTAAAAATATATTCCTGTTTTGCGACAAGAAAAATAAACACGAATAAAATTAATGGAAAGGAACAAAATGAAATTGTGCAAAACAAAATGAATGTGAAACTTTTTACCCTTTTTCCTACATCATTATTTTTAATGTGCCCTGCAGCTACAGGTATTTTTAATTGGTGATGTTATTTGATGAATGTTTTTATCTGTTTCGAACAAGGAAAGTTTCAGCAGTTTTTCAGTAAATAATCTAAGGAAAATAAAAGATATGCTAATGACATTTTCAATTAAGCTTTTCAAATTCAGGTCAGTGCGTCAATATTTTCGTCTTACGCTCACTGAAGACTTACGTCCATTTGTAAATTTAAAAGAAATTTGAAAATGCTGTGATTATTTACAAACTTCTTTTTGCTGTATATTTTTAATTGAAATATTCATGTAAATTTTATCTTTTTCGGAGTTAAAATATGATTAATCAAACATATAATTTATTTAGATTGAAAGTGTAACATCAACATCACACCCACTGAATTATAGTAATACTGGAACGCGCACTTATCGTCTTTTACAAGAGCGAAAAACGAGCCTGCGTCAGATAGATGTTTTTAGAACGGTTGCTATGGGTTTGTTGAGCGGTTGCTATGTAACAACATAGTATAAAAAATACAGATAACCCTAACTAGCTATCTCTCTCAGCTTGCATTTTCAACGTCTGTGAGCGTTCTAGTATTATTATATTGCAGTGATCACATAATTTAATCATTTATATCTGTATAGAATAGAGCACGCTATTTTAGTTCTTTATTATGCCACTAGGTTTCTATTTGCTTGTAATTGTTTAACTTTAGATAAGTATAATAAATCACGTATTTTATGTTATATTTACAAGATTATTAGAACCAGGATCCTTTCAAATCTTCCTAGACTATTAAGTTAATAAAAGCTAATCACCCTTGTAAGCCATACTTACGTATTTTGAAAACTAAATTTTTGTCAGCATTCGATCTAAGAAAGATAAGTCAAGATTCGATCATTCGTTAACCAAGCAAGTGGTCAAGATTCCTACTATTAATTTTTGTTGTCCTTACCGCATTTTTATTATTTTCCAAATTTTCATCTAATTTTCTTTATATATTTTGCTATGAAGAACTACAATTGTAAGGAACATGGAAAATCAATTGTTGGATTTGAAAATTCCACAAACACATTAGCATATTTGGCTCAAAATCGATGGGTCATTCTAGTACCTAAATATCCCTGTGTTGTTATTCGGAGATTACAACTTTACTGCACTGATCCATGTATTTTAAGCTTGACATGCTAATGTTATTCTCTAATTTTCAAATTCAACCTTTCTATATGGGTATCTGCAAACTCTTAGTTCCTATGAAATGAAACCACGATCATAAAGTTATTGAAACATCAACTTTCATACTTTTGTTAATCTATATCTAAGTCAAAAATGGAAGAATTTTAACTTTCACCTAAGCACAATTCATACTATTCATTTTTCTTCAATGCTCGTGCCATACACTCATTTGATAGTATAAATAAAATTACACTATATGTATGTACTTCGAATTACTTCTTTTTGCACTGTGTGACAAATAACAAATAAATAATCTAATAAGTAAATGTAGAAACTAAAGTTTGAATATTTCAAAATATTCTAGAAGTAAATAAAACATTTATTTATGTGCATAATGGTAAGGTTTTCGTTTTATAGAATAATCAATAAGTCAATAACGTATTTAAAGAAATCACTTAACAGTGAATAATTTATAAATATAGTAGTAACATAATTAATAATGAAGTGTTCTTTGTATTGTAACAAGGTGCATGTATGTGCAATTTCCGAAGATACCAACTTGAATCATTAAACAGACAATTAATGAACATGTTATGCGAACTCTGGTTTATAATGTAGCTAACCTGAAACTGAACGGTTAATGAAACGCCATGTGCAGAATATCGTATCAATAAACCTAATTAAAAATAATAATTGATGCAGTGTAAACTAACATAAATATTATATACTGAAATGGCATTTAATATAAATACCCTTCTCTATAAATGTAACATGTATTGTTATGTTAATGACATAATATTGAAATGTATTCATAGAATAAATAATCATTAATAAATATTAATATTAATTTTGTGACATATTTTATTATATGCTCCAAAATTATTTTGCCCAACAAGAAACATACCGTGTGTCCCACGTAAATGTTGGCATAGGCAGGTAAAATTAGTTTTTTGTAAATAAAAAGTGTCCGGCAAAAAATTGTGCGTCCAAATTTTATATCACATAACTGCCAATATCCCTAGATTTTATTTAATGCAGATTAATTTATTTTGATTTAGGGCCGGTATTTCCAAACTTAGTTACCTAGAGAATAAATTTATCAATAGAATAAACAAAAAATATCGCATCAAAATCAAAGCTTAAATGATGATTATTATTCTAGCTGTCATCTTTTGATGCGATATTTTTTGTTTATTCTATTGATAAATTTATTCTCTAGGTAACTAAAATTGGAAATACCGGCCCTTAATGAAATTAATAATAATAATACCTAATTTTCCGCCTACTCTTTTTATTGCTATTGACGTATAGTGCTTGCAATTTGTTTTAAATATTTTAATCTGTCACTATTCACTCAATATTTTTATCAGTGAAGGGAAAAGTAATAATAACAATAGTCGCGCCAAAAAATAGTCATTTTAAAAGTACATTACAGAAAATAAATATATTTTCTACGACCACTTAGAAATCTGATTTGCAGCATTCGTACAAAAGAAGAATACAACAATGTCAGGTACGAAATATAAATCAAAATAATACTAACAAGTTATAAATATTTAAAAAAAATTGTTTTTCTTCAAACGTCATAAAAGTACGTTGTTATGTATTTGTATTCAACAAGCAGAAGTTCAATATTGTCGCCGCCGGCGTAAAAGTGTATCCTTGGCAACACATTTACGCCGGCGGCGGACAAAGTAAAATATCATGCAAAATAGTAAGGTTGTAATTCAATAATTTGACAGTTAAGAATAAAACAAATAAACAAAAATAACAAAATAACACATTCTGTGGCAACTAGAAATACTGGATACGACAGGATATTTGTTGAAGTTTTGAGCATTTTTTAATGTTTTAATGTCTATTTTCTATGTTTGAAGAAAAAATTGCATGTGTTATTTGGAGTAAATGTGACTTTGTATGTTTCGCATGTAATTGTCCGACTCGCTTCGCTCGACGTTCAAACTCACTTGCTCAGCACCCAAAGTATCACATTTACTCCTATTAACACAATATACTATTCTTGGAAAGACAATTATTGCACACTTTATGTGCAAATAGAAGTGTTCGAGTTTAAGTCTATTAAATATGTCAGTTCAAAAGGGTGAAAGGTTATAAAATCACTATTTAATTTTGCAAGTTGTGCGGCATCTAATTCAAAGCATATTTTTGACAAAACGCATCATATGAATTGTTGACCAAACTACATTCCTCTTGCTTAAAATTTGGACATAGTTTTTGTCAAATTTGTAATTAAAAAAAAACAAGGATTGTATTTTGTACCTAATTTAAATTATAAATATTTGAAATAATATTTATTTTGTGGACTTCATTAAAGAGTTGTCCCAAAAATGGTAACAACAAACTTATGAGTATTACCCAGACAACGCAGTGTTGTAAACATATTGAATCAAACTGTATGGCAACATCATTAATACAGTTACAAGCCACGTTAATTTAAGGACTTCCTGCCCCTTATCCTGCAATTGAAGCCCACTTTCACTTCCCTTTTCAATGCTGCGGTGTTCAGCATAATGCGGTCGAAAGCGCAGCTCACTTGATCCATTGCGTGGGATATTTTTCAAGGTTGGCCCACAGGTTCCTTATTATTTAATCATGGATTTGTAGGCAAAACGCGAAGTTCCTGCCTCTGACCTGGAAACATGCTATATTTTGCATTTTTACTGCCTGTGTTCACGAATAAAGTTTTGTGAAACCTAATTCTCAGCGATAAGATTCTTCCGATATGCAGGAAAAAATTAATAATGTCGTAACTGGGCAAAATTTTAGGTTAGCCGATGTAATTTATTTGGAATGTAAAACATTTAGGCGGAATTACGTGTTGGCGAAAAGTTTATTTAGATTTCGCATACGGAATTTCAAATTACCATAGTATTGATTTTTAAATTTTGGCAGCGATTGTCTGTAAACATTCCGCGCTATTTAAATGAATTTTTACCTTATTACTCTGGCTTTTTGTTTGTTTAATTCCATATCGAGTTAACTGAAAATGAAATTGATTTTTTCAGAGTAGGGACAACGAAGAGTCGTAGTGGAGATAATTTTTTCAAAAAATGACAAATGAGCTTTAGGTATTTTATTTTGCTAGCTATTTGCTAACGAGCGAAATTTTGAAATGGTTTAAATAATACTGAGTTTGATTTAAACAAATTATTTTATAGATTAAAATAATAATAATAAAACCCTTACTCGTTGACAATGACATCAAGGAACATCGAAGAAGAATTAAGGATAATGGAAAGAAAAATAATAAAAACACTAATAGAACTAAAAAATGTAACAGTTAATTAATATAGAGTACAAATGAACCATGTATTAGAACAAGAACTAGAAGGAGAAAACATAGTGAGGAAAATATAACAGCAAAGAAAAATTGCTAGAACTGAAGAACAAAACTCTGTCCAGTCTTTGCTAGAATCTAGCCTAGGGGAAAGAAGAAAAAGATCAACATGGATACAGGAAGTAGAAAAACACCTACCAACAGCAGAAATAAAAACTGAAAAAAAACCCAACCGATAAAATGAAATAGAAAAGTTAATAATAATACTTCATCACATCATTTACTCAATTTGATTTGGCATTCTGCTTATGATATATTTTTCCGCCCTAGAGTTATGTTTGCATCTGCTGATGATGTTAGTGGATGGAGAGTTGCAAGGTTAGTTATGTAAAGATGCTGTAATAGTTAAACTGTATTCACAATACGAAATTAGTAGTTATCGGTAGTAGCTAGTATTTCCGGGCAAAGTTAAAGCCTTAAAGTTATGGTTCACAATGCTTTAAATTGAAGTTGTCGAATTACTGTTTCTGTCAGTTAAACAGTGTGAATTATTTAAAATTAAAAGACTAAGGGAAAATTCCAATGTGGGAGTGTGCGACTAGGGAAGTGAGAGAAATTGTAAAAAAAAGAAGGCTGGTGAGAGATTATCGTTTATAGGTACATGTTTGACGAATATATTGGAATTTTGAAATGCCAATAAGTATTTTGAAAAAAAACGTTTTGTTTATAAATGTTTTGGTAATATAAAACCGTTAGAAGTTTAGGCGAAGGGAAAATTCTCACACTAATAAAAAAAGAAAATATATCTGTCGCTTTTCTTCTTGCATTTTATTAGTCGTAGGCAGCCGCTAACTGCTAACCAACCAAAAGTTTGTACCTTGGCAATTCTTGAGATAACAAAATTCAGCAACGTTCATTCAGCAAATTGGTTGTTTAGAACGCTACTAGAGAAACACGAATGTCAATCTTATAAGGAAAAAGAAAAGAAATGGTGCCCGCCTCTGTGGCTCAGTGGTCTAGACTACTAGCTACAGACCCAGAGGTCCCGGGTTCGATTCTCAAACTGGGCTGGCACCAAATAGTGTCTGCTGCTGAGTACAGCGCAGACACTTCCATCTTCATATCACCCATCACCCCGGCTAATAACCAAAGTAGTTGAAGCCGTACCATTAAAAAAAAAAGGTACAGAATTTGCCAATTTGCCAAACTATTAGGAAAACTGAGGATATAAAATGCATTTTCTGAAAATTTACTATACCTTTTGGAAAACATTTCTAATTGCTTTGTTAATAATTGTGTATATGAAATTTTCAGAAAATGCATCTTGTTACTTACCGAATAGTTTGATAAATTCAAGGGCATATTTTTCTGCGTAACACTAACCATAACAACTATTAATAACTAGGTACTAATTTCGTGTTGGGGATACAGATAAAGCTGTAGACTCGGAATTTCAGTATGTAATATTGCTGGATTTGGAGATTCGGAACTGGGAACTATAGTCTTGTAATCAAGAGTCTCAATGAAAAATATTTAGGACCGATAACATCTAAATGCGTAATTAATTGGCCCAATCAACCTTTCGGAGGAACCCGTAGTAGTGTCTCTCTTTATATAGTATGACTTTATTGATATTTTGTAGAGAAAACAATTGTTTCATTTGAAGAAGGTAATTAAGTAATACGTGCTTGGTGCTTTAATTCTACCTTTCATTTCATTGCAAAATTTTTGTGATATTATCAACGAAAGGGAAATTGCAAATCAAATTGATTTTCTTTATATAACACAGCAGCAGAAATATCGTAAATTACTTTCTTCTTTGCCTCTTACCCATAAAGTTAGCAGTACAAAATTAATGTTGTTTAATTTATTTCATTTTCATTTCTTGGGACTACTTTTAATATCAAGTTTCAATGAAATGTATTCCCCATAGCTTTACTTAACTGCAACATAATGATCCCGCTAAATTAAAATTTGTTTTTATTGGATCGGATAATGAAGTACCATGTACTTAGAATTCTTGAATTAATTAGAAATGAAATTGCATGGCACTTAAAATATGGTGTAATTTATTCATCCGGCACAAAGTCTTATTGATTAAAACACAATTGTTTTTATAAAACTTAACAAAGAAACATGTTAAGTGTCATGAAGAAGACATGATAAAAATAAGCGTGACATATAACAAGAATATTTCTTTGCATTTTTAATGAGACTCGTACATTTATTTACGGCACGTTGTTATTTAAAACTATTATTGTCATAATACGGAACTCTATACATTTAGAAACTATTGTAAGGTAACTTCACAAGTTTCGAAAAGCGTTGATATTAATATAGGTACTTATGTAAACAACATTTTAGCATTATATGAATGAACTGTATTACTACACTCAAAGTAGTTTAGTAATGTAGTACTGTACATCATACCAGTGAATTTCGATTTTTACCTCCTGCCACCTGTAAGGGAGGTATAGGAATCATGCTAAAAATTCGGTAGTGAGTTTTCAGTGGATAAGCACGTGTTAAGGTCCTTAGAATATGATTTCAATAGTTTTTTTCATTATGTCTGTGTGTGTGTGTCTGTCTATCTGTCTGTCAGTCTGTCTGTGTGGAACTCTGGAGTTACGTTTTCTCAAAAACTACTAAACTAAAAATATTTATATTTTGTATATACAATTATCCCCTTAGGAAGAGCTTTTGGTGATAATCCAATAACCGGAAGTGGTAGTTTACTTGAAGCCCTATTAGAATATGATTTTCATAGTTTTTTTCATGATGTCTGTGTGTGTTTTTCTGTCTATCGGTCTGTGTGGATCTCTTGAGTTTTCTCAAAAACTACTAAACAAAATTGTGATACCTATTTTGTATAAATCAACTATAACTTCTTTAAAGAGCTGTTTAGTTTTTGGTGATAATACATTCAATAACGGAAATGGTACTTTACTTTAAATTATTTTGAAATATCTCAGTAAATTACGGTTTAATGACAAATTGTGTTATTTGAAACATTTTTCCATTACTTTCACCATATACGAATAACGAATTACAACACGTTAAATAAAAATATTTTGACTTTTTGGTTTAACTCTGCTAATCTGTCCTTTTTTCTGAAAACCAAAAACAAAACAACGGTTGATAAAGTCATTTTTGACATGTCATAAATTGAAAACAATTTTTTTTAATGTTAGACCGTTACGTTATTGTTATCATAACTGCCCTGCTAACCGGGCAGTTATATATATATATATCAAATAACGCCTTATGCGTTATAAATTTGACGTTGTTGCTATTGGACACAGAGTACACAAACACTGATTTCTATTGGTAGAAAAAAATTGTAAATAAATAAGAATATTCTTATCTAGTTACAGTGTTTGCAAGCAAATTTATAAATATCCCTAACACAGCACCATGATAGGATGTTAATGAATAATCTTTTATAAAATAATTAACATTAAACGTTGAACGCACCACGGGCATTAACCGCGTTAACCTCACGCATTATTGTCATTATAATGCCCTTGATACGTTAATTACTATAAGGGACGAGCGTTTCTTGATACTGGTGGTCCAGGTTCCTGCATTGTTTGATAATAAATTTGGGGCGAGAGGTAATGTTGTGTCCACAACATATTTTTTTATCATTTTGTACCTGAACTCTCTACATTTATCAAATTAAAATGTAGACAACTATCTCTTAAACCAAATATATCGCCACTACTAGAATTAAAGCGAGTAGGCTGCAATTTACAGAAATAAAAATAATGATCTATACAAACAACCTCAATTATCACGTCACTTTTTAAGGAAGTATACAGTTACAACTGCAATTATAAGTTAAAACGGAAGACAATAGATAAAACAAGGTAGAAGAATAAATATGTTAGCATTTCCAAATGGGTAACGAGGGGCAGACATCAGCAGAGGCCATGAAATTCAGCAGGTCACGCAAAGACTCCGTGAATAATAGCAATGTTAAATCGCGTGAGAATTTCTACTAAAAACTTTCATGTGATAGATTTTTTTCTACATTATTTTATCCTGCAATGCCTATAAACTAAAGTCAACAGATTTGCGATTTAAGAAAGAAGAATGTATTTATTTTTAAACGATTTCGCGTTGGTTTTAGCATTCTGTATGAGAATTGAGGACGTGGTCTTCTTCAGAAAATTTATGAGTTCTGCATCTTTTGGGATTTGAACTCGTTTGATTTTGCTTCTGGATATGAATACCAATTGAATTTGCTTTATTTCACATAAAATATACTTTAAAAATGTAGTTGTGATTTATTTAATATATTTACATAATTACATATTTAATACATTTTTTTCTTTTGATACAAATGTGAATATTAAATAACAAATTTAATTTTAATTTGCAAGAAATGGAGTACCTGTAAGTTGAGTGAAAAAATATAGGATAATATGTAGATTACATTTTATTAAGAGTCCTTCTGAAATATTAATTTTGCTCTAATGTAGGTACTAAATTTTAAAACTAGACATTACACATTATTTAATTTTTTATCAAAGAACGCGAACATTAAGCAAATTAGATTACTTTTCTGATTAATATTTTAATATTTAGTTTTTATCTACGCATTTGACACTAATATACTGCTACTATTTATATATTACTCTAAAATATTACTACATTACGTAATAGATAAAAAAAAAAGTTAAATGCTTTGAAATTATTTACAAATCATAACTTGCAAATAACTTTTGAAGAAGAAAATCATGAAATTTAATTTTGTGACTAACAAGTGACAAACTTGAACTATTCTCATAGAAATATAGTTGAAATATTTATTTATGTTAGGCATATTTAGTTGAAAATTTTATCAAATATTGGCAGTTGGTAGCACTGTTCGAGTGCCTTATGTATGTTGGCATTATTAAAATTGTGAATATTAAATATTAACTGGTAGGTGGACAAACAAAAATGATCCATCTAACATTAACGAAATGGCGACATATTCAATTTTGAGTCTTTTTGTCTATTTTGCGTCTATAATAAACCTATCACAGTAACTAAAAGAGTGCAGCACAATTTATGTTTTTAAGTTTGTTGGCTCTACTGAAATATAATGTCAAAAAATATAAAATGTTTAAACACATTTTTGTTGATAATTTCAAATATACATCATTATTATCAACTAACATAAAATTTTTTCAATTAGGAAACTACGATTACGATTTTTAATTTAAAAATTTGACAGTTATGAAACTCGTAATTTAAAATACTATTGTTAAAAATTAATCGTTGTTAATCACCAATCGGGCCAATAAGATTAGTGTAATGTATTAAATTTTATAAATTATGTACTATTTTGTAAATTAGTTCAATTTTAAGTAATTACTGAGTATTGATCTTGTGATTTTATTCATATCGCAATTTGTGACTTTTAATATAAACAGAGACAATACAAGTTTTCCAAAATGATAAGTGAAGCAAAATTTTAATTGCCTTGTTATATGCAACCGTATAATTCGTACTAATAAATAATTATTATGTGAAAATGCGCTAACTGCAGCTGGAAACACTTTATAATGATTATTTTACACGAACTTTACATATCATTAAGCTTAATTAAACAAATCTTCATGAATTATTTCCCTGGATGTAAAAAAACATGTCACTGCATAAACTTTCTATGCTTTGAAATCCCGGTGTCAGTGTAAACTGAAAGAACGTTTTTATTATAATCCTTCTTTACATTTTTAATTAATGTTTCTCCCTTATCGCAAAGTACACAAGCATTATTTTCTTAATGAGGACGCAATATTCTTCACGTCTATTAAATTAAACATGGTTTCTTTCTTAATGTCAAGACCAACAGCGCCTTGGCATTTATTGTGTATGTTTTACTTTACTTGGGATATTAATGGTTCTGCTAGTAGAAAGCTTTGTTCAAATAGTACCCAAAGTTTTACAAAGTTCGTTGAATTTACAAAGCAAATAATACAAACGAAATTTGATGATTCTGATTAAAATATGTAGACTTTATAAATAATATTCTAAGTTTTGGTCTAACTGTTGAAAATAAGTTTTTATAGCTGGTAGTTGGATTTAGTTTTACGCTGGGCATGTCTACGAAAAGTTGGAGAAATTTTAATTTAATTAAAATGTATTTTCATTAAATATGTAATAACAAACCAAGAGAAGTTAACTACGCATATACATGTAAATAGAATTATAAGCTTCGAGAAGTAATTTATACTGTTCACTTTAATTCTAGTGGATGTATTCTGGACCGGGATATCTGAAGCGGGCATTACAGGATGAAGTTTTTCTTTTCAAGTTATTTTAAAATGACATTTGCTACGACTGTTGCAAAACAAGCGGTTAGATAGTAATGCGGTAAAGTAGCAATGTGCAACTGTATGGCCTAATTTTTTTTTTTTTTTTTTTAGGAAATAATAAGAAAAAGCACCGTATTTTCTGTTTTTCGATTCATCTATCTTTCTTACACTTACGTCATTGTACAAGAGAGAAAACTATTTAATGTTACTTGAAAATAAAAACTTCTTCGTGAAATGCATGCTTTAATAGATAATATTGAAACATTTTACTGTATACTAGTAGTAGCAGAAGTATTTCTTCAAATTATAAAATATTCAAAACCTATTTCATATAATGAATAATTTCTTTATGAAGCTGTAGCAACAATTATTATTTAATTGAATGTGAAATTGTTCCATATTGTATTATTAATTTTTATTTTCTCTTTCACTTGGTAAAAATTAATTTTATAAAGTTTATGTTTTAAACAAAAATATTATTTATACTTGTAACTACGATCGAGAAAATAAATACAATTCGCATAATTCAAGACTTATGAATGCTTTTATAAAGAAATTTAAAGTAACTCCACTTTATCCCTCAGAGAACACACTACGTCAATCTGATCCACAAATTTTTTTTTATACTTTGAGAGTTTCCATGTATATATTTTTAGCTTAAAATATTAAAAAATAAAAAAGTTACAATATTTATTGTAAAAATTAATTTTTAAGAAAACAATTTTTTCGATATTTTAACCTTGTCAAAGACATCTACAATTATAAAATCTTGCATAAATCAGTTCTATTGGATCTTAAATATACCTCAGAATTTTTTTGGCCATCTATCCAGTCATTGCGGAATGGTAGACGATCAAAAAAAGTTTTGGGTCAGATTGACCCAGAGTGTTCTCCTTGATCGAAAAAGTAGGTGTGTTCTCGGAGGGTTCATTTACTGCCACAATAATAATTAACAATAATTGTGGTTGCGTATCACTTATAAAGTTTATATTCCTTTTGAGTTACAATTCCTTAAAACCAATACAATAATAATAATCATTTATAGGCTACTTGGATATTTGAAATTAGCTTGCATTCTTGTTGGAGACTCAAATCCCTTGATTGCAGGTTCATACCTTTTTATTGTTTTTTTTTTTTTGTTAGAACAAAGAACGTACCATATTTCGTAGAAAAAATAAATTAATTAAATACAGCAAGTATTCTTTAAAAGCATCCAAAATTCTGGGAGCGTTCTATTAAAACACTTTCATATAATTCACGAATATAAGGTAGATGACTGCTTTTGCTTTCTTATTATATTACGGGTTTCTGCATATCATTCTTCCATCATTATCTATAATAAGAACAGCAAACACAATTTGTATTTCAGCAAAGCCCAAAGAAGTTGGTTATTTTTCTCATATTTTATTAATATTTGAAAGGCACTGAGTTGCAATAACAATTGTATTCATGAAATGAAATACAAGATACAAATACATTCATATCTTAATTCACCAATGCGGCCTCTCTTCGTCACAGAGGACTTTTATTTCCTCATCCAATTTTACAATTATAAATTATTTCAAGTGTATATTAAATTTGTTATCTTCGCTTTTATTTTTGTTTAATTTTAGTGCTGCTACATAAATTTTATTGCTCCTCATGTCATGATATGCGTAATTTATTCGGCACGCGGCTTTAAATATATCATTTTTGCGTGGGAAACTATCCACGTGTAAACTGTTATCAAGAAAATTACTACGCATCATCCATCGAATTCGGTGAAATGAATATCAATTGGCTGTTCAATTTTCATCTTTAAATTAATAGGTTCATATCACAAAAAGTAGTACAGAGAAATAAATAACGTAATAGCTTTATTCTTAGAAACGAAATATTGTTCTGTTTGTTCGCCATGATGTTGAAGAACTTGCTTGCCTACAATATTAATGTTTTAATTAAGAAACCTATTCTGGTTGTATGACTTGTAGATCTATGTAGTTTTCTGGATTTAGAAATATAAGTTGACTTGTTAAAGCTTTTAGATGTGTAGAATTTATCTATATTACATTTACGTATTGTTAGTTTCTCCTTTTATTTATATTCTTCATTTTTAAAACGAATCAGCACTATAAATTCATTAGTTTGTTACATATGACAAGGTATGCTTTCCACGTATGTTTTCCATATATCTGAAGTTAAAATTACAACTGATTTATAACATTGCATTTGCACTATTGCGTGTTTGTAACGTTCACCTTAATACATTCAAGGGTTTCTATTCTGTTGTAAACAAATTCTCACTGAATCGTTTAACAGAATATAGACTAGAAGTGAGATTTTCAATCAATAACAACAATTAATCTTGCCTCCTTTTGGCTTTTAAAACTCAGTAAATATTATAAACTTATATATTGTCTAATTTATTTTGGGAAACCCCTATTTTTTCGACTCCATACTTCAGATAATTCAGGCATTAAATTATGATCCTATCACAATATTTCTGTAGAAATGACACCCTGCCTTACTTTGACAAGTTTCTAATTGCTTTTTCACTATAGTCCGTTCGCAAATTAGCTGAAGTAATAAATACAAATTTGGAAGAATAGTGTTGAATATTTCTCAGGAATGCAGCAAATAAATTCTCCAGAAAAATGAGATATGAGTTTACTATGGAAAGCAGAGAAAGCTTAACACTTTATAAAAATAAAATAAAAAAATAAATATATCATCACGCCTTTTACCCATTATGGGTGTGGGACTCTGCTTACGCAGATCTCGGTAAGTGATATATTTTTACATATGATGCGTGGTTATCAGCCGACAAATCGTAGCCCACAAAGATGTTAGTAGAGGGGGAATCACAGGGGTAAATTTAAATTGGCAACTGTCAGCTGTGGGATTCGAACTCAGGATCTCACGATCCACAGTCCGACGCGTTACCACAGAGCCATTTACCCCATATATATATATATATATTACTTTATATCTATAACAGTTGTTGTACAATCCGCTTCGCTTAGATAGTTGATAATGAAATATAAAGAAATTAACATTCAATGATTTTGAAATAAAATGTTTAATACATATAAAAATTAAATAATACATTAATAGAAATAAATAATCTTTATGTGAATTTAAAGGAATTTTTAAATAATTGAGCAATGTACTCTATACTGTTAAATATTATTTATCACTTTTGGACAAGACTCTGCAACATTTTTACATAACAACCGCTCAACAAACGCACAGCAACCGTTCTGCAAGTTAATGTTAGACAAAGAAAGATACCCCTACGAAATCTATCTCAGGCTCGTTTTTCGCTTTCAAGAAGCCTACAAGTATTACTATATTTTAGTGGTTACTACCTTATATTTTACCAGTTCGGCAGTTCTTCTAATATGCTCTAGATAGCTTCAAAAGTTAAATAAAATACTTAATCAATGTTTTCGAAAACCAGGCCAATTTAAAATCTCATTTTTGATAGTTTTGTGTGATATATTCTTGTTAAAATGTATGAATTAGAATGTGTTGGACATGGGGATTTTGTTTTAACATTGACCTACAAATATGTAATAAATCGATTACCACAACTTGACTTTTATGTGTAATTTATTTATCTATCGCGCTACGCGCTGGCCCAATTTATCTATGTTCTTCCTTCATCCTGCATCAGTAATTGGGGTGACAAATATCACCGGAATAAAATTGACGAAATTTTTCAAGATCCTGCAAATTTCCGTCGTATATGTTTAAATCACGTGTATTGATAAATTTACGAAACTGCGGAGAATGTAAGTCAATTTCTCGCGGCAGATATTGAAATTGATGATATACTTAGCCGAATTTTCAACAGTCCATTAGTTTCCCTTCCACTTGAATTCAGCTTGTTCAAAACGCGATAGGGATGTATGACAAATCCAATAAAAACAGCGGCAAGCTACGTCAAATTTGTGCCAAGAGAGAGAGGCGGATACTGGCATTAATCATATGTTTTTACTTAACGCAAGTTATCTGATTAAAAGTACCTACAGTTTTTTCTTGATGAAAAGATCAACTTCGTGTATTGATTTTCGATTTCCTAGAAGTTTTTTATTGTATTTTGTAATTTTGTTTTTTCCACAGGGAATTAGCGGGGAAGAAAGTTTTATGTAGTTCTTTTAAACTTTTATTTTTAATCTTCTCAAGGAATAGGACCACTATGGAGAGTAGGGAATCTTTTGTACCGTTATCCTCTCGTACGAAGTGAAGTAGTTTGCATATAATAATATATTTACAAAGAGAATATATATCAAATTTCTGAATATTAGGTATCTTAAAGTTTTGTTAAGTTATGCGATTATTGTCTAAAGTTATATTTGTAAGTAGATTCATAATTATTATTTTCTGTAACATCGATAATAGCTATTTTAATTTTGTCTTATAGGTCCTCCTACATTCTTTGGGCCATCATAAATCGTTTACCGAGATCTGCAAAATCAGAGTGCCACATCTCAAATGAATAAATGACATGATGATATATATTAAGTGAAATTATTATTTAAGTGAATCAAATCAGCTTTTTTCATCCACAGGGAAAATTTTTGAATAAATGAATTTTTCTTTAGAATAGCCTATTTTGGACAGTGTGGAATAATACCTTTCAAACGAATTATTTTGAAATATTCTTAGGAAATTTAATATGAATTAAAAGGCTATTCCATTTGTGGCAGGCAGCCTGATGATGTACCGAAACCAGAGCAACAGTTTTTCTTCAATTATCATCTCGATGGTTTCCCGTATCTCTATTTTATCCGGTCTTTGTCTTTGATTTAAATTCACTACCAAATAACGTTTGTAATACAATCGTTTTATACATTATTAATTTTAAACCCATTGATATATGTATTTATGTTTCTGAGAAGATTTTTATTTGGTATTATTATATCGTTTAAAGTTTTATAAAAGTATAAGTAAAAATCAAAACACGAGTAAAATTAAGAAAGACATATTTTATGAAGTTGCATTGTAATAATAATAATATTCCATTGTTGGAATGATCTTCTAGCAGATTTATTTCCAATCGACACTTTATAGAGCCGAATGAAAAAAATTATAAAACCATCCTGCAAGGACAATCCAAGAATTGCGATACAGACTGCTGGAAATTTGGGATTCTTTCTTCAGAAAAGACTGTCAAAGTTTTTTCAAACAGTTTTAAAAAGTAAAGGTGAAGTTACAGAGTGATAAAGTAGATAATATTAGATAGAGAAAACTTACGTTATACAACATAAAAGTTTGCCAGCTGCACAGTTTATATCTAAGTTTTATCTAATATTAAATGTCCATAAAAATATTACAAATTAATTGTAGAATTTAGTTAATAATTACATGTAAGATATTCTGCATTATACTTGTCTTTCGACTTTTGTAAAATACTAAAATGAAAATTTAAACCAAGTGAACTCTTGTGAATTTTGGCTCGTAATTAATTTACTTAATAAACTATTAACACTCGTTCTTATTTCACAAAAATAGAAATGATTTCATTGTTATTATTGGAAACCTATTAGAAAATTGAGCGCGTAAAAATGTGTGACAGAAGTTTTATCCGAAGCAGAATGTGAGCTTTTATGATATTGGAGAACACCCAAATACAAAGCAACATAATTCAATAATATATGCTTAAAGAAAATCAATAAAGGGGATGAACTTTCTAAATAAAATTGCTTTGTTATCAAGGAAACAACGTATTATTATAATTATACACAATGGACGTTAATTATTTTAATGCTAATGAGAACAAACTTCCTTTCCAATTATTTTACGTCAAGCGCAAACATTTTTAACATTATAGTTTTTTGTCGGGACGATACTTGCTAGACCATTTAATGGAAACTCTGAATAATGTAACTTAATTGAACAAAAAATCGTTTGTTTTTAACCTGGAACCATGTTGCAAGTTTTTTACCCAACTGAATTATAAACTAAAAGTAATTTTCGTTGAACTTTTAACCTTCTAACGCTATTTAGTTCAGCGATAAAAGTTTTGATTAATTCTGACGGTAGGGTTGGTTAAAATTTTCACCATAGTTATAAAGTTTTACAGCTATAATACCACATCCGGTATCCGATATATGTTTTTTGTTTTATTTGTAATATTGAATTAAGAGATAATTTCAATTGTCTATTTAATAATAATCATAAAACAATCTATATAATTTATTTTTGCCCATTTTTTGGTTATTAATTCTCTAAAACCTGAAAAGTTCCAAAGAAACCATTTTTGAAATTCAGTTTCAGAAAATAATTTCTAACCGGTCAAACCAAAGCAACCAATAAAAATTTCATATTTAAACGGTTCTTGAAGCCTTCTCAAATTATTTCTGATAGAAGTAATACTATCACAAATGAAACTAACATCAAGTTGCCAAACACATAATTTGTTTGTCAACAAATATTTAACAATGGTAACTGAAAAATAAGAAGCAAGTGATATAGAAATAAAAAACCAGAGAAAAAATATTAAAAGTAACTACAGTAAAAGTAAAGTATTAAAAATTATGAAGATTACATAAAATAATTTAATAATAATTTTAGTTTGATCAAATTATTCTCAGATCAATCAGATGAAAATATAAATTCTTCCATAAAGCGAAAACTAGTGTCACCATCGTTATCAATTACATGTTATATAATACTTATACAATTTCCTGCTTCCCTAATCAGTTTAGAGAAACAAAATTAGCACAAATTAGATTCTACTTACTTAATAGAAGAGAGAAAGACGTTCAAAAGTATTATAAATTCCGTTTTAATAATGAGTAGCCATGAAATGGAATTGCATTCAAGCAAATATTTAACTTTATTCATAATGAAACTAAGCAAGTAAATATTTCCATGGTTACTCATATAAAATCTGAATTTTTGATATTTTTAAAATCTTTTTAACATTTATAAGAGAAGTATAATGAAATTTGTTCACTGATGTAGGTGCTAATTTTTAATCTCTTCAACTTTTATTTGAAATATTTTGCTCGAAAATGATTAGGAAAGCAGGAAATAGCTTCAACTACTTTGGTTATTAGTCGGGGTGATTTGGTAGTAATTATAGAGGTGTTTGTATTGTAGTCGATCACAAACACCGATATAATACTAGCCTTGTCCGGGAATCGAACCCTGGACCTCTGGAACAGAGCTTAGTACTTTAAACCACAGCCACAGAGGCGGGCAAACAACTTTTAAACGGTACAGAAAAGAGAAAAGTATTTCAAATAAAAATTGTAGATTATATTATTCTACATCATTTGCATGTAATAAAATTTACATCAAATCAATTATTTACTGATATATGCTTAAAGAACTTGATAGGTCTTCAAGTAAACTACATTTCTGGTTGATGAATTGCTAACAAAATCTAATCAGCTCGTAATTTGAATATACAAATTTCAAATAAGTAATTTCAAAATGACATCGTCATTAGGGAACAAACGGTACATACACACATGATTAATATGTTCATTATCTTGTAGTTTACAGGAATGAAAGTTAATGTATTCCAGTATTTGAAATTAAAATTTTATTTCTTTCTAAACTATAAAAGTATCGTCTATAAAGCGAATAAATTGAAGAAAAAAATTTAACCGTTGTACAGTACTTATATAAAATTCAAATTTTATTTCGAAATAACTACCAACTGTCTAGCCGTACTTTATGGTAAATGCTTCAGCTTCATTTCATGTGCGGTCAGTTTCCAACTTCCAGGCTAAGGAAAAAAGTCTGTAAAACAAAGAACGCAGAACAGACGTATTTTTTTTATGGGAGGGTAACGAACTGATTCTCGATAATTTCCCCAGAGTGCAACAAGCAAGTTGTAGTAGTTTTCAATATTGAAACGCTACAAAAACTTCCAGAAAAATTTCACGCAGCGCGCGACCTATGCTGGCACAGTGTTTTTACGTTTCCTTTTAAAATATTGTCTGCTTCCTCGTAAAATTATATTACTCGTAATAATAGCGACAGTTAATTTCTTTTTCTCGTTTTAAAGAGGATGAACCCACTTAGTTTTACCAAAACGTATTTGACATTATACGAGTACACAGTTGTTCATTTTTCTTCAGGAAAATCATTTGTTTCAACTTGAGGAACATTTAGAATTCTTATTTAAAATACTATATCTTATTTATTCAGACATACAGAGAAATATAACGTATTTAATTAATTCAGTCTACATGAAACAATATTATAATTAGAGATGACAAATTAGTTCACCTTCTTGCCAAAAGATGAAGCTTGGTCGCATTGTACTTCATTGCCATAAAATTAATGTGTAATATTACTTGAATAATTGTTATAAAATTGCAATTACCTTAATGCATTTCTGCATATTTCTCGTAACATTTTTAAAAATAAAAGATGCACATGTGTGTAAGGGAATTTATAACTCAATATCAATTTGTTGCCTAACCTGAAGCCTATTTTACAAAATTATATATTTAAATTAGTTTCTATTTTATTAATTTTTTTTATTATTTACTGTCAAATTATTTGTAATAAGATTTTATTATTCGAAAAAAAAGTTATTTGTTAATTAGGCACTAAAATTCCAGATTTACAGCAGAGGCAGCCGTTTCATTGACGAGGCGAAGCCGAGGCAACGAATGCTGTCGAAGCTATAAATATGTGTTTAGTGCCGAGTTAAACACATAATTTTTTTGCCGATTTGGAATTAATATTAATATTATTTTATATACATATTTTGAAGGTTATCGCTGTCAAATTACGTTACCATGCGTTTGTTGAATGCTTGGTTGAATGGTTACTATACATTTGTTGACGGTTACTATGCGTTTGTTGAGCGGTTACTATTTAAAATATTTTACAGCCTTGGCATAAAAGTGACACTTTACGGACTGTTAGCAGTTTAATGTCAATCGGCAAAAAAAATATTTATTTTATTATGAAGGATTCTTCCATTGCAAGTGTCCTAGTACAATATCATGTCGTATTATATTTGTAATATCTTTCATTTGAAATCGGCACTAAAGTGCTCAAAAATCGTCATTATAAGCTCAGAAATCGTCATTAAAGTAATCCATTATACGACGATTTGGAGCAACGCAGTGTTGGCAACCGTAAAATAATTATTGTACAAGTAGGTAATTTTGACAGATATATGACGTATTATAGTCAATTTATACGTAAAACGAAACAATATGTGCAAGAATAATTAACTCATTAATTCCGATGAAGACATTAAGAACAAAACACAATTTATTATTTGTTATTTACGATAACTTCAATGTTCGAGGTTGGCAACACTGAGCGTCAGTTCCAATTGACAACTGACAAATGTATAAACTTAACCTATATAATATTTTTTACGGTTTTTTTTCTAATTTTAGATTTCAAATAAAATTTAATATGTACCGCGACACTGAAGTTCTTTTTTATCACTCAAATGGTTTATTTTCCTCGGCCTTGTGGGCCTCGGCAAATAAATTCCATATTCGTGATAAAAAGTTGAACTTCAGTGCCTTGATACATAAATATCTATTATCCACGTGGCTAATTTGTAAACAAAACAAAGGTTTTGTTTTTACCTATTAAAACACAAAACACCCGATTCGATTTTATATCCTACCAATTGATAAACAATTTGCTGTATATTGTAGTCTCGCAACCAACTAGAATTATTGATTTAAATTTACCATTACATAAACACAAATAAATCTCACACGTCATCCGTATAAAACATTCAAACCCAGAAATGGTTGGTTTAAAATTCTCCGGCTATTTAAATATTAAAAGCGTCCTAATCATTAGCTACCTGCAAACGACAAACGCAAAACTCGCGTGCAGTAAACAAAATCCGTTTTCACTGACACGACAGCAGGTACGCACGTCGGGCTTATCGTCATGTAAATGGCAACTTGGCAACGCTGGTTGAGCAGTCAGCACTGACGACTGTCCTGCTGTGCGTACACGAAGGACTCTGTCCTTGTTGCTCCATTGCCAAGTCACGTTCGAATAGATAACGCTGGAAACAACTGTGTACTTGACAACACTGATGTATACAGCATGAATTTAAATTAAGTGGATGAAAGGAAAATTATATTACTTCGGAATTAGTAACTTGCGGAAAGGACGAGAAAGTAAATTACACCTACTCGAGGACAGTATCACATTGTGGCGACAGCAAACAAAAATCCATAAAAATTTCTAAATTATAACTTATTTATTAACTATCCAATTTTTTTCTTCCACGCTAATCGGGTCACGAATTGATTTATGATGTTTTTACCTCCCTACACATCCTGTAAGGAATCATACCAAAAATTCGGTAGTGAGTTTTCATTGGATAAACACGTTTTGGGATCCCTAGAATACGAGTTTAATAATTTAGCGATGATGTCTATCTATGTGTCTGTCTGTATTATTTGAAAGTTTTTCAATATTTTTAACCGTTTAAAAATTTAAAATTTTGGGAAATTATTCCCTTCAACAATGGGAAACTACAGTGGAAATTTTTATGTAACAATATTTGTTATTGACTATGAGAATCGAATTTAAAATCTCACGTTGCACAATCCGGTACAATATATAAATATGACGTCAATTAAACTGTTGTCTTATTTATATAATGAATACCAACATGGCCTGAAATGTTGGCAATGCGTACTGTTCATATTTTTGGAGTGTTTTTGTCTGACAACGTCACAAACATAAGGAGTATCTGTTGTTATTGATTGTGCTGTAAATGTTTTAATATACTCGAATGATGTCTCAATAATAATAATATTAATTCTATCAGATTTAATCTGAAATATAGTATTTTGTCACTTACATATAAATAAATAAATAAATAAATATATCATCACGCCTTTTACCCATTATGTGTGTGGCACTCTGCTTACGCAGATCTCGGTAAGTGATATATTTTTGCGTATGAAGTGCGGTTACCAGCCGTCAAATCATAGCCCCCAAAGATGTTAGTGGAGGGGGAACCACAGGGGTAAATTTAAACTGTTAGCAACTGTTAGCAGTGGGATTCGAACTGAGGATCTCACAATTCACAGCCCGACACGTTACCGCGGAGCTATTTACCCCTTCATTTACATTTTTTAAACATTTTTAATATGTAAAGCTTGAATTACATTATACTTTTTTCGTCTATATTTCCATTCGAGTTTCATTCGAGAAATTCTAGTCATTTCTAGTATAATGAAAATCAGAAATTTCTCGAAAAAACATTTAACGAAAATACAAATCACGAAAATACATTTCTCGAATATACAAATGTCGAAAATTTAATTCAGAGTTTGTACATTTATTGCAAATACAAATGACGAATGTTGGAAATATTACAAATGACGAATGTTACAAATCTCTAAAATACATTTGTAGACAATACTAAATGTCGTAGTTCCATCTAGTAAGTATTACTATACGACATTTGATATTGTTCGCTTTCCGCAAACGTGTTTTCGAGATTTGTAACATTCGATAAATGTGTTTTTGGGGTATGTAAACTGAAAATTTGATTTGAATAGTGCCAATCCGATTTCGTTTTCATTGAAATCTTTTGTAGATTTTAAATATTCTTGTATGAAAATTAATTTAGTTTTGAAGGAACATACCAAAGTATTCAACTAAGACCCAGTATGGGGATGAAGTAGTTTGAATGGAAGTAGTTTTAAAATAATATTGTTTTAAATAAAAACGTTTTGTTTAAAGATAAAATTACTTCTTTTTCATTATTTTTAAAACATAATTTAAAATATTTTCATTTGCTTAAATACAGAAAAAGAAGATAAATAAAATGTATACTCAAAACTAATATTTTTTTAAAATTAGAACCCCAATAATTTTGTACGAAATAAAATTTCTTCAACGAATGCGTACATAAAGAAAACTGAAAATTTTCTTGAAAAAATAATTTATTTTTATGAGTGTAATATCCAACCGTTTCGACAAAAGTATTTTCGAGTTTTTTAACATTTCTTTTTCCAACATATGTTTCCTCATCGTAATTTTCGACATTTGTATATTCGAGAAATGAATTTACGTGAAATGTTTTACTTGCGGATAAAGGAAATTTATGTACAATGGTATCAATAGATGAAGAATATTTTTCTCTAGATAAATCTAATTAAACTTTTGCTCTAAAATAATTAGGGTAGTAAATACTTGCACACTAAAAATTTACCATTGAAATCCCTAAGCTGCGTCGTCCGAGGCACCATCCTGTATATGTAAATATTAACAAGCTTTCCTAGCAAAATATTATATTAAATCATTTCATAACACAAAATATTAACAAGTATAATGCAGTTTATTTTTTGTAATGCATATTTATTTACTGCAACAAATAATATGATTCCATATATTTTATATTTAAATATACACATTGTGTAAACATAAAATAATTTTACCTAACATTGTTTTGATGCTTATAAAAACGTGTAAAAGTTACAAGCGCTTAAAAATGTGTTTGCATCTACACCTAAACGATACAGAAATTTGGAAAAGGAAGAAGAAGCACTTGATGTTTACCTGCAAAATAAGATTTCAAGAGGCCCACGTAACACGCCTTGAAAAGATGCTAAATCTGGAATACATTAATGTATGAGTAATGTGAAGTTAGGAATGGAGGAAACCACTTTAAGTTGGTAACATTGTGAAAAATCACTGAATAACATGCTCGGAGCAAATAACTCTAAACCCGAGAATGAAATTATAAGCTTAGCAAACAGTAAATACAACAAAACGAAGTTGTTTTCTAGTATTTGTTTATTTTGTTTGGACTTAATTCCAAACTGCAATTTGCATTTATAATCTGTAGAATTTGCATAGATAAAAGTTTCAAATTACTACTTAAAACTATTACAAGCAATAAGCAAATAAGCAGGAAACACTGCAGTAAAAATAAAATTAAACGCAATATAAAATGAAACTAACAAAGAATGAAAATTAATAATGAGCAAGAGAACAATAGCTCTTAAATCTGAGATTTTATGCGTGGTAAAAGCATTTTAAAATATGATCTCTCTCTTGGAAAGTATTATACAACGTAATACTGCAAGAAATGTGCGCGCAAACAGGATTACCGGGATTAGATCTTCATCGGAGGAGCTTTACACACGAGTGAATATTGCAAAATAAAATACGCAACCGCCGTTTGTGAATAACGACGAAGAATCTTACCCCTTAACTTGTGGGTTTTATGAAAGAAAAACAGATACATGCCCAGCAAACACAGTTGTAACATTGATGTACCTGGTATGTAATATCTGAAACCTAAGTAGTACATCATTTATATACGTACTAATAACGTAACATACATATACCATGACGGACATCTCTTGAAAGAGCGTAAAATTATATTGTTGATATGTCACATTGGTCTTGGACATGGTACATATCTACAACATGTATATGTTATGTTACCGTACTTATAATATATTCACAGTTAATTAGAAACTTTTATATATTTTATATAAAAATATAGCAAAGAAATTTTTAATATTTTATAGTGTACACTGAACAACTTTGAAATGTATTTAATTTTGCTAAGTGGTTACATATTGCCGTATCGTAATTTATGTGAAGGAAATTGTTAATTTATAAATAAATAAACATTTTCAAAGAGATCTTACTCAAAAATGTACAAAAACAACTATTCCATTCGTATAGTCAAAGTTGTTTATACCAATAGTTTTGTTACGTACCATTAACGTTACGATGTCTACATGCATGGGATGTCATGTCTCATAGACCATGTTGCGGACATAGGTCTATCTATGTTATGTATATATAACGTACTCGCAACAACTGTGTTTGCTGGGTGTCGCGGGCCACCTTTCTTTGTCTAGCACTTGTTTTTAGATCGGTTGCTATATGCGTTTGTTGAGCGGTTGCTATTTGAAAACATTGTACAACAAAGACAGATGGCATAACAATAATTAGCGTTAGCGTTCCAGTATTATTAATTATTATATTTCATTGGTTACAAAGAAATAAATATATTATCAGAACATTTACCTTTCTTAGGTGTAGCACTCTGCTTTTGCAAATCTGGGTAGGTGATTTGTTTACCCTCCAAATTTTGCACAGGCCCGGCAATTTTATACAAGTATTATTTTTGTTGGTTGTAAGTAGGGCTGTGCGTTTACATCGATATATCGATATTATATCGATATATCGATATATCGAATAACGATATTCAGTAGAAAAAATATCGATATATCGATACATCGATATATCGATATATCGATATATCGATATATCAATATATCGATACATCGATATATCGATATATCGATATATCAATATATCGATACATCGATATATCGATATATCAATATATCGATATATCGATATATCAATATATTGATATATCGATATATCGATATATCAATATATCGATATATCGATATATCAATATATCGATATATCAATATATCGATATATCGATATATCAATGTATCAATATATCGATGTATCAATATATCGATGTATTGATATATCGATGTATTGATATATCGATGTATCGATGTATTGATGTATCGATGTATTTTGTGAAAAAGAACTAAAATTTAATGATAGCATTGCATACCTACTGATATTTATTTTTACTTTCATTCTGGAGTCGGGATTAAGGGGAGAACTAATAATTGGGACGACGTATAGGTACAATTTCCAGCAGAAGTTCTCATAAAACTACCTTCCAGTCATGGCATAGTACAATTTCAATTATTTTAAGTAGATTCCCGTTTGTTTTATAATGCCGGCGCCCAGCACCATAAAGCAAGTACACAAACACCCCAGATGTTAAAATTTTTTGCCTTTGAAACACCCGTTACTTCTCTTCACAATAGAATTGCCGACATTCTGAATCTTTCTGTAATCTTTCCATAAAATCTATCTGCATTAGATTGTTTACTATTTATATAATACAGATCGACACCCTGAATCATTGTTTAATTACCAATAAAATCTAACTATATCAGATCGATACATCGTTACATCAATATCTCGATATATCAATATATCAATATATCGATACATCAATATATCGATACATCATTATATCGATATATCGATATATCGATACATCGATATATCGATATATCGATATATCAATATATCGATACATCGATATATCGATATATCAATATATCGATACATCGATACATCGATATTATCGATATTTTTCTAATATCGAATATCGATATTCAAAACAAGATATCGAACAGCCCTAGTTGTAAGAATTGAAATGAGAATTTTCTGTTTTTATATATAAACATATTTAAATAATTCATTAATGTTATACTTCGATAAATCGATATGATTCTGCAACGGGCATGCACGTTAATTACTCCTATCCAAGAACAAATGTACTTTATTCTATTCCATTACGTCAGTGAAATATACAGTTCATAAAAGAAGTATTAAACTGCGTTCAGAGCGCCTTAATTATCAATTACAATTACCACTTCACTTAGAATTAGCAATCGGTTCAACGTCTTAAAACTGCCTCTTTAAAATATGTTATGCTTGAAATTATTATACGTAGTGGAAGTGACATCTACTGAATTATTGTTTAAGTAATTAAAATAATTTCAATAATTTAATTATACAGTGATAAATGAAGTAGTATTTGTTGTATAAACGATATAATTTCTGTAAAAAGATATAGAAATTACCATCAAGCGCTGCAGTGCTTTTGTAGTGGTAGATTATATTCCTCAAACTCTTTATTACAAAATGTCATCTAAAACCTTCCAAAATGTCGTTTTTAATTATCTTAAAAATTGTGAACGAAGCGGAAAATTAAAATCATGTTATTTCATCTGAAAGTAAAGTGAATTAAAAATAATTCCCAGAACTTTCTCTGGGATTATTTCTCTTAAATATATCAATATCAATAAGAGGCAAAAGATATATAATTTTATAATCTGTTCGTTTTGTAAAACAATATATAAAACATGAAACACGAATAATTTGCTGAATAAATATTAATTACAGACTGTAAGAGGTATGCACAGAAGAACTTCGGTATACACTTAATTAGCACATGAAATTAATTTGAAATACAAATAGAAGAACGGCAAATACATTACTGCACTTTCTATAAACTCAGAGCTTTACCTTGCATGTATAATTTCAAGTAATTATTCAGTAACAATTATCAAAGCTTCTATAAATACGAATGTCAATTAAATATCTAAGTATTTTATCTCAGCTATCAATAAAGTAGCTAAATATAAAACTAGGTGACAAGTTGTCAAGATGTGATTGCATGGAAGTATTTTCTTTTGTCCGGTTAAATCATTTATATCTTAATTGAGTTTTAACCTCGTTTTGGAGCGGAAAACCGAATTAAACAGTTGTCATATTTCTGTCACCGCGACCTATCATCGTGGTCACAAAAACTGCTGGTGATTATCTATAATGAATACGTCGGAACGTATATTTAATTCTTTATTTGAATTTATCTAGATGGTTCAACAGATGCATTAGTAGATTTGTTGCCACGCAATAGTTACGAAAGCCCATAAGGCTTGAGTAGCTATTGCCAAATGGCAACAAGTTTGAGAAAGATACTGGAGAATTATTTTCTAATTTATCGAACTCTCGAGTTATATTTAATTACTTAGATAATTTTTATTTCATCAGCAGACACGCTACTAAATCTCTATTTTGTTCATTTTTTACTTGTGTTGATAACTATCTGAGATCTGACATCAACAAAAATAAAAAATGTACAGAGATTATTTCCGGGAATAATCACTAGAGCTTTGTTCTCAGTATAATAATAACAGGATTGGTTAAAACATAGACACGTGACATACAATGAAGCATTTCATAGGTTTTAAGAAACGTCAAAAAATAATCAGTATAATAATGACAAGATTGGTTAAAACGCAGACACGTGACTTACATTCCATTGGTTTTAGGAAACGTAGAAAAATAATCACTATAATAATGACAGTTTTGGTTAAAACGCAGACACGTAATAAACAATAACATATTTCATTGCTTTGAAGAAATGTCAAAATATAATCGTAAAAATTACTCGAAATAATAGCGACATTATTATTCCTTTCGGAAAATAGAGTACCCCATGTTATTTCAAGACATGTATTTTTCTAAAGTTGCCAGTCTTATTTGTTTAATGTATTATATATTCTACTTGCGTTTTCCATTTAGATTTATCTTTAGCTTTCGTTTTTATGTCGTGCAATTTTTTGTTTATGTTTCCATGTTTCTTGTGTATTTGTTTTTACCATATATTTGGAGGTTTTCCCCCCTTTCTCTTCTCCTTTATATTATATTCTAACGCTTCAACGCTTCTTTGGTAATGACATTGTTTCTTTTCCTAGCGATATTATAATAAGTATTTTGTGAATTAAAATATGTACTTTTAAGTACATTTGTAACATTTGACCTTTGATAATGTTGATTTATGTACATTTAATATTTTATGTAGCGAGGTAAATTATTTAGTAGTTCAGGTTAATAAACGCATAACTTAAATATGTAGAGTTCATCAATATGAAAAATTTATGTACATTATAGGTTCGCGCTCCAAGTACCACACAAAATTTTGCGATGTTATTCAAAATATATTAAATGTTTTTACCTCCTGCATATATATGTAAGAGAGGTATTATGGATGGATAACAACTCTCATTAGTGATTTGTCAACAAATAAACATATTTTGTGGTACTTAGGATATGATTTTACTATTTTCAAAATGACGTTTATATGCAATTGTAAACAAATTTAAAATTCACCTATTAAACAAAAATATTTCACCCGAAAAAGCAAACTTTGAGAATGAATATAATTTTTTATACATGTTTAATTGTGAATAAAATAGTATACAAACATCGATGAAAAATTTCATTACAACTTCAGGCTGTAGCTAACCTCGACGCTTTGCGCAAATCGAAGTTACATATCACATGTGGTAATTGACATTAATGTCAAATATTCCATATGTTATTATTTATTTAAACCAAGTTTAAAATTTAACTAACGTTTGTGGAATCGGGCATAAAGGCGGGTTTATGTAAGACGTAACCTTATGAATTTACATTAGCACTTACATTATACTTATCATTAAACTTAGTCCAGTTCATATACTTCTCAGATATTGGTCAGTGTTCTTAGGATAAGCCAATAAGAAGAGGCCGGTATAAACATTAACTACTAAACAGATACGTCACTTTTAAAATGAATACAAATTGATTGAAATAATAAAGACAGAAAATGGATTGTGACACATAAGAAGTTATAATTTTATCTACTACTTTAAAAAGTTTTAATGCTTAGCAATAAACTTGAAGAAAATAAACTGTTGTGGCCACCACAATACCTCCTACCTTTCTTATCAAACATTACAGGAACGACCACCATTATCAATCAAGAAACCCTCACCCCTTCAATAAAATTACTTTTCAATTATGGCACATGTCAAAAAATTGTTCTGATTGGTCAGCATTAGCCTTATGCCTTAAAAATTGAGAAATTTCCATATTTTGAGGGTTACAGTATTATGCTTTTCAGCTGTACGGCTGCACTAGTACCTTTGTGTTCCATATTATTTAAATTCTAATGTTAACGGTATAATGTTAATGTTAGGGAAAATTCATAATGTTACAGCTTATACATAAAACAGCATTTAGTTTTCAACTGCAATGAAACCCTTTTCACCTAGGTATGTAATATGCTATTCAAAACTTATCTCAGTCAATAATTGATTTATGTGAAACTTTGTTATATTAAAGAAGATGTAGAATAGCATTAACTACACTTTTTATTTGACGCTTTTTTCTGTATATTGTACCGTTAAAAATTAACGGTATTCTCATTTTGTTTGTGTAGCAGGTAATGTGTTGATAACCAAATTTTTAAAATTTAATTCAAATGAAATTTTAAATTAAACATTGAAATACAAATTCGTGTCTTTTTCCAAATTTATTTTTATTTATATTAAAAGAAATGCTCCCATTTTAATAACAAAATTCCACCGGCACCAATATAAAATTCGAATGTTAAATTTAATATCATAAAACAAGTTCAGTCATGCACGATTTATTCGATAAAAGTAAATCTTATTCGTCTCCAGCTGAGCGTCGCGTCACTTTTTATATTGAAAATTCTTTAACCTGAATCAAATTTTATTTGTAAACTTCACTTCTATCCACTGAACAAAAATATTTAAATAAATAATGATGAGTTGTTATAAAAAGTTACTTTGAATCATTAGCAAAAATCCCTGGACATCCACAAAAAATATCCCAGACTAAATGAAAAAACTTTCTAAATTAGTCGGCTAGTTTCGCAAAAAAATAGTAGTCCCATTGTGGAAAAATTGAAATGATGATTGCAGTTGTTGAAACCATTTTTTTGTTTCTGCTTTAATTATTTAAATTTAGGTTTTTCTAGCAAAAAAGAAAAAATATGAACCTACATCATTAGTTATTAAAAAAGGTTAATTATAAATGAAATGAGATAAGGCCATTCTTGTCAACATGTATAACTAAAGAATGCAGTCTTGTTAATTACATTAATATTATAGCATAATGAAAAACCTCCTGGATTAAATTATAAAGTGAAAAGTATTACAAAAGCACATGTATGATTTTAATTGTGAATTTTTTTACAGTAGAGAAAAGATATAAAATTAAAAACCATAGTAGCGACAGAAAATATTCGATTTAAATGTACAAATATTACAGAAAAGAAATAGTATATTATGATACAAGTGTATAAGTAAGCTTTTAAAGCACGTACGACGAGTTTTACGTCGCTAGTGCTTTAAAAGCACTTATACACGTGTGTCATAAGCTATTTTTTATTATACCTGTATCATACTCTGGAAAAAACTGGAAAGCAACATTTTGATTTTGATTCATTTCATAATTTTGCAGGTGTGACTTATATCGTTTACATGGAGACTGGTTAGCATTTGTTGTTTATGTTTACAGTTTTGACAGATATTAATAGTAATTATTTTTGTTGTTGCTTGGCAACCTTTAAAGCACAGCGTGTTTTAATCTTGCGTTTATGATTGCTGTAGCGCGTTTTAAACGCAGATTATGGTGCAGGTATAACAAAAAATATATTTATTATGTACAAAAAAAAAATTACAACTGTGTCAGGTTCGAAAATGCAAATAAAAAAAATACTAATATATTATAAATATATTAAAAAAACCATCCCTCAAAAAATTGAGTTTTCAATTATGACATGTCAAAAAATGACATTTTTTCCATTTTTCAACCGTTGTTAAAAGCATTTGCTTGTAGATTTAAACGAAAATGTCAAAATATAATTTTTCTTCAACGTATTGTAATTCGTAAATGGTGATAGTAATATAAAATTGTTTTAAACAATAACTATAGATAATAATATTTGAAACATTAGTCTCAGTAATAATATAACAAGAGAGTGAGAATAAATAGAAAATAATTTGACAGATCTTTCGAAAACTTGTTGCCAGGCAATAGCCACGAAAGCCCGTAGGGCTTGAGTGGCTATTGCCAAATGGCGACAAGTTTCAGAAAGATCCTGGAGAATTATTTTCTAATTTATCGAACTCTCGAGTTATATTTAATTAGATTATTTTTTGACTTCATCATCAGGCACGCCACTAAATCTATCTTTTTTGCTCATTTTTACTTGTGTTGATGATAACTATCTGACATTTGACATCTGTCAACAAAAACAAAAAAGCTACAGAGAAAATTGCCGGGAATAATCATAAGTAATATTTATTCTCAGTATAATAATGACAGGATTGGTTAAAACGCAGACACGTGACATACAATAAAGCATTTGATTGGTTTAAAGAAACGTCAAAAAATAATCACTAAATCATAATTTACTCAGATATTTCAAAATAACTTGATACAATAGCAAAAATGTATCTTACGTATAGTGACAGTAATTTATATATTTCCAATAATATTATTTATATTAGTAATATGATATTATTTTGATTGCTGCTACAACAATCTAAATAATATCGTATTTCTAATATGAATATAAATATTGTTATTGTATATATCTAAATTGCTGTCACTATACGTAAGATACCTTTTTGCTATTGTAACAATCCATTTTTTTCCGTGTAACTACAGGTCGGCTATCAATTGATCGATAGTTAGATACAAACTACCTATATCATATATCATTATCTACATCAAAGCTGCCAAAGCTGAACCTTAGAGAAAGAAAAAAACCCTCCGATATATTCCTGTTTTATAAAAAGAAGTGTTTAATATTTTAAACCATATTCTTTCTTCAAACTGAAACGTCAATACACTCCTGTAAAATGTCGGTTAATAACGTGATGACCTTCGGATAAGACAAGACGTTTTCAATGTAAAATGCTACATTGCGGTGTCACAGGCATTTTAACCGACGAGGAGCTTACGAAGTCGTGTCGTCTGGCGTCGCGACGTTCAGTCGTTCTGCTTTGTACATTACAATGAACTTCGATTTCCTGTGATGAGCAACTTGGCTCCGGATGCGGTCTTACTCCTCGTTGTTCTGTTTAACTTCGCGAGTAATCGAACGGGATTTGAGAAACATCTGTACACAGTATACATCCTTGTGTTGGCAAACAGTTCTTGTAAGCGACGGTAAACGAGAAATGTGTACATTGACAATAGTGATGTTATCAGCGATTGCCTTCAATGGAATTAAGAAAATTATTACTGAAAATAATTGTTTTTTCTGTAAGCCAAATATTATTGGAGAGAACAGAGGAAGTTTGTTCAGTTCATTTAAATATTCTTATACAATATACAAAGGTTAAGAAGTTAAGATTCAGTAACTAATAGTTATTTATGTATCAAGGCACTGAAGTTTAACTTTTTATTACGAATGTGGAATTTATTTGCCGAGGCCCATGGGGCCGAAGATAATAAACCATGTGAGTGATAAAAAGGAACTTTAATGCTGCGGTACATATTAAATTTTATTTGAAATCTAAGATTAGAAAAAACTGTAAAAAATTATATCAGTTTTCAATTGGAACTGACACTCAGTGTTACCATTATTATTATTATATTTATTTATTTCAATGTTCGAGGTTGGTAATACTGAGTGTCAGTTCCAATTGAAAACTGATATAATATTTTACAGTTTTTTCGAATTTTAGATTTCAAATAAAACTTAATTTGTACCTCGGCACAGAAGTTCCTTTTTATCATTCACATGGTTTATTTTCCTCGGCCCTACGGGCCTCGGCAACTAAATAAAACATGGTATTATTTATCTAAATACCCAAGTATATTTACATTCTGGATGTTTCACATTTAAATATGTATATTTTATCGTATTTTATAAAATAAAACTTTCTAATTATATTCATGAAATGAAAGCAATGAAAACTTATTTTAAATTTTATACTTAATTACATTTTATCTTCGAAACGCACAAAGCAGAAATAATATATAATGAAAATTAAAATTATTTCGACTATGACAACCTCACCAAAATTTTATTCCCTGTTCTTTTCTAAAAACATGCCTAGACATAACTCGTCTCGCAATTGAATTATTTTTTTAATATCATATTTTATCTTCAAATTTTCAATCTTTATTGAAGCGTAAAGTAAATGTTTGAATTGAAAAATACGAAACAAAAATTCGTATAGAAAATATATGAATATTTAAAATAGTATTGTGTATGGAGCACCAGATAAAAAGCAATTTAATTCTTTAATTAAAATGCGGTTATACTTATTTCGTGCTTTAATATTCGTATTGAAATCAAATCCTATCAAATATTCGGATATTAACCGTCAATAAATATCTATGTAGAAATGTCACATCTGCACATTTCAAATAATAAAATACGTAGAGGTAGAGTAAATGTAAAGTAATGCAATGAATATGATCTTTAAAATAAGAAATTTTTCTTGTTGAACTATTGAATGAACTCAATAATATTTCTTTTGATTGTTGTATAAATTTTTCTATATTTTCTTGTATTTACAAAGCTGTATCTCAATGTAGAGGCATCCGAGATTCCGTCTCTGGAATTCAACCAATTTCCGAAGTGAATTCCTAACTGTGCCCTATTTTGAAAGCTGCTCTTTCATGTCGACGACGCAATGACAACAACTCTGCTTGGATGATGCGAGGTTTATTATTATTCTTTTTCCATTTTCATATTCCATCTTTATCTAAATCCGTTGCGTATATATCTCATTTTTCTGGACGTTTTTCATTATAAATTCAATATATTCGTTTATAAACGATTTGTGTGCAATTATTGTGTTTGTTTAGAAGGATTTTGTTTTCATTATTTCAGTGGAAAAATATGAAGCATGCATTAACTGTTTAATTAAAATTTTATTATTTTTGTGATTAAATGTGTTTTGTTTGTACCAAAAATAATTAGCATATAACTAAACAGTAGTTTTAGGGCTGTTAAATATTATTTAATTATTTTTAAAACCAATTATTCCATGGAATTTGATTTCAGTATTTTTCATTCATGTAAATTGAATAGTGTATCAGTTATAAAAATAAATACAATAGATGAGGCAACAATTTTTATTTAAATGAATATATTGTCAAGCTTTTGCGGATCTCGATCTTGCGCGTGAAGTTTGGTTACCAGCCGTCAAGTCACAGCTATCTAAGATTTTTGAGGATGTAGGTGGCACTGCCAACGCAGTCTGTTTGACACTCCCACAAAAAATATTTTATTTAGCACAAAGACAACGTATTTCTATCATCAATTGTTTGAGACTTGCCTAAAAACGAAAAGGTTCAAGTTGTCAAAATAAAAAAAAACTCGCGGTTTTACTATGTTCAGGTTATTAACACTTTAAAGATTAAACGGAAATGAAAACGCGGTCTTTCCAATGTCCGCTGGTGTTAATCCACCTATATTCTCGACCAATCAGATTCAAGGATATCATCGCGCTACCTTACTCAACATTGTCTTCTAAAATGGAATGAACTATAAGTTTCTAATGATCCATAGTTCGATGCGTTACCACGGAGCTATTTAATAAATAAAAATAATAAATATATCATCATTTCCTACGAGTATGAAAGTGTGTAGCATGAACCGAAGGCGAATGTTGCAAATGTTAAGAGTATGAAATGGACATTCCTTGCGAGTTGTACACTATACTTTTTCTACGGACAGAATATTATTGGCGAATTAATTTATATTTTAATAATAAATTTGTCCCGCTTTCACCAATTCAATATTTGACAATTCTAAATAAGTATCCTAGCAATGGCATCTGTACTGAAATGAAATGACCTGTATTGAAATAATCACAAAACAAATTAATTTCGCACGATGCTTGCAATGTACCTCATATCCCTATCAACAACAAACACACAATGAGCAGATTTCTAAGGGGTCATAGAAAACAAATATTAATAATTAATAAGATATTTGAGTTTTATTCTGACAGCAAAAAATTATGTTTGTCTGTATGTTTAAGCTTCTTTCACACACTTCTATTCTATTATAAATTCTTTGTACTTCTCTTATTATTGAGCTATCAGCCTGTTTAAGTGTCAAATGATTAGAACTAACTAACACAAACCACAATTTCTTTGAGAATTCGCGCGATAATGAAACCATATAACTTAAACGGCATTATTTATCTAACACAAACAAAAATCATCTTGGAATTTTTTTCTATTATCTGGAGCAAACAAATTGACAACAAATTAAAGTATGAACCGAGATGGTAAATTATATTTCTAAGGAAAATTTAGTATTCCATGTGTAATTTAGCATTCCTTTAGACGGAATGTGCGCTATTATTGTCCTGTGCAAATATTTGATGTTAAGATATATTTCTAGCCAGCCCTTGTATTCTAATTTAGCTGGAAGGTCCATTTCCCTTACAAAGTCGTCCGTTCCCTTTGTAATTAATTTTGCTCGTTGTCAAAAAGGTAATTAGTGAGAGGTTTTATTAATTTCGTTTTCATATTTGTGAAATTAATCATAATCCTTTCTCTGATTCATCATCTCTTAAATCAACGTTTCGCAAAGTTTTCAGACAGCTGATTTTAATACATATAACACAAATTATTTCACTTTGTCTGCCCTCGGAAAAGCAGGCAACACTTTGTAATCAGATTTAAATAATCATATTAATTGCCATTTCTTTGTGATGCATGGACATTAAAATGTTAAAGCATTGAATTCAGAATAATATTAAATCGAATAAGCCAATGAAAAATATATAAGTTTTTATTTAAAATAAGAAAATTGTATTTAGAGATTTTTAAATTAAAATAATCTTATATTATTATGTTGTCTGCAATATACTATAAAATTAACCGCTGTTTTGCAGTTTAGGCATATTTAAAAATTTCTTTCCTACTACATGTTTTTCAGAATTTAACGTTTTCCAGTAATTGATTTTATATTTTTAGACACAAATATTAAAAAGGCTTTTTACGTTTTACTCTATTTCTAGCCTTTGTTTCATTAAATATTTATTCCCAAGGTTTTTCAATTAGTAAATTCAGTTTGGTATTGAACGTAAGTCTTATCTAAAATAGAATATAATTTCATCTAAAATTAATTAATATCGAAGGTACTGTAGTTTATTTTTATAATACACGTAACGTAATTTTTTTTTTTAGTATCATTATTGGACCTCAGCGTCATCAAAACAAATGAAACTATTTTGACAACTTTACTTCATTTGCTATACATTATTTAGGATATCACCATTCATGTCTAAAATTTATCAAAATGTATAGTTTCTAACATAGTGTTAGTGTTAGTCGTCCGGGAATACTTTGCCAGTATTTGGAAAATATATTTCCGTACTGTTATTTATCGTAACCTAGCAACGACACTAAAATACAGGATTAATGCAATTTGCGGTTCGAAAGCACAAAGGAAAGGAATAAGCTTTCGTCCGAACAAAAAAAAATTATTTAGTACCTTTTTGGTGCGAGGTTATATATGCCACATAAGATTTTTTGTAATGTCACTGAAATATAAAAAACATTTTTTCTTACAAAATTAAATTATGACAGATATGAGTGGAATGTTGATATAAAACACAAATACAAAACCTTCTGTTATAAATGACAAAAGAAATAAAAATGTATTCTGGTTACAACCACAATATTACCAAAAGTCATGCAACGTCAAACCGACGTGATGGGGTGAAATTCTCAATCGATTCTCTCTAGCGCATATTTTATGGAAAGCCTATGCATTCACTATTTATTCCTCTCTAAATTTACACAAACCCGTTATGATTTATTAACGCTGTGAAAAACAACATAACGGAAAAACTGTCACGGTCGGACAACTCGGTGAAAATTTCATAATTCAAATAAATGAAAATGGTGACAGTTTATTTTAATTATTCCTGTGCCTGCAGCGAGAAATTTTATTGTATGTTCTAGAAATAAATAGGTACAGGAGTTTCACAAAAAAAATACTTCGTCAAAAATAAAATATAGAAAAGTTTGGCATGAAATGCAGCACGTTCGTACCGTTTGCAATAACTATAATTTCTTCTCTGACACAGGAAATATAAAACTGCAGACATTGGACATTACTTACAGGCTTCTCCACATTATGAAATAACTAAGTTTGTAGATACTTCTTTCAGTTCTTAAAAAATATATTATTTATTTATGGTTTGAGGTTTCTTTTTAACTTTTATTCTACAGATTATAATTAGTATTTTTCCATTCTTATATGTAGAGATTTTTTACAGAAATACATGTTTTGAGGTCCCTTGAATTTGTTATGATAATTATTTCAATGAAGTTTGTGTCATAGATGGCTGGATGGATGTGTCCGTATTACAATTTTTTTCACGAAATATTATATAAACGATTTGATCGGATTTTAAAAATATTTTGACAATACGACATACAACTGACACGTCAAAAGTTAGGTTATCAAACGCAAGGCGGTGATGGTTTTGCCAATGAACTATTCTTTAATCTAAATTAAAGTTGTCAAATTGTAATTTAAAAAATATAAGACATAATAGCAAGATAATGTTAAGTATACATTCAACGGGCTTTCGTGGCTATTGTCTGGCAACAAGTTTTCGAAAGATCTGTCAAATTATTTTCAATTTATTCTCACTCTTTTGTTATATTATTACTAACAATTTAATTTTTCAAATATATAATTCAAGCCAAGATAATCCAATAAAACAGAAATTTATTTTTTCTTTTCTTCGTTATTCTAATATTATATGACTTGAATATAATCTTTTGAAACATTATAAACTTTAACCATAACTTGTTCACATACTCATTATCATTCTCCAAAAGGAATTTAGGCGTTAACTTGATCTCTTAATGTAAACATTTGTCTTTTATCTTTTTCTCTTTGTATATTCTTACAATATTTCTTATACTTACATAATATTATTCTGTAATAGGCTTATTGAATAATAAAGGATTTATTATTATTATTATTATTAAAGTACCTATCACAAATTAAACATAACCCAACTTCCGCAATAACACACTCATGTCTCCCAAAGCTTGCCTTAGCATCCCAAATTCCCCGAATTTAAAGATCCCAGCTTTAGGTAATCTCATCTCATCCTCCCCTACGCAAATGCCTCGCATCCTTACGCTTCTGTTCACAGTACAGCCTCACTCTTACCACCGCCCATTGTTTCACGGTGCGTTGTTCTGATTCTCTGTTCTCTCTGTTGTCTGATGCTCTGTGTCTGATACACCCAACCCTAAGGCGGTAATGACAATGAGTCTACGGCTGTAGCAAAGGACAAGAGCGACGACAAGATTTTTAAACAAGGCAACGTATAATAGCGCATTTCCAGGAGAAGGAATTTATATTAGAAAAATTATGATGTAGGAAAAATTAACCGTACCGCATACTACTATTTATTTACATTTAATTAATTAGCAAATGACTATCCTTTAAAGTTGATTAACATTTTTTTTGTCTAGAATCATACTAGATTAAAAGTTCGATTCGATTTTCATTGGTGTTTCCTTCGATACGGTCTATATTTTAATACCAATCGTATTTCGACGTTTTCCGAAGTAGTTGACATACTTTACAACTGAAACTGAATTCTTGTATTTTGACACCTTGAAGTTAAGTAAGTATATTATGGTACAAGTGTATAACAGTAAGCTTTTAACGTCGCTAGTGCTAGTTATTTATGTAGCACTGAAGTTCAATTTTTTATCACGAATATGGAATTTAGTTGCCGAGGCCCGTAGGGCCGAGGAAAAAAACCATGTGAGTGATAAAAAGGAACTTCAGTGCCGAGGTACATATTAAGTTTTATTTGAAATTTAAAATTCGAATAATCTGTTAAAAAATTACAATATAGATTAAGTTTATACATCTGTCTGTTGTCAATTGAAACTGACAGTCAGTGTTGCCAACCTCGAGAAGTGAAATTATCGGAAATGACACTCAAAATTATGTATTTTGTCCTCAATTTCGTCATCGGAATTAATTAGTAAATTCTTCATGCTATTTATTTATTTTTAATTAATAGTTAACGATTTTGGAAAAAAAATTAATGTATACCTCGGCACTAAAGTATTTTTTATTACTCATATAGTTTATTCTCCTCGACTATCGCCTAATAATAAATTCCATTTTTGTAATAAAAAATTATACTTTAGTGTCTTGATATACAAATAACTATTTATTATACCTGAATCATAATCATTGTTCAAAAAAATTTAAAAGTATGCGAAAACGCAACATGAAATATATTATATATTTTAAGGTGAAATGAAGTATACATATTTTGATACCACATAGGAACCATATTACTTCCTTGTAAATGTCCAAAAATTCGCTATAATCTTAAATAATGAAAATATTCATAAAATGTGATTTCAATTAGTTGTATAAAGAAATAATATTACTTGCTGTATAGCAAAATCAGAAGGGTAGAGTGTATAAAAGTTCTGTTCTAAAAAGTAGATTTGAAATTCCAGAGATTAAATTTGAAGTAAAGAAAAAGATTAAACTTTGTAATCTTATACTTTTGTATTTATTCAAGCTTTAGGCAAGACTTTTATAAGAATAAAATTCTGGGAATTTACTTTTTAAAATTCAATACGAATAAAGATATTTTATAATTTTTAAGTATGTTAAACTTTGTACTTTGAAATTATTTTTTATAACACAATTACATATGTTAACTAGTTCATTATAAGTGCAATAAAATAAAATACTTTTAAAATATATGATGTAGGTATTTGTTATCCTTGCATTTTATTCTGGAAAACCTTATAACAGAAAACACTTTACTAAGAGATACAAATGTAATTAGTAAACTAGGAAGAAACTTCTACAAGGAATTCGGCTTGGTGAAAAAGAAGTGGCAGAAAGTAAAATTTAAGGTACTATACGTGTAATTTAAGACAAAAATTACACTTAAGTTTTCAGCGATAACATAATTAAAATTCATAATACCATCATGAATATTCATCAAAAAAATTTTAATTTCATTTCCACAGATTTACAGATTACATATATGTGGAATAATTTTGTAGGATTACAGTAAAACAGTAAATATTTCGCTGAAAAACATAAATAAATATGGAGAAATTAATCAATAAATTTAATATGTATTACAACTGCCAAATTTAAATAAAAAATGAATAATTATTGTTAATAACTAATACTCGTAATAAACGTTAAAATAATAAATATGGAAACTGTAATTATTATTCCGCATTCGCTAATTTTAACCAAATTATCATAAAATTTCCATGGGCGTCAAATGTAGCTTATTATTCACGAATTCACATGAGTTTTAGCCATTTTCGTTCGCGTGTTCTTCATTCACCTGATAATGTGGAAATTTGGAAAGTTGCCCGTATCTGAATATTATTATAACTTGATTATCCACATCCACCTTTGCTATGCAAATGCAATCCAATTATTCTGCATTTGTTTAATAAAAGTTTTTAGATTATTCGAGTGATAAGGACCCTGAATTTGTAATAAAAATAAATTGCATTGTTATCCTGGAAGCTTCTCGCTTGTTTTGCCGCGGAACATTTACATGGAACAGATATTGTGCTTTTGTTTTTCAGTCAAATTAAATTGGACTAGAATTTATTGTTTCATTTTATTGCATATTTGAAATATTTTACACCCTTATGCATGCATTTAATCAAAACAACTATGTAGAAATAAATTAAATTGAAACGAATTTATTGTTCTGTTAACTTCAACATCAATAGGTACCTATTATAGCGAAAAAACAATGCGCAAAGGACGAGTATACGATTACTCGTAGTTTCCAAACAGGAAACTATAATAATTTAACTACTAAAATGGGGTCTATAATAATATATGTAATAATTATAAAAACTACATATAATCTCTTATGGTATTTTAAATTTAAAATTAAATATATTGAAGTCGCGTCATTGACATGACATTAAATTGGTAGAGAATAAATTGAGGTAGGTGATAGCACTTTGAAACATAAATAACTATTGTGTATCTAGAGCAGAAAGTAGTCTATTGCCGTTTGCGCATGGACATGCATAAGCGGCAAGGACACTTTCTGCTCGAGAAACACACACTATTTTTTCTACGACCGATTCAATAATGATAAAAAACTGGATGAAAATATTATATTTGGCATTTTCTATTTGAACTTTTATTCCAAACCATTTTACAGTTAGCCATGTTAAACCGTTTCCAAGGTGATGGATACTGTTTCTTCTGTTATTTGTTTGAATCGCATGACAGATATTAATTTGTCAATTCAATTATGACGAGCGGCAAAAATCTTAGCAAGCGGCAATCGTCAATTTTCTGCTTTCAACTGACAGTTGGAATTGTATATTTTCTGCTCGGTCGTAAAAAAACATATTTACACCTAGTGGAGTCAAATAATTTATAAATTTAAAAAATACGGATATTTTATTTTCTTGTTAGAATAATACATAAAAAAAATTTGGTCACAGATCTCAATGCAGGATTACACGAAAACTATTCTGTTTACCGCAAACTTTTATTTCAACTGTGAAAACAAGTCTTTTTGTGTTGTCGCGCGAGAGAAGTGTGATTTTCCCTTGTTTTATTGTAGCTCTCGGCTTTGCCCTGAGTTTCAATGGGGAATGTAACAAAATTTTCATGTTTACTTCCCAGAATTATTTCGTCCATATTAATTTCTATTTTTATTATAATAGAATTTGATTGCACATTTTACGAGCATATTACATTTTGGTAAAAATCCAAGAATCGGAAGTGAGAGTTAAACTAGATGTATCGGATTTTCATTTATATCTTAGAAAATAATTAATACATAATTAGAAAATTATTTCATGGATTTTAATGGGAATAGTGAAATTGTGTTTTTTGCTGGAGAATTTCTTTAATGTTGGTATTAAAATCTGAAACACTTAAACGCTATGATTGCAAATGATGATTTGTTAAATTTGCCCTGTACTTTGATTTTAGATACCTCTTCCTGAAAAAGGTCTGTTCGCACATATAGACATAAATTTACAAGTGAATTGATTTAAATTTAGAAACTCTATTGCATCCAAAAAATTTTATTTTTTAAAAACCTTTACGGGCCGCATAAAATCACCAACTGGCCGTAGTTTGGACACCTTTGATCTAGAGATTCTCGATTAAATGTTTATAGTGGTGCGTCAGTGCCTACATTGATGTATGGTTCTGAATGTTGGATGAAGATGAAAAAGCATGAACGGCACACAACTACTATAGAAATAAGGTACTTGACAGGAGTGTGTGGGTTGGATATACGTGACGTGATCGTCTACGGAATACATTGCTGTACGGTGAGTGTCAGATTGAGAAGAATATTGTTACAAAAGTATTACTGAGTTAGTTAAGGGAGTTTGTAAGACTGCAAGATTGATGAAACTAATATATGCGGGTGAGACTCATCAGGGTGAATGATTGCGTGGGTGTCCGAAGAATAAGTGGTATGAATGATAGTATGTTGCGTTAACGGATGATTCTGAGTGTGAAGAATAGGCGAGCTTGTATGAAGGTAGACGAAACGAAAGTGATGTGCTAGAATAAGTATGTTTGATTGTTGGTTGATTGTGTTTCCCCATTGTGTTTACCCATAATGGGTAAAAGGCGGGATCATATTTTATTATATACTGTTTTATTTCATTTATATTAGATTAGAAATAATAATAAACTTCTACTACTTGGTGGTTCGTGTATAATCTGATCTGATCAGATTTCCTTTTACTCCTAGTGTGGAGCATAGGACCGGAATTCCCTCGGTTTTATTGACCAAATGTTTTACTTGCATTAGCGAAGTTGCTGATGGTCAATCAAAAGACAACTGCGAAGGTCCGCGGTCTTATAGTGATCTCCGAATCACTCAGACCCATCTGTGGCCGTTAAGGGCCCCACACACTTCATTCTTTTTGCACGGTTTTGAACGTACGTATGGGCGAAAATCGTCCTTAACCGCATTCCAAATTTCAAACTAACTTGATTTTAACCGCACAGTTTTGATATGTACGTTCCATTCCGTGTGTGTGTGTGTGTGTGTGTGTGTGTGTGTGTGTGTGTGTGTGTGTGTGTGTGTGTGTGGCAGTAAATTCCACGTTTTTCGTATAATATTGCCGCCATTATGCCAGCAAAGAAACACGCCTTCTGTTCCTGATTGCTCCTTCAAAATTGATAGTGTGTGGAGCTGGCGGTCCATCGTAATTTATTCGTACGATTTGAACCGTACATTCTAAAGATCGAAGTGTGTGTAGAACCCTTTGGTCAGAGCTATGAATTATATTTATTTTTTTAAATTCGAGATGTCCCGTGCGGGGCCCGAACCCCGATCGTAAGATTACAGATTGTAAACTTGAGCGTTCTTAGCCTCTTGACCACCAATGGCTGTTCGTATATATTTGAACAATTATTTAGATAAATTTATAACAGTATCAAACAGTTTACCAATACTTTACATTTTATCAAGCGTAACATTTCAAGCATTCCAGTAAAATGGAATTTAGAAATGCTTCACAAATATTTACCAGCAATAACAATATGAAATATGCAACAATGAGCTACTTCATCAAAATGTCATTTTCCCAGCGAGGATAATTCAAACTTTGTGAGTTGCTTATCGCGTTAAATTTCGTAACAATACGTTATTTTTCATCCAACTTTATGCTAATCCCAGCAACGCTGGAAATCTCTGAAGTTTGCTCAGGACAAACTGAATAGAGCAGCGAAACGTGCTGCTCGACGAATAAGATTCATATTTTATTACCTTCGCGTTTTTCTCGGTTACATTTATTCCTAACTTCATTTGCAGCAATTCACAGCGGAAGCCAGCTAACTTGACACCGTTCTGTAGATTTCACATTCGATCTAAAGTTTCCGACATAATTTCCGCTTTTTATTATTTATTTTCGGTCGTTTTGCGATTCCCTGCAATTTAATAGTCGCAACATAAATAATTACTGAATTCATAATTGCATTATTTATTAATAATTGTATTAAATATTAAGCTTTTTTAATCATATTTCGTAAAAACCGAATATCCTGAACTATAAGATAAAGCAAACAATTATCCTTTTCTCGTTATATTGATTTTTATTATTTGCTCATTATTTTTAAATCGATTATTCGATTAATTATTAATTATGCAAACGATGAAAATATTTGCTCTTATGAAGCAAATACATAATTCTTTCAAACGTGGAGAGTTGAATAAAAGAAGGAAGACTTACAAAGTAAAATCCTGGGTACCTACAAAAAGTAATTGCATATTGCGACTAATTCAATAAAAATGTCTTTTTCTTTCTTTGCTCAAATAATCTCGTGTTGTTAATTAATGAACTGAGGAAAGAAATCTTCGTCTGAATGTAATAGGACGTTTTGAGTCAAAAATAAGAGTAATTGAATTATCTTTTTAATTCCATTTTTATACCATAATTTGGTATTACAAACAGTGTCTCAATTTCCTTTTATTTACAAATACATCATTATTTTTATAATAGTTGACTTATCATATGTTGAGCTTTATTAATATAATTCATTCTATGAATCTCATTATGATATTATCTACTGTAACTACTTGAAAATAGTATTGTTTATAGATAAGATAATTACATTAACATTTAAAGAGTATTTGCTGTCATATACAGAGTGGTGAATCGAAGGACACACCGTAACTTTTTCAGTGCTATTTTTAAAATGTTCAATTTTTGGCATCCTTAATTATTTTACATCAGAACAGTTAAATAGTTTATCGTAGAGAAAAAATTTAAACATTATTTTTAGATTAACATTTATAATTTTACTCTACCTGGAATCGTAAAAATGAGGGAAATGTTTATTGGTATTTTTTAATCATCAGTGCCATGAAATATTAAAATTAATATGATTTTAATTAAGAGTTTATTTAATACATTTCTGTTTTTTACCATAACGCAATTTCACTATATCAAATTATAAATTTTTAATGAAGACACTTAAAATCAAACATTATTGATAGCAGATGACAGATAAAAACAATAACTTGCAATCTCGTTGCAATCAATACATTTGTTTTGTTATTTCATGCCACTGATGATTTTAAGAAAATTACCAATAAGCATTTCCATCATTTTTCAGGTTCCAGGTAGAGAAAAATTATAAATATTAATCTAAGAAATTCTTTCTCCGCCACTAACTATTTAACTTTTTTGATGTAATATAATTTGGGAAGCCATCTCATATATGCTTATCCATTTCTAACACAAATCACAGCTCTTCTAGTGTCTTCTATCCTCCAAATCACTAGAAAGTCTATGTATGGCTGAATATGATCTTTGACCAAGCCAACAATATCAATTTGTAAGATTTCACAATTAAACAAAGTAGCATAACCTATTTTACAAAGGTTCTACAAATTCTGTAGCAACACATTTAGGGAATAACACAGAGGAGAGCTTCTTCGTCTTTCATACAAGTAATCATATATATTTTGTTAACATAGACTGTACTGTTTATTGAAATAAATATTCATTTCGTAATATTGTGAAAGAATCTCGGATGTACAATTGCAAATTTATTAATATTTAATATATAGTTTCATGCTCACGCAAAATGAATATGATAAAATTTAAATAATAGATAACAAAGATGATTCTAATATTTGCTGTAACATTAATTTATCTAAAATAGTTTACCAAAGTTATATTGAAAATGTTAATTAAAATAAAAGATTTTTTTGTTAAAAGGAAACAAAGGAACAACATGAACAAGTAAATAAAAACAGAACAAATCTCTAACCAAAAAAAATAAATTTTTCTTTAAGTTCTTTTACTAGAAGAATACATCTTTTACTACTTAATTTTAAATAATATTTATGTATCGAATTTCTGTTCAATTGATAGTTATATTCCATATTATGCAACTTTGTCAAGATACCAACCACCTTGTATTCTTTTCGTGGTACTAATGTGCTTTTATCATCTAATAATTGTAGCTGAATTTTATAACATTCTAATTATTTTACGTGTGATGGTATCTTTTCTTTAGTGTAGTATAAATAATATTATATTTTAAATGGATGCGATGCTGGACTAATGAGGATATTGAGAAGAAAAATTAAGATAGGTACTTACATTGCGCAGACGGAAGCTGCCTGCCAAATTGACCATCAAAATCAGCTGATATCCTAGTTCTGAATTCCTTGCAGTTGAATCTTCCTGATACACTTGTACCTAACAATATATAAAAAATTTCGGTTTGTACGTATTGATTATAGTTTGGTTAATTTTATATTCAAATTTGAAAGAATCGCCGAAAAATTCTCAACACAATAAACATCTGTACACTAACAAACCCCACACTCAACTAAAATCAAGGATTTTTAAATACAATACAATGCAAATTGAGAAAGAATGCTTACGAACAAGTCTCTGTTTTTCAAGAATGTACTGGTTCAGTTCTATCTTGGATAGCAATAAGTCACAGTGAGCGTTCATATTTGTATATTTTTGTAGAAATCGAACGAAAAGAATTTAATAATAAATACAAATATTATTGACTGGTATCACGAGCTCTGTTTTTGGGTGTTTTAAGAAAAATGTTTTAGCCCCGATTTTAGCGCTGTACAATTCTCTAAAATTATTTTTATAAAAAATGCTTTCGATAGAAGTTACAAAGAAATTTATTATGTACCACATTTATTTGAAGAAATTTTTATAAAATAATTTTGGAACGTTGTACAGCGCTAAAACCGACGGTAAAACACTACTCTTAAAACACGCAAAAACAGAACTCGTGGTACAAGCCAATGTTTATAAAATATCACTCGTAATATCTATAATGTTTAAAAAATAAATTAAATATTTTGGTTTGAAATATACACAATAGTTAACTGCAATGATTTTAACGTTTTATTGTGAAACGATTAATAATAACAGCAATCTACCAATATACTAAGATGTAAATCACGCACTGTATATTGGAAACAAATGAAATTTGATAGCTCTGTATTATCTACAAGTATAAATAATAAATCTTTTAAAAAACTGAGAATTATTTGTTTAAAATTTAATCATTTTCTTTATTTGAAAAATGTGTATATTTAAAAGAAATCACTTTTTCTTGTTACTATTATAATAGTGAACAAATACATATTCGAAGAGATGCATCAGAACAGGAAAGTATTTCTCGAGTTTATCTAGTGATGGAATAAATAGCTCCGTGGTAACGCATCAAACGTGAATCATGAGATCCTCAGTTCTAATGCATTAACTGACTTGTCAATTTTATTTTACACACATGGTTCATAACTTGATGGATATTAACCGCACTTATTGAGATCTGTGAAAGCAGAGTGCCACACCTAAAATAGGCAAATGGCTTGATAACATATTTATTTTTTACTTGATAAACAAACAAAATATGCAAAAATTATCTTTTACCAAGATCTGCGAAAGCATAGTGCCTCACCCAAATTATGTGAATGGTGCGATAATATATTTATTTATTTAATACTTTTGTACATATTTTGTTTGTATAGGTTCGATCTACGGACTAATGCGAAGCATCTACCAATCATTTTAGGAGAAACAAAACAAAAAACCGAGATTTTCCAATCTCAGTGCTTCATTTTCTTGTCGAGGTTGTAAACCGAACATAAAACTAAATCCTCTTGCATCTTGAGATCCAAGCGTAAAAGAAACTAACTTAATTTAAACCAGTTCATTCTTTAGCTAATTAACAATTACTTTAATCTCAACTCGAAACATTATAAAGTGAGCTTCAAGTGAAGTTTAACGATGTTCTTGGCATTTTTAATTTATTTTCTGTTAAGAAGATTAAAAGTTTATAATGTTTTACAACAAAATTCTCAGATAACTTGTATTTACACTTCAGAAATTCAATTTAAATCTTATTAAGTTTGGTTTTCTAGAAAACGAAGAATTAGAAAGAGTTTTAATAATTTGTGGAGTACAATTTGTAATTTTTATACATGTATATATTGTAACAAGGCGAACATTCAGAATTCGATTTATTGTTTTTACTGTCAAAGCGATTTTAAAATATCAAGTTTCAAACTGCGTTTGGACATGAATGCATCGAAAATCGCCTTGACAGGAGTATTTGAGTTTAATTTATTACCACACATGTGTGTTAGATTTTTGTTATCCTAAATTGTCATTTGAGTTTATCGCGGCAAATATTCTGAAATATCGGCTTGAGATGCCATCTGGGGTTGACAGATTTACAGATCCTGGTCCAACCCTAGATTAAGTTTTAGTTTTTAGGTAATGTCTGTGCTAGATCTGTGGGAAACGTTTCCTTCTCTGCTCCGCGTACCCGCTTATGGGGTAGATGCATATGTTGGCTAGCACAAGACAGGGAGTTAGATTTTGGTTGTTAAACAGAGCAGACGTGTTCTCACGTCTGCTGTACTCTACAAGATGTAGAATTTTCATAATTTTGTTTTGCTAAATATGTTTTGGTAATTGAAATTTAAACATATTCATACGTTGTCGTCGTTGTTAATATTTGTAATTTATTTCTAATTGTTCAATTCAGCATTTATCATTTCATTAAATACCATTTTTTATCACCTTTAATAGTGTTTGTGTTTTATTTGTCAACCCCTAAGTTCAGTCTCGCGTCCGCCGTGCTACAATATTTTTGATATTCTATGCGAAGTAACCTTTTTTTCTCTCTCACATTTTCCGGTTCCGCTTCGCGTTTAATTCTAGCTACTAAAAGCAGTTCAGAAGCCCTGAAAGCATGAAATTGATTTATAGATTTTATTTCCTTACAATAGCCAACATTTTAAAATTTTAATCACATTTGGTTTCAATAAAATGTTAATTTCCCGACTAACTGCTATTTTGCATTTTTATTTCAACTTTTTTTTTTACTTAAATATTCCAAATTATATAAGGTACAGTTTTGATTCTCTTGCAGTATAAAATTCGGGATTAATCTCTACATGGTTGGTAGAAGTATAATGTAAATAATCATATGATCGGAATTGTTTGAAATGTACTTTTGTTTGTAATGTGCAAACTCTTGTCGATTGCAGACTTTGAAAAATGTTTTACTCTTATTTACTGAAGAGGTATACAGGTATTCTGTAATTTAACATTTCATTGTTTGTTTAGTACAAACAAAAACCTTTTTATAGAATACTGCGAGACTGCGATTGAAGCGTAGCAAATAAATTACGTGAGGGTATGTTAAAATTGTCTCGTAGTTCTCGTTCTTTTCATAGTATTTATAATTTGCCAATTCAAACATAATTTTATACTTTCAAGTTATAATTTAAAATAATGACATACTCGTAGGAAGAAGGAAGTTGAGTCTTGTATAAAATATAAACAGAATTAAATTGTTTTAATGTTTGCTTGTTTTTAAATAATTAGTCGCTATATTCAAAGTAAACACCCATACAATTATACAAAGGTGACCTATACAATTAACGTCATATATTGAATATAGTTGTACAGGGTGTTGTTTTCAAATAGATCCAGCAAATATCTCGCTTATTTATCAACTTAACAATTTATTTAACATAACATAATTTATACAACAACATATAAGCTAATTGATAGTGGATCTACATTTATGATATTATTTCCGGTTCACTAGTAATTACTACCAACTTTGAAATTTCAAATGGAACATACTATATTTTTTTACAAGTTTGAAAGGTACGTCAATTTACATTATAATCATATAAAATAATTCATATGTTATATTATTAAAAAATAAAATGGCGAGCACTTTAATTATTCCTAATCGGTGAAATAATAGCAAGCCTTGACGTTGCCTCGAAATTAATCTATGTCGACGGTGTGGATATTCTTGTTCTGTACCTATGCGATTATTTGTTAAACTCCGAAAATACACATCTAGCATACATCAACTTTTATCTAAGGACCGGTATTTCCATGCAACCTTCGATAAACTAGAATAGTATATTATGCAACAAGTGCAGAAAGTTATCTATTTCACTCGAGTTGTGAGAATTTTAGCACGAGATGAAGTTTAGTGTTAAATCAGACGAATACTTTTTCTACGATCACAGTTTTGTCAAGATTTAATAATAATAGGTAGGTAATTCTTAATCTACAGAAACAAGAAATGACATCTCAAACTATTTTATGTTTATGATAACAGCATGAAGACGGCGCAAGCGCAGATGTGTGCAGTGTTACCAACTATAAATCTGTAGACTGTAATACAAAAACTAATGACATATTTTATTAAAAAATTGACATTGTATTTTCTTCGAAATCGAAGATTTATATAAACTCTGAAATAATTATGAATTGTTTTATGATATATAAATGTAATTACACTTGACATATCAATATCATACAGTATTATATTATTAGTAAGTTGGTCACACTTGTGTGTGGTATAATTGCCCACGCTATTTCACTTGACTTGCAACGAATAGTGTATTCGGCCATAGGCCGAATACCGAATATTCGGCGGATTCCTTGGCCGAATAGCCGAATATTCGGTGAATAGTATTCGGCTGGTTTTTTCTGTTTATTACTCAGTATTTTTAGTTATTATTGACAAATATCTTGTGTTAAATTAACAATTTGAACAAATATGACAATTTGTTAAATTAAAATTTTGTCTTTTCTGAATTATTAACAAGAAAAATTGTTGTTTTTATTTATTTGCTACATTTATAAAATTTAATAAATAGTCTCGTGAATAATAAAAAGTAAATTTAGCAAATTTATCAAATTGAAAATGTTGTTCGTAACAACTTAATTTGTTATAATAACTATGATTTATTGTTCAGCTTCTATATAATTACTAAAATATTTTGTCAAAAGTACATAAAAATAAATGTTAATAATTACTATATTCACAAATATATTTTGTTAAAAAATACACAAAATTAATTTGTTACCTGCTAACAAATTTGAAACTTGTTAAATTAACATAAATTAACGGTGGATCGTCTTGGACTAAATATTTTTTTAAAAAATTTAAATTTTGTCAATTTTGATTATAAATTTTTTACTGTATCTTTATTTATTACCTATGTCCTCTATATATGGGGCCTATTTAAATTAAATAAATATTTTAACTAATAGAAATGCGACAAATGAAATTTTCAGTTTTTATTCAGTACCGTCTGTTATCATTGGTTAAAATTTTCAACAGGCCGTTAAAAATTAACAGGTAAATTACAGAATAGACACCCTTATGTGTTTTACATTTATTATTTTATTTCAAGCAAAAATTACCGAATGAAATACCCTAAATTTCCACTTTTCTCTATATTATAAACTATTCGGTATCCGGCCGAATAATGCTTAACTATTCGGTATTCGGCCGAATAGTAAAAATGTGGCCGAATAGGCCGAATACCGAATAGTTGCCGAATATTCGTTGCAAGCCTATATTTCACACGACTGTGCGAAATATACAATTTTCAAGGTTTGTTTACTGTAGAGAAAGTATAATTTTCAGTAGTGATTATAGAAAAAATAAATTTATCCATTTTCATTTTAATCTTTTTATTGTTATATCTATTTTCTCTTCTCATGCAATTTCCCATAGAGGTCTAAAAATGTACTGACTCTATTTGTGCAATTCAAAATTAATTCCAAAATGTATTCAAATATCTTGCATATAATTACACGCTTTGCATAAATTATAGAAACATAAATATCTTTGAAATAATGCCATTAGCTAAAAGAACATTTCCTTTTAGTTTTAGGTACATAAATTTGACGAGATAAACTTGGGACAGTCTGTATGTACATAATTAATAAATCACAAAGCATTACTATATCATTTATAATATATCCATTAGCAAATTATATTTAGAATCAGGTAACAGAACAACCATTATTAATCATCAAACCAACATGTCATGTACAAAGTACATACGTAGGTAACCTCATTAAAAATGCATACTGCGTTTGTATTTATACGTGCTTTAATTTTACTATGCTCGTAACTTCACGAAGCTTTTTAAACTTTGGAATTTGCTGCTCGGAAAGCTCATAGTTTTTTATACGTAAAAAACTTACTTTGATCTCCATCTAATGAAAATGAACTGGTAACCAAACTACACCGAAAGGGCAACAATCAGCCATGTATATACTATGAGTTTTTGCTAAGATGCAATATTTATTGTAATTTATTTCAGAATTAATTAAGTTTGTTTAAACTATACTGACAACTTCAGCTAGCCAAGAAAGTTCTTGTTGGTGTGGGGAATATGCAACATAATCATAAAAACCTTTCCCAGTGAAGAGAAGTTATTAAATGTTAGACTGTCGGTATAATTAAACGTCAGGTTCACCATTTAGTCTTTGATATTTTATTCTACAGATAGAGTTTTCTAACTCAAACGGAAATTCTCTAATGTTGTACTTTTCCTTTCTGAACCGGAAAGTCAAATATTTATCTAACGTATTATGCTTCCCATGTGGTTTACTTTTCTGTATAAGTTATATTTTGTTTTTCTTACATAAAACGTAAGACGTAGAACCAATGACCGCTGAACGGCCCCGAAAATAAATGAAAAGAAAATATAACTGGTGGGGTTGATTTTGCTCGAAAAGGTTAATCGGTTAGCTTTTTGCCAACGAAAATATTTATCAACTGATTTATTAATTTAAAAAGAACCACAACGTCTTATACTGGGTGCTAATTTAATAGCGAGCCGTAGGTTTTTAAAATTGGAAGGATATCTTTTACATTATTTATTGTGCATAATTAAAAATATGTATATGGAACAAACAATTAAGATTGGACTTATTATTACCAAAATAATGTTGGTTGTTTAAAGCTAGATATTTCGTTTTCTCTATGACGTATGTATGCCTGTGGATGGATGAGTGCCTGTATGTGTAATATCTCACACACGAAAGAAAACAGAAAAACGGAACATCATAATCATAAGTTTCATGGCAATACGGAGAGCAGATAATATTTTAGTTATAATTTCAAAATTGGTTCACCTGATATGAATGGATGAGAAAAAGAATGTGAAAATAAAATTTAAGGTCAAAGTCTATTACACTCGTGCCAGAGGAAGATCCAATATCCTATGGAAAAATTATATAAACTAGGAATGGAAAATAGAAATGAAAGTTTACTGAACAAACAAAACTATAAACTTAATTTATTACGGAATTAACTGCGTAAAAGTTTTAAATGAAAGATATTAATAATGACATTTAGCATAGTACAAAAAATTAGCAGTTTTCTTATATCCAATTTTGAGAACCACAGGGGTTAAGTTATATATCATATAATGCACTTTATCAAGGATCTTTTTACCCAGTAGGTACAATAATAATGAAAACAAAATTAAAATACAGAGAAATGATTAAAATTTTAATATTAAATGTGAAGATACTTGGAAAGTGAACAGGCACAATGATTTAGTGCAGATGGTGAAACATTTAAATTGCAATTATAAGTGACAGCTAAAATGTTTATGATTGAAACATGAAAGAGTTAAATAATTTAACGTATTTAGAAAAGCCGTGAGTAGGCGTCTCATTTCAACCGTAGTTCAGTTAACAGTGTGGGAATCTCATTTAATTTTAATATAATTCTCTTCGGCAAATTAAAGACTTCTTGATACTTCTTCGAAGAATATCTATAAATATAGATACCTCTAACGACGTAAAAATTAAAAATACACAGACACTGAAAACCTGGTCAACGTTCTGATAAATTAACATTAACTCTTTTGAAATTAATTCGCGTCGAATAAACACAATGAAACATGGCTGATTAATGACCATCGGACAAAGAAAAGAATGGGAAAACTGTCAAAGATCAACACAAGCGGCGAGTAGCGAATATAAAGCCCACACGTGGTAGTAAATAAAGAATAAAGTCAAAGAACAAAGCAAATTTATGGTGTCGCACGTGATTCCATTTTGTTCGGCAAAGTGAAACATGGACCGGTGACTTTTAGCACTTCCTGGCGGTTGCTGCAGTGTTCAATGTGAACTCTATTGATTTGAAATTGAGATTGGACTAATTATTACGGTTTAAACAAAATTTATTTTGTTTGCAAAATTACATTTGGATATTTGTAGTTGCAATTCTGATGCATTATTCATCGAAATTTGATATGCGTATTTCCAATTAATTGATTTTTCATTGCTGTTGATAATTTCAATAGTTGGTGTGTTATTTGTCAGTGAGAGAGTCGATTTGATATTTTCACGTGTTCTGTATTTTGACTATTTTAACTTAAATCTCTTTTTGTGACATTCCACAAATAAATAAATCAGTTCTTTTCAGCACAATTATTACGATTTAATACATATTTCTGTATTTATTGTTTTAATTTAATAATTAACTGCATTTTTGAAGTATCATTGGTAAATTAAAACAAAATAATCTGTATATTACAACTGTCAATCCATACATATAACCTCGAAAAAATTCTGGTTACTTTTATGGTGTTTTTCTATAATGCATATATGGCTTCAGGTTTTACTCCTCATAAGTTAGTTTAATCGAAGTTAATTATTTCGTTATTAAAAATGATATAGGTATTGATGTTTTAGAATACCTACACAGGACTTTCTTGAATACAGCAATATTAATATTAATTAAGAAATATTTTACCTCCAAGACACAAAATATTTGGGGTGTTAAGAGCATTTTTTGAGATGTGATGAATATAAATGTTTTTTTGTTTCTAAAAATCATCTAATACATTTGAGGTGCTTGTTCGAAAATTCGAGTGACATATATAATTATCTATAAATCTAATGACATGGTCATTTTCAAAATTCATATTTATAATTTAGATGTTATTTTATTGTATTAATTAATAGATCAGTTATATGACCTAAAATAATATTAGCTACAATTTGTATTTGAAACATTGTATATTATTTTAAAATACCTACTGTTTATTAAGCAAATTAATTATAATCCCCATCATCATCCTGATCGTACCTACATTTTGTTTCACAAACAAATTTCTACTCGTAAAAGCATTTACGTATTTAATCACAAAGGACTGGAGTTAGTTGAATTGCAAATTCAAATCCAGTTCTTATTTGATCTATTCCGCCTAGTGAAACAATTTTACATTATTTACCTAAAGATGTAACTATTCGTCGAAGTATTCGTCTGATTCATATTGATGTTTCCACTGAGGTACACGTCTCAAAGGCTCATCCAAGCAACGAGAGGAAGCTAAACGCCACCCAATTCAATTTAGCGGGACCCCGTGCAGGACTGCTGCTTTAACTGGAGAAAATTACCCTGTGACCTGGATCAAATTTAAATAAATTAATTCGATTTCTAATTAAACAAAACTTGGTTCACTTGAATATTCGGGTTTAATGTTTATTCTAATTTATCATACCGCAGTTATTTTACATCAAGAAATATTTTAGAGTTCTATCATTTTAGGTTGATGACCTTACGCCAAAAATATAATGTTTTAATATTTGCATTTATGGAAAATAAACATTGGAATTATTCAAATTTTATGAATAATTATTTAAATAAATAGTATATTATTGTCTCTCGATAAATTTAATATAATTTCACATATAAAAACACCCAACATATGAAGAAAATAGCTCCGTGGTAACGCATCGGACTGTGGATCGTGAGAACCCCAGTTCGAACCCCACAGCCGATATTTGCCAATTAAAATTTACCCCTGTGGATCCCTTCTCTACTAACATTTTTGGGGACTATGATTTGACGGGTGGTAACCGCATAAGGCGTGATGATATATTTATTTATTTTATTTATAGAAACACAAGCATAAGCCGTAGGCGAGGGCTACAATACGAAAATGGTAAAAATACACTTCTCTCTCGCGGTGTATATACTATTTTTTCACGACCCCAATATTTATAATGGTTTTTATGTGTTTAAGAATTATTTGAATTGTAAAATAATTTATGATAGTAACCTTTGATTTGTTTAATTTTGTTAATTTTTCACATTATTTGAGCCTGTTTCCTTACGACGGGAGGGGGAAAGTGCATAAATCTGCCGTAGATATGAAATTGGCTGTTACAGGCATGATTTTGGTATCATAGAATAGTATATTCTACAAGTAATGGAATGGCACATATTCCACGCGAGCAAAAAGTTTGTAGCCCGAGCCAAAGGCGAGGGCTACGGTTTGCGAGCGTGGGATAGGCCATTCCGTTACATGTTGTAGACTATACTTTCTATAAAAAGGTTTTGGAAATTATACCAAAATACAAATTTAAAACTGTTGAAAACGTCAAACTCAAATAAATCAAATTAAAACAAACAGACGTAACCATAGTAACTGAATCAAGATACTTCATATGTCGCTCTAATAAGCGGTTCTGATTCGTCGAAAATATTCCATACGCCGCGTATGGAATGTTAGTGATTCCATAACAATTTTTAATAGTGGAATGCCCAGTTTCCAAAACAGTGTTATAGAAACTTACTTTCTCTCCAGATCGTGATAAAATATGTTATTTAAAATTTTCAAAATTTTAAGAAAAACTGTATTATATGTTCAATAGTAATATACAAAATTTAATCTAGCCCTTAAAAGTCTTAAAGTAATAAAGAAATAGAAATTGAACAATTAGTGTTACAATGACCTTTTTTGTAATATGAGTAATAATATTACAACTGGGCATTTTAACACGTGTATTATTAATAAAACAAAGCGTTTTACATAGTGACTATGTGTGTTTATTACTTCAATAAAAAACTAATTGCAATAATTTTACGTGAGCAATTTTGACAGATTTACAATTTTACAAATAATAAGGTCCTCAAAAACAGTCGTACAAAATTCAATTTTTTAACTTAGTTATTGAAATACGTATATAATTTCGGTTGTTTGGTAATTGTAACTGTAAAACATATTCATACGCTCGCGTCTATTGTAATAATTGTATTTGTTTTGTCATTTTGTTTACTCAGTTTATTTTGCCTTTTTAATACTTTATTAAATATTCAATTTTTTATCATCCTTCCAGTTTGACTAATTATCTGGTCTCTGTATCACCTTATAATTTATTTCCCAGGTCAGAATTAATCAACCTATGTTTATTTTTAAATATGTTATTATTCTCAAATGCGTCTAATTGCTTATTGTTACTGTTTTTAATAGTTTTAAGTTATTTGAATTAATATTATGATTATTATGGAAAATGTGTTCCGAAATACTAACGTAGTTTATATGTTCTTTAAATCTAGTTGTTATTTGTCTTTTAGTCTACCCGATGCAAACTTTATCAAAATCCTTCCTCGAAATTTGATAAATTCCTAATATATTAAGAACTACGATTCAAGAAAAAGAAGATGAAGGCTAGAGACTCTTTAATACGAATGATATAATAATAATTATATGTACGAGTATTTACAGCTACGAATCATATTATTTGGCCCAATTAAAGTCATAAAAAGGAAATTTGTTAATTCGCCTTATTTATATCTTAAATTCTATAATTTTTATATTCCGCACATACATATGTGTAACAGAGGTATTGTTTATGCTACGAATTAATTAGATTTTTTTAACAATTCATCAACAGTAACTTGTTGATTATTTCAAGGTCTATCCAGGTTTTTGGGCTTATCTTAATAAATAAATGAGATAGAGAAAATTTCATTGGAATCAAAAAGATGTAGAATAATATTACTTACAATTTTTATTTGAAACAATTTTCTGTATTATGTTGTCATCAGATTTAAAAACAGTGTTTGTGATACCAGCCAATACCTTTAAGACAAATTGTTAATTTGATATTATTTCAGTTGTTATTATTGCTTAAAATATTATTTAAAATAACAGAATTTATGTTATAAATAAATTTAGTACAATAAATTTTCCCTCTGTTCGATCAGAACTATTTTTTTAAAGCTATTCTAAAAGTCTTAACTAGGCCAACTAATATGATTTTGGGCTCGTATATTGTTAATTAAAATGTTCATTAATTTATTGTTATTAATGGTGTATCCTACATGGAGACACAGAGGTGTTCCTGTCCTAAATATTCAAATATTAATCAGTTCAATACTAATGCTAAATGCATTAGGCTCTTCAGGTTCATGTATGTACATGTACTTATAGTTGCAGTGGTGCAATGTGTAGTTTGAAGTTGTACTTGTGCTAAATGTATTTATTTGCGTAACCTTGCACTTTTGATACCAAAACAGCCTTCCATTTGATGTCTGTAACATGTTGAATGTGTGTGAATTTAATTACTAAAAATCGTTGAAAGTTTCCATGACTGCTGTGAAATATGTGCGATATTCTAGATATGCTGAATTTACGAATTATGTACATTTCGATATGTTTGTTGAAATTTTCTGCTTTTTTAGTCATGTGTAAATATAAACGAGTAGGTATGCAGTTTTATTTATAATACCTTTATAAATTGACAAATATTTATTTTAATTGAACATATTGATATTTATTTTAAATAAATTAAACGAGGAAACATGGTAAATTGATATTTATTTGCTATTCACTTAAATTAATTAAAAGTCATACATACATATTAATTTTATTTTGCGTGTGTTATTAGTTTCTATAAATAAACACGACTATAAATTACAGAATTTTTTCTGTTCCCGTTATTATAATGTAGTTTAATGTACTGGTTTTCATAATGCTAAGTAACATCTTAATCACACCTTAACAAGCTGTAATTAGCAACTTATTAAGCATGGGTTCCTTCAATAATTATCAATTTTTTTTCAATTTAATATAAATTTGCTTAAGTCGAACTTTTAACTGATGTTCAAATAATTAATAAAATATTACATTCCTGTTATCGATCGTGATGCATTTGTCATTTGTCTTAATTTTTAGTCGTAGAAAAAATATCGTATCACTCTTTAGATACTCGTTTATAAAACTTGTTACATAATAAACTGTTATATCATTTTATTACTTTTCATTATCGAACTCTGCTTAATTTTTCATACATAAATACTTCATAATAAAATGATTTCATTGGAAATAAATCATTTTATTGGAATATGTTATGGAGGTCTTCATAGGTTATACTCTTCTTCAGTATCTATGAAACTTATGTGAACTAACGAATAAATTTGACATACCTACATCAATTATGTCAAATTTAACCAATAAGAATTGCCTATTTAAGTACGCACATACACGGCGACGGCGAGCTTCCAAAGTCAATTCAATTCAATTATGTAATCTGCCTACAGTCTGTTTCGTTGTAAATATCAAGATAGTGTACACAATCTTGCATGAATGTTTGTAATATATAATATTAATTAACTCTATAGTATTTGTTCATGAAGCTAATATACTCGTAAAATATGATACTTGTTATCTGAAGTGTGCGAAAGAAACAAAATCAACATTCGACGAAGGTACCTGAGCAAGCACTTCCGCTAAATTTGTATGCTTTTAACAAACATGAATGTCGTGATTTGTCTAGATGCGTTAACTTTAGCGATTCTCAAACATATATAAAAAATAACTGCATAACTTCCACATCCTGAAATTAATAAAGCCATCTAGTGTTTAGACAATGAAGCAAATTTACAATTTAATTAACTATATTTGCAATATTGTTATCGGAAGGTGTACTATGAAGCGGATCTAAAGAGGATCACAAATTGTGTACTAGACAATATTGTGTTATAATTGGAGGTTTAATATTTGTTTTACTACCTTAACCTTACCAATTTCGACTATAATTGCCTGGAGCTGAAGTAAGCTTTACTCATTTTCATCGCTGATTAGTGGTTATTGTTCTAATTTGTAAACAATCATAATATAAATAATACTAATAATATTATATAACAGTATACCTTATGTTTCATTCCTGAAAATAATCCTTATTTTTGTTATGTATCTTGTGATCACAATAATGACATCGTTTATCCACGTAAACTCATATTTTAATATAAGAATAAGTTTATCTGCTACCTTTGCTTGTCTATGCGTTTGTTGAGCGGTTGCTATGTAAAAACCTTGTACAACAAAACAAATGGCTCAACAACTAATTGTCTATCATTTTTAACGTTAGTTAGCATTCCAGTATTATTATATTTCATTGGGAATATAGCGTGATGTATGTATGTTTTGCACATAACTTGCTACTTATTTAAATTCAAAATTAAAGACAAATTGTTAGAATTTTAATAATTTGTGGAATGTTACACTATTTACTATTTTGTTTAGGTATTACGTCTCTATAATTTTTTATACCAAAATTGAAATTCACAGAACTAAGATTTCTTTGCAGATTTCCTATCAAATATCAAACAGAAAACAAGACAAATTCTTTCTAGGTTTGGGTTTTTTTAATAAGTAAATATTTTCATTTGTTATCTTGTGGTATTCAAATTTCTACATTATCTATATTTACATTATCATTGTAGTAATACAATGTACAAATATTTAGTCTGTTTCGGTAACCTCTCTTCATCCAATGAGTGTCTAGAATTTCTGCGTGAAACGTGTACCCCAAATATTTACTTCTTTTTACTTACCCTATTTCTCTTCCTTTCCATAACCATGTTTCTTTAGCTTCCCTGACTCTTCCTTTATTGAAAACAATAATCTTGTTTTTTTCTGCGTTTAGCACCATGTCCTTTTCCTTTAGATATACCTCAAATCTCTTCATTAAAGAATTCATTTCTTGTTTCGTATTCGCAACTACTGCCAGGTCGTCGGCGTATGATAATATCCAAAAAAAATTCCTCCCTATAACAATGATTCCAGTTTGTACTTTAGCGCAGTGAACTTCGATATCCGACATGTAAAGAGAAAACAAAATGGGACTTTCTCCGTCTATCTTTACTGAACTTATATTTTCAGAGTATGTTTCTTCTATTCTCGTTAATAAGTGTTCTTCGATGTCGGATCTTATCAATATGTAAATAATTTTTCCTCTATTTATGATGCCGAATGCTGCTTTCAAGGCTGTAAATAATACATATAGTTTTCCCTTTTTCTTACATATTTCTATTGCATAATTTAATATACAAATATCATCCAAGCCTGCTTGGTTGTCCTGAAGTATATTTCTTTCTTCGGCTTCTTCAGTTAGTTTCTCTTCTAAAATCATGGCGTATATTTTATATGCCTTATCGAGTAGTGTTATGCCTCTTTAATTTTTAGCTTCTTGTCTATGTCCACTTTTCGGTTTTTGGTTAATTGTGAATTCTGTTTGTTTCCAGATGTCGTCGTGGCCGCATATACCGATGATGTCGTTGGCCGGCCGGGTAGCTGGGGCACAGTGACGAACGCGGCGCCGGAGCCGCAGGCCGCCGTCGCTCGCCGGCGACGCGGGCCGAGATGCACCCAGACACGCCCGCGCGCACCCCCCAATGATGGTCCTGCTGGCCGCCTTTCTTGTTCTTCACAGCGCCGGACTAGTTGGTAAGGCTAAACTTACGATTACGATTGCTCGAGTGAGGGAATGATGTTGATAAATTGTAGTCGGGGATACAGTCAACTGTCTTTATTTTCTACAAAGTGTCGAGTGGCCTTGTAGAAAATAGAGAGTCTGTATCCCTGACTATTATTTACCCACGACTTTTCTAAAATTAAACTGCAATACAATGGAGGTCAAGCACGGGGAATAGAAATTACAGCAGACTAACATAGCATGTATCGATTTTATATTAAATACAACGGAATGATAGCCGTTTTCCATTTTTCTATTACAACACGCTATATCCCAGTCAGTGGGATAGCACGAAACTAGAAACATACCTAATCAACCAACAATCAATTTCTTCCAAACATTCCTATCCCGACACACCATTCTCGCCTCGGTCGCATTCATAGTGCGATTCATACATGCTCGTTTATTCTTCACACTCGGAAACATTCGCACACGCCACAAACTATCAATCATATCTAACACTTATTCTTCGAACGCTCACGCAATCGTTCACTCTCAATCTCACCCGCATATATTAGTCTCACCAATATTTCAATTGACATTCGCTCAAGATGACGAAACCACCTCAACTGACTCTCTCCCACTTTCTTCACAAATTATTCTCAATCTCACACTCAACATACATCTATGTGTTCCGGACACCATCAATTTCTACAGCAGTTATATGTCGTTCATGCTTCTTCATCCACATCCAACATTCAGAACCATACATCAATGTAGCCACTAACATACCATTATCACACAATCTAGCATCTCTAGATACATTCACATTTCGAACAAATGTATCCAGAGCACCCAATACTTTGCACCCTGCAGACACTTGCCTTTTAATCTCCCGGTCAATATATCCATTCCTCGAAAATAAAAAAACACTACCCAAATATACAAATTCATTCTCTTGTTCCAATTTCACACCATCACTGAAACATTACAATTAATCACGAAGTCATTCTTCTCAAACACCAACACTTTACATTTATCGACATTAAATAACAGATTTAAAACTTTCTCTACTTCATTTATGCTTACAATTATTCTTCTCAATTGCTCTGCTGTTTCACCAACGCAGACACGTGATAAACAATGATACATTTCATTGGTTTTAAGAAATTAAATAAGTATTAAATTTAGTTCTTGGAAACTAATTATCTTCAGTATATGTATTAAACATAAATAAATACGGAAGTCATGGAAAAAATTAATGACGCGAATTTCCATGACACCTCATGTTTTAATGTTCATTGTCTCAGATACATCTATGTAAATTTGGGGAAATAAAAATAAAACTTTTATATGTTTACGAAGACTATCATGGGTCATAAAAGAGCAATCAAACATAAAAATAAATTGTATTGAACACGTCTAACTTTAATTTTAAGGAGAGAGTCAGTAAGTTAAATGATCCATAAAAATCTTGTTTATAGGAATTGTAAAATGTTTATTGGGAAATATATGGTTTCCAAGAAACTTCTAAAAATATTTTAAGGTCTACTTTAATTCCAAAATCACATTAGTGTCAAATAAAAAGGGTCATTTTGTAAAGCACGCAATGAATTTATTAAAAATTTTGTATTTTAATAAAGTACTTCATATATTTTTCATTTATGTAAATATTTTATGAGAACAATTCGGAAATTAAAATATTTTATATTGAGATTTCAACAACAAATTGAACTACCAATTTGGAATTACATTACCTGCATGAAAATATTAGATTTCCCCTTAATATTCCACGTTTTAGAAGCTAGAATGTCACTGAAATGTTAATTATGTAGAAGGTTTAGTAAGGCTATCGACCTTTCCAACTGACACCGCCTGACAGTCTGTGTAAAAGCTGTTCGATGCGATGACACGAAATATGCATAATCAGGTCCACGCAGCTAAAAGGTTTCTAGAGTAAACACTAGTTACGTGATATAATTTTAAGTGCATTTATATTTTAAATTAAAAAGAACAAAAAGGTTTATAATGTTTTTCTTCTTACATGAAAAAAGTCAACAAATGGGGACTAACAAATGTAATGTGACTTTAAAATTTTATTCACTTGTCGAACTAACTTGGAAGTTTACCCCGAACTGTCTAGGAACGAAAAACAAAGTTTTCTTAAGTAATTTTATAAACGAATAAAATAAAAGTTTCTACATTTACTCGCATGGCGCACGAACACGTGTAAATAGTTTTTCTTCCTCATAAATAATAATAATATATCCTACTAGATACACAATATACTATTATGTTCGATTGTATTATAATTACTTGTTTATGATATTGTTTAGCGATCATAAAGTGGATATTTATGGACAAATCCAATAAAGTAAAAACAATAACCAACTTGGTAACATAACAACAAGAAAAGAAAAGCACAGTTCGAAATTATCATATATTTTCATGTCAACGTCATGAGTCAAATGTAATTGTCATTTTCAGTTAAAAAAATAATCTGCAATGAATTCGAACATAAAATATTGTATGAACACGTACATACATAATAAAGTTTTATTGACCCGCCCTTTTCGCTGCACTCGATCGTTTACTAATCTGTCTCGTCCATAAAACCCCCAAATTATGTACTTGTTACATAACACGAGATCTATTTTAAAACGAGATTTTCAAAATACTTAAAATAACATTAGAGTATTGAAAAAATATATTTCCATTGATTAGCAACTACAAATTTAGCAAATAGGTTTTGAATCATTTATTTATTTTAAGAAATTGAACCCTTAAAAAATAAAATATAAAATTAAGTATGCTTACTCTTTATTTTACCCAACTATAAAATATGTCAATAAATTAATTACCCCATAAAATTTTGAGTAAATCTGAATAAAATTATTGAAATAATAGCTTGAAAATTATCCAGAGCCCATTTTTTAGCTACTATTACAATTCTACGATAAAATATGTACAGTTGAGAATTTATTTTCATATTGCTACATTTTAAATAATACCACTGTCAAAATAATGCCAGATCAGAATAATAATTAATTATAATTAGACACACAACACAGTCTGAATAACAACTTAGCAAGATGTCTAATACCTAATTTAAGACCCGGAAGAGAATGTTTATTTGCACCTGTGTTTCTCATTTCCATTAAAATGTCTTTAAACTTCAACTTCAACATTTTATGAGAGTTTATAAACATTGTGTGACGTGTGACTTTGTATGAAATATTTAAATCAAGGAGAAAATACCTACAATATTCTACGACATTTGTATTCAGTAGGTAAGTCAAATAATAAACAAAATAGGGCCGAACTCAGTGGCGTAGTGGCTATGTCACTAGCCCAGCACATCAGACGTCGTAGGTTCGAATCCTAGTAAAGAGCATGGTCGTTTGTGTTATTCTTATAAATTCATAATCATCCACTCATGAGGCGGCATATGACCAAAGTGTTTTATGAAAATGGGAAGCGAACTTCCCATCTTCATAAAAAAAAATAGTAAAACTAATACATATGTCAAGTTGTAAATACTCTTTGAAAATTTTTTGTATCTACTTTAAGTTTTGAAAAAAAAAAAACGAAATTATAGTGTGTTTAATACATATTTCAAAGATAATTATTAAATATTCAAACACAGTTTCATATGTATAAGGATTACATGGAATTGATTTCTAAAACACGAAGATTTTAGCAAGAGAAAATAACTGGATGAAAAGAGAAAAGACTAATTGAGAAGCGATTGAAATCAAGAAATCTTCTAATCATTTTCATTTATATACAGGCTTTGAACTTAATAAATCGTGGTTAACTGTTATTCATTCATAATTTTCTATTTCTGTCTTTTTTTGTGTTTTTAAAAAACCATTGATCTATGTAACCTTCATTTTGTAAACATGTAGTCTTGACTACACATTTATTTATTATTTTATGTAAATGAAACTCTTGGATAGCAGCCAAATATTTTATTAAAATATTACCTCGATCTGTTTCGATGCCACATGCGTCTTCTTCAGGAGGTGATATTAATGAATTTTAATAAAATATTTAGTTGCTATCCAAGAGTTTCATTTACATACATCATTCTGCCAAAAAATAGTCCTTATCATTATTATTTTATAATTCCTTGTTGAAGGCAGCACGTCGCTGTCGAAACATCGTTTTATTAATTAAAGTACAAAACTTTACCCAATTATTGTTCTATTTTTAAGAATGTCGTTTAATAACTGCACCAGATGATAGCAAAAATTTTATGCTCTATTACCCAATGCTACCCACTTTGAAACTAGAGCATTTGCATTTATGCCTTATTTCATTTATTAGTTCATTCCAAAAACACAGGCATAAAAGCTCAAACTTCTATATGTCAGATTTTATAGCATAGTTATTGCGCTGTAAAATCCTATGGTTAATGCGCTTGTTAACCCGCCCTCCATTAAACTGAATTACTTGATATAATAAATAGAAACAACTAAATCAGTTCATTATTTAATTAAATAGTAATAGCTGCATCGCCCTTGGTAGCGAAAAGGGTATGGATGTTCGCTATTTCATCGAGCACAATAGACTTAAAGCTCTGTGCTCCCAAACAAATAAATACTAATAACTTGGCGGTAACTAATCAAACTATGGAATATGGGATCCCGAAGCCAACAAATTTTTCAGCAGTTTTTGTTGGGAACCATGATTTGATGCTATGAGCAACGATCAAAGCAGAAAGCTACATCCAAAAATAGGACAAAGCATCATGGAATTTTTACACAAATTTAAAAGTAAAACACTTTGCCAATTTAAACTCCACAACCGCGAATAGGTTTTAAAAAAACAATAAATGTGTAATCCTCTTTTTCATATGGGATTTCGTTTGTTTGTTTAGCTTCACAAACGTGTAAAACAAAGGCTCGACGACATATATGGTCTTAGCAGATTACTAGTATAACTGGAACACGAACTAAATCATTTCACAATAAAATTTTCACTTATTCAAATGATTGAACATATGCAGACATATTTATTTTATGGCAAAACTTGCAATGTAAATACAATGGATAAATCATACACTCATAAAAACAACTTCTTGTTTCAAGAAAATTTTTAGTTTTCCTTTTGTATGCATTCCTTGAATTTTTTTTTCATTTCTTACATAATAATTAAGTTCAATTCAAAAAAATATTAATTTTGAATATAAATTTTATTTATCTTCTATTTTCTGCTTTGAGAGAAAATGTATATATTTTAAATTTTGTATTTAAAAATAATGAAAAAGAAGTCGTTTTAACTTTGAACAAAACATTTTTATTTGAAACGATATTATTTTGAATTAAAACTACTCCTATTCAAACTACTTCCTCCCCATAATGAGTCTCATACAAGAATATTTATTAAACCTATAAAATTTTCAATGAAAACTACATCGGATTGGCACTATTCAAATCAATTTTTCTCTTCATTTAAGAGGAATCTGTTTGTTTCAAAAAACATTTTTATCAGTTTAACAAACTAGTAACGCAAGAAGCAGCTTGCAAAGTAATAATTTGCAAAATTATAATTCAGCAATTTAACAAAGAAGACGAATATTGAAACTATATTTTGTTACATTATGCCCTGAAAGTATTTCAATATCAACTCTGTGTAATAAATATCAAACACAAATTAATTCTATTTGAATAAAAATAAGCCCTTAAAAAATCATACACTAAATTAATAACATTGTGTAAAAGATAAATAGAATAATTTTTCGTTTCTGGAACATTTCATTATCTCCTGAAACATTACGAAAAAGTAACCTTTCCACGTTTCTTCGTCTGGGAACATTAAAATTATCTTCATTGTTGAACTAAGGTCATTTCATTTATCTGGACTATAAATGGAGGAAATAAAAGCACAAAAAGGAACAGCAGTATTAAGTACCCAACAGCAATCACATTTTTTATCTATATAATTTTTATGAGCAGTATCTTGCTGAAACAAAAAGGTTTCCCTTGAATATTAGTCCTTTTGTAGTACATTTTTAAATAATAACGCACTTAATAATTCATACAGGTCTGTAATGAGTAATATTTAGACCTACAATTTGATAGTGTTCAAGTTAAGTATTGGTTTTCTTGTACGATATTTCTTTTCAAATATCTCCGAAATTAAATTCTATATCCACGAAACCACTTGGAAACATTGATCAAGTTATCAACTAAAACATTTATTACGATGTAAGTAAGTGACACTCCAATGATTGCAGAACAGAACTTCAATGTTCAACCTTTAGTGTGAAGTTCACGTCGTCCTAGAAGTTGTGAAACTTAACCGCAGAATTCCAACCTCAAGTTCGCTTCAAGCTTAGATTGGCGTCTCTTAAATTGTTAGCGTGCAGATACTTTAAAATTTCAACAGAGTTGTGAATCCTGCTAAGTGTAAATACATTTACATTTAAGTGGTTTACCAGGATTGCACTCGAGTGGTCGATGGATAACTCACTTGAAAAACTAGTTGTTTTAAAATCGAGGGCAACCGAAGTTTCTACAACTTAATGTGGGTAATTCAAGTTCAAAGAAATTAAAGTAATTATATTCATATAGCAGTGGCGGTTCGTTAGAAAAGTATATTCTACAAAAAGTAATGGAATGGCACATATTCCACATGAGCAAAAAGTTGCGAGTGTGGGATATGCCATTCCGTTACACGTTGTAGACGATACTTTCTATAACAAGATTTTGGAAATATACAAAAAATACAAATATAAAACTGTTGTAAATGTCAAATTTAAATAAATCAAATTAAAACAAACAGACGTAGCGTATGGAATGTTAGTGATTCTATAACAATTTTTGGTTGTGGTATGCCTAGTTTCCAAAGCTGTGTTATAGAAAAGACAGGAGAAGCACAGCCTTCTCTCAAAAAAATACAGAAAATGTGCGCGTTTAATAAATATTTTAATATTTTCTACAAATACTAAACAGAATTTTTTGAATATCAGCAACATACAGCGTTTTGAGATATAGAGAGATTCATTTCTCATAAAAAAAGGTTTCAATTAAAATTTACTCAAAATTAAATTTCCTACAAAATTGCTCCTATGAAAAATTTAGATTTTCTCAATAGTTTTCCCATAAAAGCGGAAAAACATCTCTTCACGTTACTAGCCTATCCACGTATATACAGATGCAATATACTTTTCTTTATGGGATCGTAATTTTTCATAGCAGCAATTTTGTAGGTAATTTAATTTTGAATAACTTTTATTTGAAATTTAAAAATACATCTCCATCGAGATATTGGCCGTTTTGGTCAACAAACGCGAAATATCATGTACCTATACATATCTATATCTCAAAACGCTGTATGTTTTCTGACCTCAGACCCCACACTTTTCCATAAAAAAATATCAGAGTAAAAAAGTTCGCTTATTCCGTCTTTTTATGTTTACCTGAACTAATTTGTTACTTATTGAAATGTTGGTGTTTGAGAAGAGTGATTTGGTGAGTGATTGAAGTGAGGTGAGATTGGAGTAAGTGATCTACTTAGTATATTTGTATTCAGTCAAGGAATCGACGTACTGGATAGGAGATTGATTAAGTGTTTGTACATTGTAAAGTATGGGATACTAGGTACCTTTGCTCGAAACGTTAATGTATCTAGAGATGATCGATTGAGGGTATATGTTACATAGAAATGGTAAATCAGTCAGTAAATGTAACTAATCAGTGTATACACAACACACTGAAGCTGTTGTAATTTGTAATCACTTTTAGTGAAATTAATATGTTGGTTAGATTGTTTCGCTTGTTTTTAATAAAGAAATCTCACCTAACAGAAGCCCAATAAACTCCTAGTCCTAGTTTTTCTACTGAAATTATTTTTAATTTAAAGCTGGTATGTCCAACTTCAGATAAGCAATAGAGTAAATTTATCAATGGAATAAACAAAAAATATCGCATCAAAATCATAGCTCAAATAATGGTAATTACTCTAGCAGTCATCTTTTGATGCAATATTTTTTCTTTATTCCACTGATCCACTGATAAATTTATTCTCTAGTTGAGGTTGGAAATACCGACCCTTATCTAACTAAATTTTAAACTTCTATACTTTTAATGTTTTTATTTTGGTTGGAGAAGTATAACTGCTGTGATGAGTGTAAAATTTAGATGAAGCTATGTTAGTGGTGATTCAGATGAGGTGGTTTGGACATATCGAGCGGATGACTAATGAAAGATTGGTGAAATAGATATATGAGTATGAGTGATTGCGCGTATATTCGGGGAATAAATTAATAAGTATGATTGATGGTTTGTTTCGTGAACTGAACCTGCTTGTGTGAATCAAACTATGAATGTAGACACCGCGAAATTGTATACCGGAAGAAAAAATCGCTACTAACATAAACTCATTGCACTCAAATTATAATATCAAGAAAACTAATCGAGATATCAACAATCCAACAACATGTGGTTATAGAGCAGATTGCAACGCAATGCTGACAACATATGTTTTTCAGTTGGCGTGCAATACAAAATTTTCGGTTATTTTCTGAATTGTTTATTACATAAGAAAGCTGATCTTTTAACAAATATGGTGACACAATACTATATAATATGTACCTATTTCAAATATTACATATTTATCCGTGGTATAAATACATACGTGACCCATTGCGCATCTCAGTGGAAAGGAAAAAAGATAATAGCCAATAATATCGTTCACTAAACTTGAGTAATCCGAACGGGCAATTCAAATATGTTGTAGAAATATGTATATACATACTATGCGTACAAATTAAACATCCATTTCAACATGTATTTCTAATGATCAGGTGAGCCATTAATTTTATTACGGAGTATTTATTACTACGTTTGTGAATTTAATGTCATTTTTTGAATTAATCACTCTATCGTATATCACAAACAAATAAAGGAGGATATGTTTCACAAACTTCCCGTGACACTTAAATTGGGTGAATGTTCTGATTGGATTGTAGTTTGCAGAATGCGTCACCTATATATTTATACAATGCATTTATCCTCAAAAGGTTTATAATTAACACTGCATATTAAATTTTAGTAAATAGTTTGCACTGTAATAAAACCACAGTAAGTAACCAAGTTTCTAACAATCGCAAATTATGCTAGGTTGAATAATTTTGAACGATATGAATGGCAATGTGCGCTTCCCCTGATGCTACTGATGCTGTGTTCAAATCTTGTTACAGAGATGATTGATGGTTATTTATGACATGCTCTCGCTGGCATATTGAACCCTTCACAATTAGGTTATGTCTATCGAAGCTTTCGCATGTTTAATATTGCCTCAAAATGTCGCACCTGTAAAGCGTACTATAATGAGATACACAAGCGTAATTAGATTTTAATGGCGTTGTTGTTTAATTAGTTGTAGTATCTGGGAATAACAATAGGTATTTCAAAATAATAAACTTTTTGTATCAAACCTTTTTATTTGTTGAATGGTACACTTAATACATAAATAAATAAATGTCTCTTTGTTCGTTTGAAAGAGGAGTTTGCAAAATTTCTGCGATGGAATGTTTTGAAATTCCGGACATTAATATAAATGAATAAATGAAGCAATGATTTATTATTCTGTTTGATACAATATTGTCAGCAATTTTCCATTTCATTTACTCTTCATTTTTACTTATGTATAATTTTACAGGCACAGAAAGTTAAAAATGGGAAAGTATAAATCTTCAGTAATCCTCGTTTACAAACAAAATGTAACTTCGTAAATTTGCTATCACTTATTTTACTCAAATTTAATGTAGCAGCTTTCGTTTCTTTTTTTTTTATTTTTACAATAAATTCAAATTGCTAACTGTCAAAGTACAACACAGTGTATTATATTTAATAATTCTACATATTAATTTTAGAAAAATACCATAAAATGTAATGGGGACTGTGACCGTAATCGAATTTAGAAACAAAATATTTAAAAATTAAACTATGTTATCTCATAATAATAAAAACTACATACACAGATCCCATTTCAAATAATGGCAAGTAAATATTGAAATATGTAAAAACTAATGTTTCAATATCACTCACAAATATTTGTCTCAAGTAACATAAATATTTAATAAAGTACTTGTACGAGTAAGTGAAGCAACGACGAAAATAGTGCTACTATATTCTCTTAATTTAATAATATTCTTATCCAAAAGTCGCAGTGTTATAATTATGTAAAATATTCTGGTTGATGAAGTCAATGATATCTTTTTTATATTATTGTTTTATAAGCAATATGCTTTGGCTATTATGTTCAGTGAAAAATGGTGACAAATATCAACTCATGCAATACCAGTCTGGATTGCAGACAGGGATCCGTGATGTAAGAATCAGGATTGTTAACTCTACGGTATTAAGAGCAGTAACAACGATATTATTAACACTAATAGAAAATCTTATAACCTAAGCAACAATTTCAATTTCTAAACATCTATCACAGATTCCAAATCTTATGCAATTTTCAATTTACAATCCGTTTTATCAATTGAAATTGATATCGTTCGAGCAATTTTACACTTCAGATAGAAGTAATAACGTTTCTCAACGTTTAATGGAAATCTCTATAGTCCATACAATACATCTGTAGAGCTCCCAGATCTTCCAATTATACTGGATTCTCTCTAACTCACATGTTAAACTTTCAATTGCTCTCCGATCGTATTGAATCTAACATAAAAGAATTTCTGAACTGCGTAACGTGATTTTGTCTTGAAGTAATCAGTTCACAATTTTTCTCGTAATGTGGAAAGTTATAGTCAGTTACCTACTATACCTTCTAATATACTCTTATTTTTATTTTTCATTAAATTATGTTTTATTTCAGTTTTCATAATTCCGAAGATACTTTTTCAATGTGGCATTTTGCTTTCACAGATCTTGATAAGTGATATATTTTGTACGTGAAGTGCAGTTTTCGGCCGTTAAATTACGGTTCTACAATATGTGAGTGGACGGGACACCCCCTCCAATAACAGGGGTAAAGCCACAACTGTAGGGTATGGAATTCGAACTCTGGATCTCATGATCCACAGTCCTATACGTTCTTACGAAGTTATTTCGCTTATTAATTTTAGAGGAAATTTTTAACTATACATAAATACATAACATCACGCTATGTCCCACTTAGTGGGGTAGCACGAACCCAGAAACACAGTCAACCAACAATCAATCTCCTCCAAACATTCCTATCCTGACACACCACTTTCGCCTCGTCCACATTCATAGTGCGATTCATACATGCTCGTTTATTCTTCACACTCGGAATCATTCTTTCACACAACAAACCATCAATCATACCCAACCAGTTATTCCTCGGACACCCACGCAATCGTTCACCTTCAATCTCACCCACATATATTAGTTTACCTTTTATTCGACATTCTCATAACATGTCCAAACCACCTCAACTAACTCACTCCCACTTTCTTAACAACATTCTTCTCAATCGCACACTCATCATATACCAATGTATTCCGTACACGATCATGTCTCGTATACCCACATACTCCTCTCAAATATAATTATAAGAGTACCTACATTAAAATTCCTACTGTTCTAAAATCTGGGGTCTTTCACCATTTTTTCTTTTTTTTTATGAAACTTTATCTATACTGAAGACTATCTACACTTTTAAAAAGTCTTAATTGTTATTCATTAAGCCACAATGATTTTTTTAAAAATGTTGTGACGTCATAGTAGAGGTGTTGCTGGATCTAAAACTGTACAGATTGTAAGTAATTGTAGTCATATATTTTTTTACTTATTTTATTATTATTATTACAATAAAATAGAACATTTATGTAACAAAAATTATTTAAATATCTACTGTTTTAGATCTCTACTATGACGTCACAACATTTTAAAAAAATCATTGTGGCTTAATGAATAATAATTAAGACTTTTTAAAAGCGTAGATAGTCTTGAATATAGATAAAGTTTCATAAAAAAATATAAAAAAAAATGGTGAAAGACCCCAACCTAATAAAACAAAATTCACAATATGTATTTTCTGACACATATTTTTTTTATACTTTCAGAGTTTCCATATAAATTTTTAGCTTAAAATATTTAAAAAGTTACAATATTTGTTGCAAAATATAATTTTTTAAAAACAATTTGTTTTTCGCGATTTTTTAACCTTGTCAAAGACACCAGCAATTATAAAATTTTGCACAAATCTTTTCTGTGGGATCTTAAGTATACATCAGAATTTTTTTTAAACCAATCTGTCCAGTCATTGCAGAATGGTAGACTATCAAAAAAAAAAGTATTGGGTCAGATGGACCCAAAATGTTCTCCGTGATCGAAAAAATAGGTGTGTTCTCGGAGGGTTAATTTAACTTATTATTGCAACATATTTCATACGGATAATTATAGTTTAAAAATAAAATTTATAAGGGCAATCCTTTCTAAAAAAATTCGTTGTTCGCCGTTATCGTTATAAATATTCATGTACGTTTACGGCATAGTCTATTTAAACAGACAGGTATAAAATCATAAATAAATAAATAGGATTATTGTTACTGCTCCTGTTCTGAGCACGTATGAAAAACACAGGCAAAATACGATAATGTATTTTCCTATTTTCACGCTAAGTGTTAAAGTAATTTCGCATCTGGTTTATTGCCAATATGTTACCATAACTTACGACGAAGAAGATCCCTTCAGAATTACCCAACACAGACAGATAAATTATATGAAGGTCAAGAAAGTAGGTGAAGTTTTGTTACAATTTATGGTTTTAATTTTGTGATTTTCTCTTCATAGAGTTACTTTTTATAAAGATATATTTTGATGGTTGAATTAGTATACTCATAACTCATTTCCATGGATCGTATTTAAGTATAAAGAAACATATTTTCTCTTGAAAGGGTGAATATCAGAGTCAGGGGTGTATTGGGACCAAAACATCTTGGAGGCTAAAACAAGTTCTGTTTCTTGCATGTTTTAAGGGAAGTGTTTTAGTGCTGTACCATTTTTAAAAATTATTTTATAAAAAATACTTCAACTAAAAATGGTAGATAATATTTTTCTCTGTAACTTCTATTCGAAGCATTTTTTATAAAATAATTTTAGAACATTGTACAACGTTAAAATCGAGGCTAAAATACTTTTCTTAATACACCCAAAAACAGAGCTCCTGGTACCAGCCAATGTAGTCAAACTGTTGATGTACCAACTTGATGATCTGAAAATTATTAAAACCTTTCTAATTCTGTATTTATTGACAGTTAAGAATTTGAAAGATGTGGAACAGTGAGACAGATAATAGCTTGTAACATAGTGACATTTTGGTATTCTCCGAGTAGATTTTATTATTGTACGTAATTAGAGGAATTAGCATAATCCACTATTCCATTAATCCGTGTTTCGAGTCGCTGATTCACATTAGCTTTGGATGTTTAGGTAACACACTCTGAACATCGCAATGAACACAAAGGTTATGACTGAGCAATTAACCTAAATACTCCATCTGAAGATTCTGGTTGAAATATACATCTTTCTACTGTTTATGTGACTATATATAAATAAAATAGAGTTAATTTATCTCCTGAACACACGGTGTACCAACTGATATCAATATATTTATTTGTAATTAAAGTAATTTTCAACAACGACAACAACAAGCTTGATAAAATCCAACAATGAAATATATATATATATATATATATATATATATATATATAGCTCCTTTACATTGCAGGTTGAAAATATTCTTACATAAGTTCAACTTTATTCAAATTAAAACAGTGGCATTTATGATCATAAAATTGTAAGAAATGCTATAAAAAATATTCCCAACTTTAGTAATGCAGTGAATAATATTTCTTGCAAAATAAAAATTAAATATATCATCACGCCATTTTCCCATTGTAGGTGTGGCACTCTGCTTTCGCAAATCTGGACAAGTTATATTTTTACACGTACAATTACCAGCCCTCAAAGATGGTAGTGAGGTAGTGGAGGAGGAATTACAGGAATAAAGTTAAAATAGCAGTCGGTTGTAGGATTCGAACTGAGTATCTCGTGATACACTATCCGATGCGTTACCACATAATAGTATATTATTATATGAGAGATTATTCACAAGATGAAGTTTGCGTCATGAGCCGTAGGCGTGTAATGCAAACCATCCAAGTGAATAATGACCATAATCCCGAATATAATACTGTACTGTTTCTACTCCTATAAATTCTGATATAGCGTTTAGCAAATTATCGAAATCGGTTGAAAACACACGTTGAAAAACGACAACATCAAAATAAACAATGACAACTGACTACATATCAACTGTCAGACGGCTGTTGCTATAAATAAATCAAATGTACTTATAAATTATTTATCGCGAAAATTAATAATTCATTTATTATTCATTTTGTGAACATTCATTGTTCCTGTTAGATACATGACTGCTGTAAAAAATGATTCGTGAAAATTCTCGTTTTCAGTCCATAATGCTGACAAATGCAACTTTATTATATTGTAGCAAATGGGGAAGGTGACTATAGGGATAGGTATAATATAAAAAGAAGAAACTTTATTGAAGGAAGGGGAGAAACCAGTCGTGGTTAAATTGGGAGCGGATGAATTGGGAGCTCTTCAGTTATGACACTCTAATCACTCAAAAACATGTAACAATTGACTATTAAAACTAAGCACTTATGAAAACTAACTTTACGTTTCACTCAAATTATATGATACATTAAAAATACTTAATTAACTTAAATCTACGTAAAAATACATATTTTACGTAGCACGACTACATTTTTAAACTTTTCCCCATCACAGCCAACGCAGAACTGTCTTTTGAACTGACGTTGGAATCTATTATATCGGTTGGACAGGGATGCAGGGTTCATCAGTCATGACAACAAATATTCTAATCAAAACGGACCTATGACCGATGATCCATGTCGCAGAGAGCCTGGTAAAACTAAACAATTTGTTTATATAATACAAACTCTGATAATTTCAATATCCAAAATCAAACTAATTATTTCATCATTGTTTAGTTTTCCAGTCCAAATCTCATCTTGTTACACCATGTCATATTTCATACCCTACTAAAATATTTAATTGTTATAAACTTCTAACAATTGTTAATGGAATGTCAGACCAATAATAGACATGAAACCACAAATGATAAAGATATAAGATCGTTACGAAAGGGTTAAGATACAATCCGTCCAGGAACGGATAACGGTATGGACTTACCCTTCTAATCAAATTTTCCAAAATCTCACTTAATGATAAAAGTAAATGCAGTTGTTTAAAACTATGTATAATGTTTGATTGTAGATCTTATTAAATTCTTTTCCTGTTGAATTTGTCGCTGCATTTGTGCCACAACCTCGAAACATGCAACTGTAGTAAATGCATTTAAACTTGTTGCACTTTTTAAATCAGAATTTACTGGCACATAAAAATAAACCCTTTGCGCCCTTTACTGGTTTAATGCAGACTTTGTTAAACGAACCGAGTTTTAGTTAAACAGAAAAAAAATCTGTTTTCAAAGCTTAAGATGAAGAATTATTAGGTCACACATTTTTACGACGTATTTTCTTGTAATACTAAGCAATGTACTGTGAGTTTCAATAAAGACGCAATATTTATTTTTCTGTTATGAATGTATTACTATGGATAACAGTTATATTTAGAACTGTTTCAGATAAAAGGCAACATAATATGACAATGTAAAATGAACTTGTCATCAAACTCTCAACATGATAACTAATAATGAAAAATTTTGAATTGTTACTTGGTACAATTCTGTTTATAGTTTAGAAAATATTTCCCAGCCAACACAGTTATATCGCGGGTATTCTATATACACAACATAGAAAGACCTATGTATGTCCAAAACACGGTCTATGAGACATGACATCCCATGTATGTAGACATCGTAACGTTAATGGTACATAACAAAACTATTGGCATAAACAACTTTGAATATACGAATGGAATAGTTGTTTTTATACATTTCTGAATAAGATCTTTTTGAAAATGTTTATTTATTCATAAATTAACAATTTCCTTTACATAAATTACGGTACGGAAACATATAACCACTTAGCAAAACTAAATTAAACATATTTCAAAATTGTTCAGTGTACACTATAAAATATTTAAAATTTCTTTGCTATATTTTTATATAAAATATATAAAACTTTCTAATTAACTGTGAATATGTTTTAAGTACGGTAACATAACATATACATGTTGTAGGTATGTACCATGTCCAAGACCAATGTGACATACCAACAATATAATTTTACACTCTCTCCACAGATGTCCGACATGGTATATGTATATTACGTTATTAGTACGTATGTAAATGATATACTACTTATGTTTCAGATATTACATACCAGGTACATCAATGTTACAAATGTGTTTGCTGGGAAGAAGTTACTTATTATTTCACTTTTCAAGCTGTGCGGCATCTAAGTAAAACCGTGTTTTTGACAAAAAGCATCCTAGTAATAGTGGACCAAACTGCATTCCTTTTGCTCGCTAAGTTACATCGTTCGGATATCAATGATTAATAAATATTACATCTTAGTTGAAACGCAGTATAGCGTTGTCAGCTTTTCCTATAATATCCGTAGTTTCTCATATGTCTGCTCTTGTTCTCCTGTTCCGATTATAACATACTTAACCAAACTTTTCCGACAGTGCTGGTGAAGTAAAACCACGGCAAAGATACACGACCCAAACATGTCACCCATATTACACAGCAACAAGCTAACCTCGCCGTATAAATACATAATGGTCCATTAACCCGTCACCATCGTCACCACTTGCAGCTAATCGTTGTTTCGCTGTAGGATCGATGCCAGGAGGTCCCGGTATTCCGGAGAATATCACCGTCACGTTCCTGAACCCGACGTCCGTCAAGGTGTCCTGGGCCACCTCCATGGACAACGTGGACAAGTATGACGTCACGTACAAGCCTACAGATGCTAGGTGGGTCATCGTTTCAATCTTTCCACTAGGTTAAGTAGTTGCACGGCACCGGCTTTTGTTGCGTCTGTAGGAGCAAGTGCAATGTGTTAGAGATGCTTGATTCTTCTCTCTGCAAGTGCACGTTGCCCGTGATTATAATGGGTGAATGGAGAGAGCCTGCTTTTTGAACGACGAAGATTGTGATAGATCGTACAGTTCATAATTTATTTTTTTATAAATTGATACTCTTTTAAAATTGTTGCTACTGTGAAAAAATTGTAAGTGTTGTAATTTTAAATGAATTTCCACGACTCCAACAGGTTAATTTCTTTAAAATATAATAATAATAATAACAATTTGTATTTCCTATAGACCAAAAAGTATAGGAATTGTTCTATATACATGCCGGCTGTTTCATTTAACCTGGAATTTTGAATATCTCCGAAAATACGCATTGAAAAAAATATTTGCGGAATTGAAACTTTAATAACTCCAGGCTTATCACAGATTCAAATTCTACGTCGAGAAGTACATATGATTTGTCCGAAAAAAAATTCAATTCTCAATAGAAAACATTTAAAATCGTCGATCAAAGCATCAAGGCCCACAATGAAATAAATGCACGTACTTTTTATCGTAGAAAATACTGGTTCTTCTTTAAGATTTTAAAGTTGACACCCGTCTCACCCAGATGGAGTTGTGGGATCAACTTCAAAAATACTAAATAAGTTTTTTGTTTTTTATTCTTTTAACTTTTTAAATTTTTTTTACGATTAAAGGGGCATCTATCGTGAATTGAAAATTTAAAATGAAATAAAACTGAAAAATACTAATCATCCGTATATTATTGTTTATTTATCGGTCGGACACAATAGCATACTTTTAAAATTGATATTGAAAACTGTCACAATTATGAATTTTAATTCTGTTATCACAGGTAACAGATGAAACAAGGGGATTATTTCATGTGCATTGTTATCAAAAATCGTATATGTTTTATTTATACATTAAACTCCAAATCATATATGGATATGAAACTATAACTGAAAGACAAAATTGGTAATAGAGAATGTAAACTGTAACTAGATATTTTGACAGTTTAAAAGACAAATTGTTAAAACGAAATCTGTTAACATTTTTTGTAGACAATAGCATATAGAGTACTTGATGGTAATTGGTTAATATTTCAACTGTTGCTGCTGGAATTTAATCTCCTTGGTCCATTTGTATCCCGTTCAAGTATTCCAGATGTATCTTCATATTTAATGTAAGGTTCAAAATGTATTTTGAGAATAAGCATATAGTTCAATGAGCGTGTAATGACGATTCGGATGAAATTTTATCGTTATTAAAAACCATTACTCCTGAGTAGAATACTATACTTTTTCTATGAACTATGACTATTTAGCCGTCTTGATACACAAATAACTTCAATTTCACTTTCAGAAATCATTTTTTATTTTGTTTTTGGGATTTACTTCTTGATTCTGATATTTACAAAATATCGACAACAGTAATGCTATAACCTAGGATACGTGCTCGTATATTTAATAGTTATTTACTTTACAAGTGGGCAAAATAAGGAATTACCCACGAGAGAAATTTTAGCACACGAAGCCGAAGGCTGAGTGTGATAATTTTATCGAGTGGGTAATTCCATTTTGCCCACGTGTAAAGTATAACGTTTTATCCAACACTTCTTAATAAATGAAAAATGTATTAAAGAAATATTATTTGACAGTGACATATTCTTTAAATTTTTAAATTAAAATGTCAATCGAAGTAGTTACCAAGGTGTTGTGTGTTACTACTATTGTTATAAATAAAAAAATACTCACTAGTGGCTTTCCTCAAAATTATACCCACTAGTGGATAATCTATTACTTTGCTTGTTTAAAATCGTCATAGTAATAGAGCATTTATTGAGAGGTGTTGGATAAAATATTTTTTTACTCCGTCTATTTTGCTTATTAATATTAGTATCGCTAGTAAAAAATTTATAATTATACATCATAAAATTGTGTTTGCTATTTATTTGTACTAAATACGTCCCCATTGGTTAAAATTGATAATTTAGAGATTAAAATTGACATATCAGTGATTAAATAAAGTATATCATTAATTATAAAAAAAATCGAACCAGCAATGAACGTATTATTCAATAATCGTAGGAAAATTAATTAATGTTTAAATCCCGGTTTAAAAGCTGTAGATTGCTGGAATTGTAAATATCACTTGCATCAACAAAACTTTTGTCTAAACTAGATTTATTTTATTAAATGCAAATATAAATAAATATTACGATATCATAATTTTAAACGTGAACAGATAATACGGCTCAATAAAAAATGTACTTCACTAAAATAAAATAGAATAACAAGCACTGAAAAATTAAAAATCTTTTCCATTGACAGAATAATCGAATAGAATTATTTTTTAAACATGGTATAAGTTGAAGAACGTGGTTTCTATCTAATAAATATTTCAATATTTTTAATTTAAAAAATGCTTATCCATCACAATCTTCTTTTATGTATGTATGAGTGTAGTTTCTATTCACTGAACATTTCAAATTATTCACTTCTTTAGCTAAAACGCGACCAAGATGAATGCTATTTGGAAAATATGTGAACTAAATTGGAACATCATTATGTAATTTACAAAACATAATAGTTAACAATATAATAATACTTAAACCCCAACTGACATTGTAAATGTAAGCCAAGAGAGACAGACAGTCGTTGGGCCGCCAATCTTTGTTGTACATACATACATCCCGCTTATAAAGTTGATAAGAAAAAATAAAGAAATAAGTAAGTATAAAATTTCAATAATACATTAATAGAATTGAGTTCAATTAACTATTATTATGTATGTGAATTTAAATGAATTTTCAAATAATTAAGCAATACACTATTAAATATTATTTATCACTTTTGGACAAGACTGTGCAATATGTTTAAACATAGCAACCGTTCTACAAACAACTGTTAGATAAAGAAGGGTGGCCCTACAACATCTGTGTGTTCCAAAAGCTCGTCTTTCGCTTTCATAAAAGTCTATAAATTAGATTTCCTGTATTACTTTATTTCAGTGGTTAAAAGTAAAATAATGACATATTTAATTTCAAAACTTTTATATTTTTAATCAATTTCGATAAAAAAACGCCACTACAAAATTATATTCTTTCAATAGCGCTTCTTCTTGTTTTACTTGTGCGAGTATAATGAAAAAATATTAATGAAAAAATTTTGAATCAATTTTCGGCGTAGTATCATAAATGTCACACAAAGTTCATTTGATGTTACCTCACTCATAAACTGGATAAATAATAATGAATTATTAATGTATGTACTCCTCTCGATCTGATAGCGTTTCAATACATTACTACACATGTCACCAAAAAAATTAACTTTCAATGTCATTAGAAGTAAAACCTACTAGACAATGTTAAAGTTTACTGCTATAAAACATTTAATATAGCTTTTATGCGACATAAAACCGTATTTATTGTAACATGTCGCGATGCGACGAGATCATCTTGTTTATCATGTGAACCTTCAACGTCGCTTTCCTGAATATCAAACCTAATTTCTGTGCATTAACAAAATTAACTACATCATCTTGTGGACTGTTCCACCGTCTACACGCCAATTTCAGTCATCCAATTTTGAAGAATGTAATTACGGAATGTACACAAAATCTAACACGAGACATTTTCTTGCTTGCTCTTCTGCCTACATACTTTGCTTACTTTCAACACTTTTCGAATGGCGCTGAAAAGATAGAATGGGTTTTCATCAAATAATTGCACTTTGATTTTTAATTCTTCATCTTCTACTGCTTGGAAATTGCTCCTCTTGCATTTCTTCTGTGAATGCTCCAACTTTTAATTGTCTTAACAATATTTCTGCTTTTAAACGATTTTAAAACTGAAAACCTCCTTGTGTCCTCTTCTGTAAATATTCTTCTAAGGGCCGATATTTACATCTACGAATAAATTTCCGAATAAATTATTCGACGAATAAATAAAGAAATACGCATAAAAAAATGACAGCTAGAACAATAAGTATCATTTGAGCTATGATTTCGATGCGACATTTTTCATTTATTCGGCAAATAATTTATTTGAAACTTTATTCACCGATGGAAATATCGGCCCTAATTTAAATTGTAAAATATTTGATTTCCTTGTCTTTTTTCACAAATATTTCTTCCACGCTACGAAATGAAATTATTCTTGCACCAAAATGCAATCTACTATATTAGAATATAAAAACTAATCATGTATTTTCTTTGTGTCAACCACGGAAATTCCGTAAGTTATTGGAACACAAACAGTTCTACCTCAATCGTTATCTGTCGTTTTTTATAGTTGTAATATGTCAAGCGAATTGACAACTAAACAAGATTTATGAAATTTTATTCGATCAACATTTTATCTTGTATTATGTGTCTTTTTTATTGATATTGGTAAATTAAATTACTACAAATAACAAACAAGATCATTTTTCTATTAGTTTAAATGGGTTTTTTAACATCATATTCCCTCTTTTAATATTTGAAAATTTCATTTGTCGTAGTTTTTAACTTTAGTACAAAAGTAATTCTATTTTCGGTTGACCTAGAGGTAAATTAATAACAATTTCAGAAACTCAAGTTTATATAATTTGTTGTTCTGACATATTAATTTCCAAATTTGTTAGAATATTACACACACATATACGAGTCCAATTTCACATGAGTTAGCCCGTATCAAATTTTTCGTTTAATGTTTTATAAATATTTAAATTAAAATGCGAATAGTAAAAACGAAGGAAAAAGTACTGTAGAATTTACCGAATTATTCGGTAAGTTGCGGATATAAGACGCATTTTTTTTAATTTCATAACAATTAAGAACTAAAACATATATACTAAGCAATTAGAAGTTTTTATTAAAAAGTTTGGTAAATTTTCAGGAAATGAATCTTATATCTTCAGTTTACCAAGTAGTTAAGAAAATTCTATGGTACTTACTTTTTTCATGTAGTAGTCTTATATTTTTATGACCTTCTAGCAGCCTCAATTTATCCCAAACTGAAACTTGGAATTGAATAAAAAAGAAATTACGAAATCATTGTGTAGGGACAATCGAAGAATTGCGACACAGACTGCAGGAAATTTGGGATTCTTCCTTCAGAGAAGGCTGTCAAAAACTTGTAGATATTACACAGTTTTAAAAAATAAAGATGAAGTTACACAGTGGTAAAGTAGATAATATGAGTTACAGCAAACTTTCCTTATACAACCAGAAAAGTTTGCCAGCTGTACAGTTTATTATCTAAGTTTTATTATTTAATGTTAAATGCATGTAAAAATATTAAAAATTAATTGCACAATTTAGTAAATATAACATACACTGCATTATATTTGTCCCTCAACTTATGTAAAACATTAAAACGAAAAATTTGAAATGTGCGAACTCGTGTTAATTTAAACCATGTGAAAATTTTCCTTGATTAAGAAATTTACGAAGGGAACAGGACAACTAAATTTTGTCGTATTTGGAATGTTCTCATTTAAATTTAGTCCTCTATTATCATTTCTGTCCTGGAAGAGAAAATTAAGGTCCACATGCATTGTAGGTGGTCGCTATTTGTTCATTATATACTCTGGCATAATATTATAACCTATATTCTTGTCCAAATATGTGCGAGTAGGTATATTATGAAGTAAACTAATTTTGATAAGAACTATTTTTGGCTGAATTCCAAGAGTTTCATTTATCATATATTTATTTTGCTTAAGTTAATATCTTTAATTATACAGTTAATCTGGTTAATTTGAATTCTTACAGCTGGAAAACCAAACGAGTGAATAATTATAGGTAATAATTTTTTTATACGGCTTTACTCTTCTATGCACCAACATATTCACCCGCTTCAAACTATATTTTATCAGGAATTTTATAAAATAAGCTATTAAAATTTCTACGTTTTGAAAATATCTGCAAGGCTGTGATATCTATATGCTATTAAATATAATCTTTCATTTTAATGGCTTCCATCAATCTAACCTCACTTATCAATGGGGTCTGTGATTAAATAATATTTTTATGATTCTAAGAAAATAAAATACCCGTATTTTTTATTATTTTGAATTGATAAATCATTATTTATAGTTTAGGTGAAATTAAATATTAAAAATTATAAGAAAGAATGCGTGACATAGTTTCGGTAGGAGAAAAATTAACCTATATGGAAAAAAAAGAGATAGAAACAAATTTTATATATTGTATATTTATGCTTTTCCATTACATAATTTTTCATCCTGGAAACTATAGTATTAATCGAAATTTTTGCAAGATATCAATTGTATATAAATAAATTTTTAAAATATAGGTTACCCTCAATGTTTGTCCCACCAATTTGACGTCACGTCAGTGGCGTAACTAAAACTTAAAATATATCAGGCATTTACCCATTTCTGGGTATGGCACTTTGCTTAATGCAGATTAGCAGCCGGATTATCACTGTCTCCTATTGTGGTAGTGAGCCACAGGGGGTAATTTTATGTGGTGAAAATTTTCGGAATTTTATTTAGAAAAATTTGTTGACTGTGAGGATCGAAGCGAGGATCTTATGATCCACAGTTCGACGCGTTACCAGGGAGCTATTTAGGTACCCCATATTATATGTGGTATTAATTATTGTTAACATTATTGAAAATTTACATATTTTATTTGTTTCTTTAAATTCGACTATATTGACAGACCCCATTGAGCAATTTACTAATTTGTTAATACATCTATTATTAACCCTGGAAATCTCAAACCTGTGCTAATCAGAACATATTTACCAGCAATTCAGCAAAATGTATTTTTAACAACCTGCGTTTCACAAAAAATTTAATTGGATAAAAAAGATTTTGGTACCCTCTGATCAAATCCAATTTAACGATTTGAAAGCAGCTCGCAAGAATATATTGAGCTTGTTGTTTTATTGCTTGTTTCTATAAAACAAATGAGAATTTTTATAACACATGTATAAAAGTAAATGTGACATCAAAAATATAGTACGAAAGATAATACTGAAGAGAATCATATATCAAAACTGTTAAAACCAAATGAGGACAAAAGTTTATCCGTTACTTGCATCTGTCAAATAAACAGGAGTAAAAACATATTTCTGTAAGTGCATCGAGGTATTCAGAGCACCAGAGATGCACTCTACAGCTTCCTCGTGTATCTTTCACATGCGACGCTCTTTTAACTGAAGTTAAAGCTGCTGCTGCTGTTGGTGGTGGTTCTCGAAATGAACATTGACGTTTCCGAGTTGGAAGCAATTCAGTTATTGCTCTCCGTTTCACTCGAAAGAATATCATTCTTTTAAGAGGGGAGTATATGTTTCGCTCTCATTGTTAACGGTTTATGAATGTTCGTAGGTTGCTTTTTTCCTGTTCTGCTATACGCAGCAGACTTCGTAGATTTGACGGGAAAATAATGATCAGCAGAAATAGAAACCTCTCTTCTCGTGTGTTTCTTCTTACACTATTATTTATATTCACCTGAGAATTTCTACTTCCATTTTTTTACACTTCTTTCATTACTTATATATCTTTTGACAGTTCAAAATTTAAACAGTAGAGGCATAGAGATGAAAACGCCGAAGTCAAACAATTTAGAAATAAAAATGAAGTTGAACTACAAGAAATTTAAATAAAACTAAAACAAGTCCAATTTGAAAATATGTAGTAAAATTGATATTCATAATTGTTGATAATTTATTACTTCTTTATCTTCCAGTATTTGATTTTAATTAATATTTTCGTTTGATGCAGTTAATTAATAAGATTTATTTCTGTTTATATCTATACATATATTATTAAAATGGTTATTTGTTACTATTCACAAAAATACCAGATTTTCAGCACAGGTTCGCTTCAACAATGAATGCTGCTGAAGCTGTAAATCTGTGTTTGGTGCCGTTTCATACACATTTTTTTTACCGATTTTAGAAATATTTAATGAAGTGATTATTTTAATGCATATTTTGTTATCGCCATCAAATTATGTTACTAGGCTTTTGTTGAACGAATGGTATGCATTTCTTGAGTGGATGCAATGAAAAATATTTTTACTACCAAGACAGTAAAAATTACATTTTACAGACTGTTAACTGTTAAAATAAACATTCATTTAACGTCAATTAGCAAAATAAATATTGTTTCGAATAATCTTTTATTTGCCATTTTATTTGTAAAAAGCTTTCAGATATATCAATTATATTACAAATTATTGGCAAAATTGTAATACGAGCATGGAAAATTAAACAAAAACGAGAAATATTAATTTTAATTTGATTGATATATCGTAAAATAATAATATTTTGGTAATCAAATGGATCTTATTGAATGCATTTTTAAATTCTGAATAACTTTTGTATTTACACTTTTGCTGTAAACTGAATAGGTAAAAAGATACAGCAATATAATAAAAATCCAATAAGCTACATTTCAATTCTATACATCCGGTACATTGACATTTTATGAAAAATGTGCGTTTGCTATCCTCTGCTATTTAACTGACACAACAAATGTAAGTATAATGTACCATGTGAAATAAATAAATGACTATATTATCACGCCATTTACCTATTTTGGGTGTGGTACTCTAATTGCGCATATCTCGGTAAGTGATACACTTTTTTTTCTTGAAGTTCGGTTACCAGCCGTCACGGTCCGGCTCCCAAAGATTTTAGCGGGAACCACAGGAGTAAATTTAAAATGATAACTGTCAATTGCAAGATTAGAAGTAAGGGTCTCATGATTATAACATACTAAAAAAAATGTAAACTATTGTGGTAAAATAACAATTAACTTCTTTAATTTACAAAACAGTTATATTGTTATATAATATTTACATTGTAATATGTCAAATATCTTCAAAAAAATGTAAAGCAATAAAACATCATGTAGAACCTGTCGTGCAAAATTCACGAGAAGGTAGTTCATCCGAATGGCAACCATCAATCGTCCACGTCACAGTGCCGTATCGAAAACAATCAAAAACATAACCTATATGTATCAACCTTCGATTCACACATTCAGGCCTACAGGAAAATGACAACCCATCAATTTCAGCATTCAAATAAAAACATATGCGGCATAAAACTCTCGAATTATCCTTGAACGCAGCATGAACGCAAAATTCACGTCGCTTCCACACACAAACAAAAGGAAACCTTGATAACGTCGCTCGTATTATTGACCCAGAATTTGTAATGTCCCTCAATACGATACACATCACATCGATCCGTAACTTTGACGGATAACTGATATTTGTACTGTTGGTCAGTGGTTCATGTAGCATAGGCGGAGATGAAACCAGGAAAAAGAGATATTGCGATAGCTGTGGTCTGCTATTCATTGGATGCAGTTTGACAATAAAACAAATGAAAACTGTGCTTGTCTGGTTATGCGGGTTATATTTTTATGTGAGCAACCAATGCAAAAGAAACAAATTTAACTTTGTTTTATTTTGCGGTAAAGTTTGTTTTATATAATATTAGAATTGTCTATTCCGATTGTTCTTGCACGTTTTGCATGTAGCATAAAGCTGTCTTAAAATGTTAAAATACAGCCGAGTGACGTGATTTGTTGAATATCACGTACGAAGATTTCCATGAAAAGCAAAATTGCTCGCTTTATACATTTAGAAATAAAATATGAAGATACTTCTTGTTTCGGACCTACGTGGTAGCTTATGTACGTATTTACGCATAAATGATCACTAGAATTGACAAAATTATAAATCCGCATTCAATCCTCATCATATCCGAGACCAATCCGCATCCGCAAGTTTTATAAACGTACTCGATTTTGAAAAGTTTTCATGCTTTAAAAAAAAATTAAGTATATAACATAAATTTATTATTCGTAGTACTGCGCTCTAAATAAAGTATAAATTTCAAAATACCTACTTCGTAAAGCGGCCCCGGTCCGAGCATTGTAAATTAACAAATAAATAAGATACTTATATTTTCTCGAAAATTTGGAAGAATAAACTGTTAAAAATATGTATTTGGTCTTCAGAAAGGAATGCATAACCATTCCAAAAACGTTTTTCTTTAATATCCGCTTTTATTCCGATTGTATTTATTATGTGATCCGTATCCGATCCGCATCCGCAAGAATTTAATCTGCATTCAAATCCTCGGTTCAGCAGGACCCTAATTATAACTATCAATCAATATACCAAAGTTTCTAAAGAATTTTTGAGAGATGTAAATTATTAGAGCCCTTTATTATGTCGACAAATTTTGTTTTTGACAGGTACATTGTATTCTAATTTACAAAAATGATTTATTGTCTATGAATTTAAACATGAAAAATTTATTGTATTTATGAAGAGATGTTTGTTTGACTGGAGAAATGATGTGGATAAATAATGATAAGGAATACAGTCAAAGATTTTTATTTTCTACAATGCCGACGTTTCGATACCACTTGTGTTTTCTTCAAGGTTAGAAAAAAGTTTAGAAGATGTTATTACATATACATGCAAATAATGCATCTAAAACTTTAATTCTGTAAATACAGAAAAGTCATCACAGATAAAAATATTCCATTATTTATGCACATTGTATTAATATATTTTTTTTTAATATTTAAACAGTTTAAGCTTTTACTAAATCGAGGATTCTAAAAGCCAAACCTTATAAATATTTGATTTCTGAATACTAAAACTCATGAAAAAATTAAAACGTTACAAATACTTTTATAATTTCTTCGTCGTTCTTCATTAACATTCTGTATTATTTTACTAATTATCATATATTCAAATTTAAGTAAATACATGTTAAATAAATAAAAAATATCACCAACTAAAAACAATATTATCATTCAAATATACATGGAACAACTATGGTTTTGTATCCAACTACAAAAAGAGAGATTCTAGCATATACCTGCAATTTTATTTAAATATTTATTACAGAAATCTTTTGTAAATCATTAATGCCCGATTGCATCAACGTTAGTTAAATTTTAAACTTAGTTTAAATAAATAAAAGCGTATCTAAATTTTGTCATCAATGTCAATTACTCCGTATGACATATAACTTCGATTTGCTTTTATTTATTTAAACCAAGTTTAAAATTTAACTAACGTTGGTGCAACCGGGCATTAGTATCTCTTCAGTTAGTTTATAGGCGACCACTTATCTCTCTAACGATGTTACGATTTTTTACAAAATTTTCTTGGGTTATGTCTTTGATGAGTTTGAAACAGATTTATGAACCAGAAGGAAGTGATCACTAAAAATACAATATAATTTTGTTTTATTTATAACGCCTGCAAAAGTAAAATGTATTAATTTAGATTCTAATTTATTTTTACCTACCGCATATATGAGTGAGTTTTCAATAAATTAGCACATTTAAGGGTCCCTAGCATACGATTTAACTATACTAATCTAAAAGCGATATAATTTCGGATTTCTTATTTAGATGTTCTTGTTAAAAGGTCTACAAAGTTTTTTAAGCATACCTCAGTAAATAAATGATTTACGGTAATTATTTTACCGAAATAATATTTGTACCCTATAAAAAAATATAATAATAACTTGTTTATCTATCAAATTGTTTGTGTGGGAAGATTATGTTCTAGGAAAATCAGATTATTTTTTGTAAGGCATCAATTACCATCCTATCGCACATTCCTCTTTCTTCATCTCCACCGCATATTCTAGCTCCTCCACCAAATACCACCTCCTCCGCCATTGCTGGCGCCTGATTACGTCAGCGTGGTCATAGGTCTATCCAACTCCACAAACGCAGTTGTGTGCGGTTCATGTCTGTGGGGTGGTTAACCTATTTTATTCCGTGCGTTGTACGTTCATATTCCTACACGTGTATCTATCAAACCACATCGTACTCTACAAATTGTGAATATTGGACTGCGTGCCTCAAATGTGTGGGATCCTTCTCAGCTGATGCGAGAATTTGTCGTACGACCTTCGAACCTTGGGCGCTGTTCGACAACTTACATCAAGCGTATGGGGTATGTGATTTTTGTTGGGTAATTTGCGATGGTAAATAAGAAATAACTTGTATTTGTGTAGTCCATGTTGTTAGGAGAAATTGAGTTTTGGTTTAATAAACCTGACACAATTATGACTCCATATGGTTGCATAAAATAAAATATACTAGAATAATTAGAATATTACAATGGCAAATGACTGATTATTATTATTATCATTTGGTGTATATTCTTGAATAGATTTTTTTTTTACACAAAAGCTATAATTTACATCGAATACTATAGCATATGTATGTACTAGCCTAGCACAATTATCCATTCCTTAGTGGCATAAGACCATAAGTAGTTAGTCCACTTACTATCTACATAAAAAAAAACATATAGGTACAATCGGTATAAAGCTAACGCAAAATATTATTTGTAACATATTTGAATATATTTGATAATCTAAGATAAAATTATTATTATATATTCTACTTCAATTATCGAACTCTGCACAAGCAGATAGCCACACCCAAAATAATGACATGATGATACATTTATGTATTTTATAAATTCTACTATTATTCATAGGAAAGATAATTAATAATTTATGAATGGTAGATAATTAAAAATTCATGTGGTTGATGGTTATACTCGTGTATAAAATAAGCAAATAATACTTAATGATGTAGTTTTACAGCTTTGTAATTTCAAATTAATGTAATATTTCTCTTGTGTGTAATTTATATAAAAATATTCGGTGTAATCTTTCTAAAAACATATGGTTGCGTGTCAAACCAAAATACTGTCACATCATGGACATAGCAAAATTCCAAATAAAAATAAACTGTTACAGAAATGAAAAGCAAAATAAAAGCGCAGTAAGTTAATAAACATAGATAAAACATTAAAAATACACAAATATTTGCATTTGCTTCAAAATAACAATTGAAAAACACATATAGTCTAGAAATATGCAGCAGAATATCCACAAATAACACTAAGCTTTAATATAAATTACACACAAAAAATATATATTCCTGTTTTCATAATCCAACATATAGAATCTAAATATACTTTTATTTAATTTTACCGCGTGTTTTTCTAGAGGTATAGAATTTTAAAATGAAAAAATCACATTAAAATCGTGGTAATGGCCATGGTATTTATTGGCTTTTTTGGAAAGATAATTTTATGCCGTTTGTATTTGAATATGATTTCGGAAAGATGGACGCCGTGGCTGGCTCGAATTAAGCGCAATCTGGAAGTCTAATTTTCGAACACTTTTAGAAGCAGCTGGGGCCGTATATCGGCAATAACGCGCCGAATGTTGGGTTCCATGTCGTTCATCGTCTCGGGTTTATCGGCGTAGACTAGCGACTTCAAATATCCCCTCAGAAAATGATCTAAATGTGTTAAATCATAAGAACTTTGAAGCAAATCCACAGGTTCACTTCGCGATATTATGCACTCATCGAATGTGTCCCTCAATAAATCGATTGAGGCGCGCACTTTGGGACATATTGTGCCGTCTTGGTGAAACCACCGCTCTTCCACATTAATGCCATTCAAATATGGAACGAAAAACTCAGTAATCATGACTCGGTCTCCATTGACTTTTTGTTTATGTAACGCCATCTCAATAATGACTTGTGGATTTTCTTCACCCCAAAGGTGGCAGTTTTGCTTGTTGACGTAGCTATTTAACAAAAAATTTTTCTCATTGCTGAATAAAATTTTCAAAATAAATTAGCACAATTTGCAAGCATAGTTCTGGCCAGTGTGCCCCTTGGTTCTGGCAAGTCTATTTGTTATGAAATGGTAAACCAAACTGAGTACAAAACAGCTGTCAGCTGTCAAATTGGCTGTCGTTGGAAAAAATATTGCCAATAAGAAAAACAAACACCCGTTACATACATTACAAAATGTCCCAAATATACAATGCCATATTATCAACAATAATAGGAAGAAACATAAACAAAAAAAGCTACTGCATGACAAATAACAAAATAGTATAAATTATTTAATATAATACAGTTTCTGAATACATTTCTGTTTGAGAAAATGTTTAAGCAATTGCTATTATATTTAATTAAAGGTTCCATTCTGTTCAAATACTTTGTATCCTCTCTAAAACAGTTAATAGCTACAAAGATAAATTTGCATACGAGATCCAAGATTCGCGCCTCACGTATTACTACTTAAAATTAAGTTTGGTAAACAAAATCAGAACTTTCCAACTTGTAACATTAACAAAGTGCTCGTATTTAGAAACTTTCAGGGTTCAGGCGTATAAGAACAAGGTGTGAAATACGAAATTTAAATACTTGACTTGAAGCATTTCTATTTAACTAAAATTTGAATAACTAATTATTGCGTCGTTGAAATAGAGCAGAATGAACTAAAACTAAAATGCAAATTCTAGATTTTGCAGTGATATATGAGATGAGAAGTTTTTGTAAATTTTATTATTCATGAAATCACGTTTTAAACGATTACAAAAAATTTATAGAAATTTATCACGCGTTACTATCGTACACTATAAAAATGGTTTTCATGTTTTATTACTTCCTATTACAATTTTATGGAATGGTGACCATAAAATCATTGATTTGAAGATAGAAAATATATTAAAATAAGATTTATTTTATAGTTTCCTTCGACATGCTACACTCGCTTATTGAGATTTCTTAGAGGACACTATTAAATCAACAATTTAGGATTCCCAGATATTCCCACTTCTATTATTTATTACTTGTGCCATTCGAATAGTAAATCAGATTAGTTTCCTTTCAATTATAGATTTCATAAAATTGGTCGTGTTATAAAATTGAGTTCTTAATTCTAATGTGATTCTAGTATTGAAAGTAAAGTCTTCAATCTCATAAAACCACAAATAATTATCTAATTCATTCTGAGATCTATTTACAAATAAAATATTAGCCTTCTGATCTTTTAAAATGTTAATATTCCGGAATAATCCAAAACGAAAGAATCTCAATGGTCTAAAACCTGTATACAATATCTAAAAGAAATTCATTGTAACCTATATACTCATCGTTTTGTAGAATCTATGAGAAATGTTAATTATTTATTCTATTGATAATGAATCACAATATATTCTTAGAAATGTAATTACCAGAACTATAAGTTGTTTCGATTTCATTCGCTCATTCTTCCTTTCTTTAGCAATATAAAGGTGGACGGTGGAACAAAACAATAGAATAAGAGGATAAATAGAAATTTTGTAATGAGTTATATTATATTCATAATTCATCCTGATTTTGTATAAATAGTTGAAATTATTTGACGTCAACATAAAGAAGGATATTGTAAGAAAAGATAGAATATTATAATATATAGTATTGGTTTGATAATAAACGTTTACATGTTGAAGAACAGGAATAATACATTTGTCATGGTTGGTAGAGACAATATAAATTGTGAACTAAAATTTATTTATTGAATTCATTTTATGATAGAAAGTTCATATATCATACAGAGTTCCCTCACTATTTAAATCCAGGATCAAACTCTATCAAAAGATCATCTTCGTTCTTATGGTGTAGACAGACTACGCAAAGATGTGGTGATCTTTTTTCGGGTCATAATTCTTCTAAGGTACTACACAATCTATAAGATAAACATGCCATAACACATTATAGCTCTCTTCTTCGTTTTTGGTGTACACTGACTACGTAAAGATGTGGTAATCCTTTTTCGGGTCATAATTCTTCTAAGATACTACACAATCTATAAGATAAACATGCCATAACACATAAGCTATCCCGTGACGTTTCCTAAATGGTATCTTAGATCTTCCTGTAGCTGTGTATTCCTCGCTCTAAAAGGGCAAGTTACTCAGGTGATTCAAAGGAAGGTTGAGTGTGAGTATCCTATGGAAATGACCCATTTTGCAGAGGTATCCTCTTTGGGTAGATTTTCAGCCGTCCTCTATTGTCAGTAAACAAGAGGATATTGTTTCAGTAAACTAAACAATATTTTCGTCAAATATATCGACTTGATATATTTGAAACAACACCTTAGAAAATCTGCGTTCATATCAATTACAATTAACACTTATAATTAACAATCAGTTGAAGCATCTTAAGATGAACTATTATTTTAATTATCACTTCATCGATTCCTACCATTGATCAGTGATCACCTGATCCGAGATTCATGCTGACCTGTTTATCTCTATTTGTTCTAAATCGCCTACTTGATTCATGAATCGAGTTTCCATGATCAACTGATTCACATATATGTTTTGGATTTTGACAGTTCATATAATTTTATAATAATCTAATATAAAGTATATATCTTAAGAACATTGTTGAGACTGATCTAGATCAACTCGTAAGATCTTTGATCTGATCGATCGTTTTATGTTTTCTGATCTTGATCTTGATCTAGATCAAAATGAATAAGATCTATGATCTTAAAAAAGATCACATATTTTTCAGCATACTAAGTTATCGGCCAGTGTTGCCAGTGAATATTTGTCAAATTTTGCCACATGTACGTTAAAATTCCGCTACCTGACGTACCAATATTTTTCCTCTGGCAACAGTGTTTATCACTTGATCGTTACCTACATGTTCTTAGATACGTAAATTGAACTTCTAATTTTGTGTTCTATTTTCCTAAAAAGAAATAAAAATTTTGTGAAAAAAATTACTGATCTTTTTTATGATCTAAAAAAAAAGATCTTCTATTCTTTATATGATCTAAAAAAATAGATCTGATCATAAAAATTGATCCATGATCTGATCTAGAACATATCAAAGATGAAGATCTTGATCTTGATCTAAGAATAATGATTGGTACCAAATATTCTCGGATTATAGTATATATTCCACCAATTGCCTCGGAAAAAAATTTAGTTGGAAAATATCAAATACATTTAGGCACAATCAAATATTATTATTAAGCGGAAGAAGGGCAAGCACATTTATTTTATTTATTTGGACCCATTTTAGGGGGCGGCCCGGTTAAAATTTAACCTAACTCCCTTAAGGTCCACCCTAATGAATATTTAGCGAGACTTTAGTCATACTAATCCGTGAGCAACCTCATTTTTCAAACTTCAAGTTGTATGGTTACTTTCCTAATTATCAGTAAACCTTGTAAACTGACCTAACGAATTCAATCGTCATGACCGGTATTGAATAATGAAGCAAGCACATGACGTCACAGTACACACTCACACATAGATTGTTGTGTCTGTAAAGCACTGGCCCGCCTGGCAGTAGGAAGCACGACCTGGCTGCGTCAGACTTGAACTGGAACTGTTAGTTACAGAGTTGTAGCGGTGGTGGCGGGCAACTCGGAAGCGGTCACCCTGAGCGGGCTGAAGGCGGACACGCAGTACCAGGTCACCGTGGCGGCTGTGTGGGGCGGCAAGAAGTACCGCAGCCGGCCTATTGTCTTCCGAACACTGGGTGAGTCAACAAACTCAACTTTACGGAGGTGTGCGATTTGGTGGAGGCGCCGATGTGGAACGATTTAGTTTGAAGGTGAACAAGCTAAGTGCTTGCCGAAATTCCTTGAAGGAAGCTTCACAATTGGAACAAGTAAATGTTAAATAGTTATTTGTAGAGTAAAGTCGGTGAATGTGGAATAACGTTTTCATTTCAAAAAGCATTGGAATAGGTTTCGGTTAAAATGTACCTCAAAAAATAGTAACTCTTTCAGGTTGATTATCTAGAGGAATTCACTTATAAGGGCTATTTTCTTCAAAATTAAAATTTTTACACCTGTTGAAACAGGGACGGAAATGTTGAATACCATGGAAAATTACTCACAGTATAAGAAAATTCGAAAAAGAATGCATATATGTACTTTAAATTATTTATTTCTTCTTATAAAAAATATAAACAAAAATAAAATGAGTACACTATTGGAAAAATATAACCCATATTTCAAAATCAATTAAACATATATAAACAAACTTAACTTCAACGGCAAAAGTCGCAAATATAGGTATCTGTTTCTGTACCTGCACATTTATAATGCACCCAAGCCTGAAACAGCAAGCACATAACCCAAGTTAGTTATATTATCAATATTGCAACATTCCACATTAGCGTAGCCCTCGGTATTCCACATTAGCGGATTTGTTAATATTAAATTCCCGCCATCGAATTTCATTTATAAATCAATTTAAAAGATATTTTTTCAATAAAGCCTACATCCCTAAAACCCCTATCTATACTGCAGTTGCAGAGAACTATACTTTCTACTACACAATCAGTATTAAAATTAAATTTCTTTACACTTACCTAAAAAAACTCAATAAGCACTCACTCTATTTTTCAAGGGATTTGAGGTAAGACACAATGCAATTAGATTACATATAATGTGTACCATTTTTTCAAAAAGCGCCTATTCCCCATTAGATGACGATTCTACATTCACCGACTTTACTTTCTCACTAGTCCAGAAACTGTACTCTCAAAAACGTTTCTGGACGTGTGATACACATTATATTTCTTAAAGATTTTGTCATAAATTTATTTAAATAGTCGGTTTTTTCATCTACGAATAAAATTCAGAATAAGTTATTCGTTGAATAAATAAAAAAAAATACTCATAGAAAAATGACAGCTAGAACAATTACTACCATTTGAGCTATGATTTCGATATGACATTTTTCATCTATTCGGCGAATAATTTAATCGGTGTTTTATTCGCAGATGGAAAGATCGGCTCTAAATGAAATTACTGATTTATTTGTCAAATATGAAGAACTGGGATTTTTTCATGTTGGTAACATCAAGATCATTCGTAAGCAAGGATACGAGGGATTTGTAAATATAAACAATTCATTTATTTTCCTTAAAAAATTCGGTGACATTTATTTAGTTGATATTAGTTTACAGAAAATTTAATTATAATTACATACATTTGAGTTTACAATTAACAATTTAGCTCTAAAATTGATAGAAATCTCTAACCTCCAAGTACTCTTAACACTTAACGAACGAACACTTAACGAAACCAACGCACAAAATTGACAACCAGTTAACGCCAACCCTCTTCTTACAAAAGTTCCTAGTTTTTGCAGGCCTAGGCCTGAAACCAAGCAGTATCTGAACAATTTTGAGATGTGTAAAACTAGTGTTTTGGTCGGGCCACGAAAAAATAAATTATTATAAAGGCTCATAGAAGAATCGAAAATTTATTAAGGGCCAGTATTTCCAACCTCAGATAAACTAGAGAATAATTTATCAATGGAATAAACAAAAAAATATCGCATCAAAAGATGTCAGTTAGAATAATAATCATTATTTAAGCTATAATTTTAATGCGATATTTTTTGTTTATTCCACTGATAAATTTATTTTCTAGTTTATCTGAAGTTGGAAATATCGGTCCTAATAAATATAAATGTCATTCCAAAGCGTCTACAAAGCAAATGTAAAATTAACCACCTACTAAACAAAAATATTTACCAGAAGGAGCAAACGTTAAAAATGAATTTAATAGTTATTTGTTTCATTTACTAATTTTTATACAAACCTCGGCGGAAAGTATCATTTTAGTCTGGAGCTATAGATAATCTCGATCAAGAAGAAAATAATTTTTCTATTGCAATAATTTTCCAGATTATTTTAAAAGGAATTTTGCGCTTCAGAAATTCTATAGTTTTTTATTTTTTTAACAATGCAAATTAATGAATTCTTATTAACAGTTTACTTTCGTATTTCGATTCTTTTGCCTTTTTAAATTTTACATTCATTCAAGTCTGTATGTATGATTATCATTCATCATGTTAAATATCGGAAGTGTTAATATTTCTATTCCGCACAAGTATTATGTATTCTTTTCGGTTTGAATTATTATGTTATTTATTACACGCTATATTTCCATACAACACTGTCAAGAAAATATGCTTAGTCAATTTTTGTGTCCATAATTAAATATTATTTATGATACATTAATTACAGTAAACCACTTGCTTAAATACAGCTACATGTTGCATTTATAATGACATACATATAATTCATTGTTTTCGTAGCAACATCAACCTTGTTTGCATATTTTAAGTAGAGCCAAAATTAATCATTACCATAATTATGAACATGCTATGTAGGTATACATATACATTACTTAGCTAATTGAGCAATTATACTAGACTATTTTTATACATTCATGCTTTTTAAAATTAGAAAACATTGTGTCGCGCATTAATTCTGTCACGTTCTTAATTAATTAGTTTTCCAAATTTTGTATATTTTATTTTTCGCCCGTATCTTTAATGAAATCCAATCATTTGCAGCATATTTTTGCATTTCTTTAACCAGAAAATAATTTTGAATATGGAATAATTTAATTAATTGCATATCTTATTACTATTAACAGATCATAAATAGATCTGTTTGTACCAACAAAACCTTTGACTTAACTCAATAAAAGTGCATCAAAGTAATAGAAATATTCTTTTAAAACATACACAATAAAGAGGTGTGTTCCTCTAGTTTTGAGAAAACATCTCGTAAAATTATTTTTTTCAAAAAAGATTATTTACCACTACATGAAAACTTTCAACCTTTCTTCGTAATACTTGTAAATAAGCGTGTTTAGTTTCTTAATTGTTATGAACAATAAGTAATTTACAGAAATTTGTTTTTATTATATAAACAGATCTCAATTTTACAGTAGAGCATAGATATTCCGTACATGGGCTAATCCGAACGACACTTCCAAAAAATTTTCTTCTCATACATATTACGCCATGTTGCTAACGAAAATGCCCTGAAATTATCGGAAAAATTGAGGGACAAAGTTTTTACTGTCAATTAAAAGAACCTGTTAAACTAAAATAGATAATTTTATAAATAAGTAATTTATTTTCATAATTAGAAATTAATTAAATATATTTTTCGTGCCCCCGTCCGCCCAGAAACTGTTTGGTATCAGGTCTAGGCCACAGAAAACTAGGACATTTATAAGATTAGGGTTGACATCAATTGGCTGTCAATTTTGTGCGTTGGTTTTGTAGTGTTTGAGTGATTGTAAGCTCAAATGTAAGTAATTATAATTAAATTTTCGGATGCAGTGCACAGTCAATAAATAAATAACTAATAAATATATGCCACCGAATTAAAAAAAAAAAAATTTTTTTTTATTTATAAATCGCTCATGCCTCGTACCCTTTTTTACGAATGATCTGATGTTACCAACATAAAAAATACCTACTATTTTATATTTGACAAATAAATCAGTAATTTCATTTAATAAATTTATGACATAATCGCCACGAAAAATAATGTGTATCACTAGTCCAGAAACTGCACTTTTGCGAGTATATTTTAACAGTCCGTGCGGAAGGCGAGGCTTGCAAATAACGAGCACTCGCAAAACAATTTCTGGACGTGTGATACACATTATTTTTCGTGAGGACAAATAACTATTTTCTAAGCAAACAAACGTTTTATTTAATTGTTCTATTTAACATACTATAATTCGAACGTTTCGTGTGTCCGAACAGGGGTAGGTTTTTCCTAGTTAGATCTAGCAAGACTCTACTTTAGAATTGACAAATTTTAACAAAAATTTTAGTCCCAGTTTATTTAATAACTTTCAAATTTGTTAGAAAGTAACAAATTATTTTTGGGTATTTCGTAACTAAATATATTTATTTTTATGTGCTTTTGACAAAATATTTTAGTAATTATTTTGAAGCAGAACAAGAAATCATAGTTTATATAACAAATTAATTTGTTACAAGGGATACAAACTTTTTAACAATTTCAAATTGATAAGTTAGCTAAAACATGTTATTATTGAAGAGTCTATTTGTTAAATTTTATAAATCCAACAAATAAATAAAAACAAATTTTCTTGTGAAAAATTCATAATTAATAAAATATTAATTTAATAAATTGTCATATTTGTTCCAATTGTTAATTTAACACAATATATTTGTCAATTTTAACTAAAAATACTTAACAACAACAATTAATAAATCTCAAATCAAATGTTTTACTGTGTAGTGGATTTACGATTCAGTATATCCTAGAATGTCATATAAAGTACTTTATCTACGCCCGTGAGTTAAATGTCACTTATCCCACTTATTTTGCACGAGCTAAGAGCTATTTATTATAAATGTTGATAGTACAATCTTTACAATTCTTTAAATTAGTTAATATTTAATTTATTAATAATTTTTTAAGCTTGTTCTTCCATATCCGACAAAATACTTTCTAAATCACTCATTTTCACGAATTTCTTCAAAAATTTATGAAAAATAACTACATAATTGTTTAATGTCAAATTGTGGTAGTCATGGATTAAAAACATTTTTACAGCAACTTCTTGTATTAATTTTCTACTTGTCAAAAAAATAGGATCAAATTTTTTAACTAATATTGTAAAATACACGTGTGGTAATGCATTATTAAAATACTTATGTGATTACACATGCGTATCATAGTAATGCTCTTATCCCACTTATATCGTAAATACCTATTACGATATTCGATTATATATTGTAGCATAATTAAAAACCAGTCTAATTGAAATGTAATATTTTTCTTCCAACTGAAATTCCCTTGATGAAAGAATCACCTCATCGTCAAACTCGGTCCTCCAATATTCGCCTAGTGACTTTTGAAGTGACAGTCTTAATTAAACTAATCCCTCTTCTCTGGTGTTTCCCATCCTACTGATGAAATATTCAAACTCCCGCGTTGACTATGTGTTCTGATTGGCAGAGCCCCCGCGCACGTCGGCCGCCACGGAGCCAGGGGTGCTCACAACCACCGGGCCTCCAACCATCACACCAGAGTCAGGACCACCTCCTCCGCCCATCAATCCTGATGAATTTCCAAACGCCAGCACCACAGTAAGTAAACTTAGAGGTTAATTAGTTCTAGTTGTTGGTTACGGAAAGGAACAGTGAGAGTGTTGCGGTGGGATTTTTGTAGGTTATGTTGATGATGGTTCTACTGAGTAAATAAGGGTAATTAATTTGCGTGGAATCTAGTGATATCGTAATTTGTGTCTGTTTATTAAGATGAGTAAATCAGAATATTATTAGCAGGAAATATAAATTGTTAGAAGTATAAATATACTGAAAACACCGTGCAATAAATTTAAAGTTGTGTTATCATCACACATGAGCCCATTATGTCCGAAAAACTTGATTTTTTCCCTTTCGAGTAAGGCCAACTGCTTGCATGTATCATATCAGGATTTAAAAAAATTAATATTGAACTTTAAAAAAATATTTTTTATTATACCTGCATCATAATCCGTGTTTAAAACATGCTATCGCGTTCACAAACGCAAGATTAAAACACGCCGTGCTTTAAAGATTGCTAAGCAACAACACAAATAATTACTGTTAATATCTGTCAAAACTGTAAACGTAAACAATAATTTTTTTTTCACGACATGATAGGAAACCCCACCGTTCTTCTCCCGAAATAGTGAGGAAAATGTGTTGTTCCTCTCTAGAGAGGAAAATAAAGAAGTGTTGCCAATATGAATGTTATTTACAAAAAATATATTATAAAAATTGTAAATAAATTCCTAATTTTATTGAAAATCCTTATTTTAGTGATATACATACTTTAAATTATCTTACAATTATGTCTTATATTTTTCTTTTTCTTATTAAATCACAATTTGACAACTTATTAAAGATATTTAAGATTAGTTCATTGGCAACGCTGCTACACCGCCTTGTGTCTGATAACCTAACTTTTAACTTGTCAGTTTGTTAGTTGTGTTCTCAAAGTGTATTATAGGTCCGACCAAATCGTTTTTAGAGACATGTCGTGAAAAAAATGTTGTGTCCAACACGAGAGGAAAGCTCTTCTTCCACTCTCGTTCGAAATGCCTCACTCGCTACGCTCATGAGGCAAACTTCAAACTCGAGGGGGAAAAAGAAGCGCTTTCCTCTCTAGTTTGACAAATAACTATTAAATGATCATATGACAAATCTAAAGCTTAAAATCTTTCAAAATGTTTACGCGTTTGTATCATTCTAATCAAAAGATAAGAAGTAAAGATAAAGATAAAGATTTATTTTCTGTCTATAGTGTACAGTACAAAGTAAATACCTTTACAAGACACTGTCAATACAAATGGGATTTGATTTACATAAATTCATTAATATTATAAAAACATTTGTTGGAGAGAAATAAACGTAGTTCATTTTTGAATGAATTTATATTAAATTTTTTATATTATTTGGAAGAGCATTATATATCTTGATTGCATTAAAATAACAGCTATTTGCAAAAAACTGAGAGCTGTTTACAGGGATGTTTAGTTTAAATTGATACCTTGTTTCCATATTTGAGTAAAAATCTTTATTGAGTTTGAATATGGATAGATTTATTTTATCAAAAACATCTATTTCGTAAATATATAAAGAAAAAAAACTCAATAAAGACAGTGACCTGTAATGGACACTTTCGCCATACTTCTTATTCCTTTTTTGCATTTGAAATATTCCTTTGGCATGGTAGCAATTTCCCCAGAATATTACCCCATATATTATTGTACTTTGAATATTAGCAAAATAGTATATTTTCAAGGTGATAGGGTTGACTAAATTTCTTAATTTATATATGATGTAAAATTCTGAAGATAATACCATCTGAAAGTAGAGTTAAACTGTCGAAAAATGCGGAGTTTTTATTTTGACCTACACTTGACCAGTACGTTTATATTTTGGCCCATTGTGCTGTTAAATTATCGAAATAATCTATGAAACGTCTGTTCAAGCTCAAGCTTTATTTTGATTCAAAGTTATAAATCAAAATAAAGCTTGAATAGACATTTCATAGATTTATTTTAAATATTTTACAACACAAGGGGCCAAAATTGAAAGAGAAACAAAGCAATTTCATTTTGAATAATTGTTTGTACTTTTTCTTCAGGCAATATAAAACAAAAAGTTTCACCAAAAAACAATTTTACGTATTTCTCTCAACTTTATCTATTTTTCCGCAATTTTTTTTGTCAATCTGAATATAAAAACAGCCTAAATTATAATGTGAGAGGCGAAATAGAAGCCTTTGAGTTAATTAATTGAATATCTTAATTAATTGTTAATGTCTAATGATTAATGAAGTAGAGAACAAACAATCAAATAAATTCAACTGGAACTGAAGGTTTTTTAGGATGAATTTTTCCGCACTTACATTAGCTATCAGATGTCGTGAATTTTGAACGATATCCAATTACTGTTAATATAAAGCTAATTAGTAATGTCTGGCGCCACCGGCATTTAACGAGTCTTAAAATTACGTCGTTTATAAAATCCGCCAACTTTGAGACTTGCATGAATTTCTATTTTGCAATTCCGAACCATTTACGTTTCATGCATGAAATGCATTTATTTTTATTTTATTTTTAGAGCTTTCTGTTGATATTTGCATGACATTCAAGAAATCACTTCAATTTCTACGTGTTCTTATTAAACTAATCCGAGACAAGAAATACTAAACAGACAACAACTCAAATATTATTTTTTGTAACGCTATTGCACTGCCAATGGTGGTTAAATACTGAACTAAAATTAAAATGATATTTATAGTCAATGCAATATGAAACATACCTACATACATACATAACATCACGCTATATCCCACTTAGTGGGGTAGCACGAACCCAGAAACATAGTCAACCAAGAATCAATCTCCTCCAAACATTCCTATCCTGTCACACCACTTTCGCCTCGTCCAAATTCATAGTCCGATGCAAACATGCTCGTTTATTCTTCACACTCGGAATCATTCGTACACTCAACAAACCATCAATCATACCCAACCAGTTATTCCTCGGACGCCCACGCAATCGTTCACCTTCAATATCACCCGCATATATTAGTTTCACCAACCTTTCATTCGACATTCGCTCAACATGTCAAAAACACTTCAATTCTCACACTCACCATACACCAATGTATTCCGTTTACGATCACGTCTCTTATCACACACTCCTCTCAAATATCTCATTTCTACAGCAGTTATACGTCGTTCATGATTCTTCTTCAATAATTCAAAACCATACATCAATGTAGGCACTAACACGCTATTATAATCACTCAATCAAGCATCTCTAGATACATTCACGCTTCGAGCAAATGTACCCTAGCACCCAATACCTTGCACTCTGCAGATACTCGCTTTTCAATCTCCCGGTCAATACGTCCATCCCTCGAGAACATACTACTCAAATTCATTCTCTTGTTCCAGCCTCACACCATTCACTGAAACATTACAATCAGTCACCAAATCATAGTAATTAGTTTATTATATTCTTTATAAATATTCTTGTATTTTACTTCAATTTTTTAAACTTCGACATTTATGAGGGGCTCGTCAAAAATACAATACATTAACGATTATAATCAATTTATAATGCATTGATCAGTACACAATATATTAAATAACAAGTACTCACTTACTTAATTATATGTATAAATACTAAATAATTGTTTACATATTAATAACAATCATGAGAATGAGAACTAAATAAAATGGTAATTAAATAGTCACTGACCATTCCATAATGAAAATAGGATATTGGCGTTTTGTTCAACCCTTAATTTTTCCCATTTGACTTGAATTATCTATCGTTATCTATTGACAATAAACACTCCCAGTTGGATTTCGATTGGATTACATCCAATAATCAACTCCAAATTGAATTTCAGTTGAAATGCAATACTGTTACTGTTAATGCCGAAATAATTGGGAGCACGAAATATGTTTAATTCGTAACATTTGCAATTGAATAAATTTCTATTAATTACTATTATAACTTTTTGAGTTATTCAATTTTGTAACGTATATAAAATTTGACTTAAATTTCAATCTTGTAAGGGTGAGAGGTAACCCAAAACGTTATACCGAGAATATTTATTTATTTGTACTATTTATCGATAGAATTTGTTATGGAGTCTATTATTTTTAGGTGAACCCAGTGAAATAAAAAATGATTAAATTTCTTCTTTAGTTTTTAGTTCTTCTTTGGGAAAATGCCCCAAACAGCGTTAGGGAATAAAGGGGACAGAAGGAGTGCGGTGACTTTGTACGACGTTAATAAAGTTTTTGTTTCGATTAGTTTTCCTTCAAACTCGAAATAAACTTCTCAACTTCATTAACGTTGTCACTGTATACTTAATACACAATTTAATCAACAATAAAGTTTCTTATATTACCTATAAATCTTCATCAAAATACTGATCCAACATGGAGAGAGTATTATGATTTAACAAAGTAATATATGTACTATAATATTTATTCGCGTATTCATTGAGGTACACTTCATGTGTGCAATAACTGTAATGCATCATATTTCATTGTTATGTGCATTATGAGCAAAAAGATAAGTTGTGTATGGTAGACTACACATTACATGTTGTTTACATGAAATCTTGTTTAAATTTTTAATTTATTTTCTGCTTCAGGTTTTGTTTATAATTATCTATACTTCTTTACTATCCATCACACGTTTTGGTTCAGTTTTAAATTAAAAAACAATATAATATATAAACTACACAGCTGGACAAAGCTATTACACCAATTCTAATTTTGCGAATATTTCACAAAGCAAAGCAGTCATATTTTCCGTATAGTTTTGTGATTTTTATAATAAGTCTATTATATAAAATAAAGAAACATGTATAAATAACGCAATATTTATTATTTAGTTGAAAAACTATAATATTAAAAAAATATATACAATATTTTTGTGAGGGGAATCACAGAAGTAAAGTTACCACATAAGTATTTACCCCATTTCTATCAAATAATTACCTATAATTACGATATATACTCATTTCTACATGTGAAGCAAGTCTATGAAGTATTTTTGCTTGCTAAGTTCGTTTACCAGCCGTCAAATAACCTCTTTCAAATATGTTAATGGATTAGGAATTTCAGAGTATTTCTTGGGGTGGAATTTTATCCTTTTTACCTCCCGTCACATCTTGTAAGGGATGTATAGGAATTATGCTAAAAATTCGGTAGTGAGTTTTTAGTGGATAAGCACGTTTTAGGGTCTCTAGAATACCGAACACGATTTACATAGTTTCTCGATGATGTCATATGTTTCTTAATCAGAGTCTAGAGTTAGAGTTTCTAGAAAACTACTGGACTAAATTCAAATATTTCATACATTATATTTGTATCCACTTGGGAAGAGCTGATTAGATTTTGGTGATAATCCGATAACGAAAGTGGCAGTTTAATATATTTTAATTTTTGTTATTAAAATAATGTTTCAAGTATTGTTATCATGTTATCTACATTTTTGTTTGAAACGTTTTTCTCGTACTGTCAGCATTTACGAATTACCACACATTAAAGAACAATTATATTTTAACATTTTCATTTAAATCTGCTAACCTGTGCAAAGAATGAGCGTTTCTTGATAGTAGTGGTCCATATTCCTGCATTGTTAGATAAGAAATTTTATTTAAATTAATTTTATTTATTTACCAAATATTACTAGGTAATTCATTCATTCCAGAAGGTTTGCTAGTTTCTATCCAAATACCTGGTTTGAGTTTCCTCTCAAATTGCAGATTCCACATGTATCACACCTCGTTGCCATAATATTCATATCACACATTGCTGTTGACCACGAGGGTATCGGTCAAACGGTCAACTGACGTTCCAATCTCAGGAGGTCTATAAACACTGACAATTGAATACGACCTGTGAGCAATAAACAGGCAGCAGACTACCTCGCCAATATGTCACTAGCATTAACACAGGAATTAGATCCCCCGTAGAGGGGTGGATTAAATGTGAATGATTTAGTAGCACTTCGGGTGATGTTCGATTACGTCGGAACAAGCTATGAAACTGAGACAGTGATTAGCACTACAAGACCGAATATACTGACAGTACTAACACATAGTCTAGACGTAAATAACTATATAGATTTATAGAAATACATAAATACCTACACTTAGTTATTACATAGGATTTGATCCCCGCAGTTTAGGGGACTATGATTTAATGGCCAGTAATCGAATTTCAACCGCAAAAATATATTATACCTATATAGTTAAAGTAGAGTATGAAAGTTGATGTTTATATTACTTTACTTTACTTTATAATGCAGGGACACGGGCCACAATTAATAAGAAACGCTCATCCTTTAAAAAAAATACTTTTTACTTAAGACACATACCAAGAAATGAAATTTTTCAAACATTATCTTGTTTTGTTTCATAAAGCACGAAAATGACAAAATATAATTTTTCTTTAACGTGTTGTAATTCGTAAATGGTGACAGTAAAAGAAACATGCTTCAGACAAAAATTATAGATAATAATATTTGAAACATTACCATAATAACAAAAATTGTCAATAAACCATAATTTGCTGAAATATTTCAAGATAACTTCATAGGTAAAGTGAAGTAAGTAAACTACCTCTTCCTGTTATTGGATTATCACCAAAAACTAATCAGCTCTTCCCAAGTAGATACAACTGATATATACAAAATATCAAAATTTTCAGTTCAGTATAGTTTTTGAGAAACCGTAATTCCAGAGATCCACACACTCACACACACACACAGACAGACTGACTGACAGATAGACATCCACAGACATCATCGCGAAACTATTAAAATCGTATTCTAGGGACCCTAAAACGTGCTCATCCACTGAATACTCACTACCTCATTTATAGCATGATTCCTATACCTCCCTTACAAGATGTGGCGGGAGGTAAAAACATAATCAGGTCTGGTTTAAAATAGATGGATCACTGCAGTAAAGTTATAATCTCCGAATAACAACGCAGAATATATCCAGGTACAACAATGGTCCATCTATTTTAAGCCAAGCATACTAATGCCTGTGAGAAATTTTCAAATCCAACACTTGATTTGGTATGTATAGTATACCTATTAAAAAATAGCTTTATTTAATTTAGTTTTAATTTTAATTTTGTCATATTATATTTAAACTTTATTCATAGAACAAACCTACGAAAGAAAACCACAGAAAATAATATATACCTACTCATGGACATAATTATCGAATATTTAATTATGATAAATCAAGGAAAAAGTAGAGATGGTTTTAGTTCACAAAATAAAATTTGCAGTCTTTGAGTAATACCTACTACGTATTAATAACATCAGAGACTGCAAATTTTATTTTGTGAGCTAAAACCATCATCATTACTTTTTCCTTGAATCATCATAGGTAATTAAATATTCGATAATTATGCCAATGAGTATAATTGCAACGTCAACTTTCATTATCTAGTTGAACTGTGCCAATATCTGCTTCAAGTTGAATATACATCTCTAGAAATTAGTAAATGGCATGATGATATATTTATTGCTACTTACAATTGAAACATTTGTTTCTCAATAGATTACTTTTGTTTTCCTACTCCTAAAAATGATATTCTTATAAATGAATTCAAATATCCACCTAGAAAAACTAAAGATTTCGATTAATGTTTTCCCGTCAGAAATACCTCAAAATTAAATCAAGTGTCATCGTCAAAAAAATCCATTACAGAGACAAAACGTGCGAAAAATCCACTCATTTCATCTACTCCAACAAGGCGTGGGACGAAGCTAGATTATCGCATTGGACATCCGCTAGACGCGTCTAAAAAGTTAATTCCGCGACTACTTGTAACAAGATAAACCGTACCTCAAACGGTAGAGCTTTCCGACATGAGGTTTCTGATGATTTGGGGAAGTTTACTGCGGTAGATTGGCAGACGAGAGGTAGCTTTGTTAATTAAGACTCAAAAGTTGGGTTATGTCACATGGGATTACTGCTGGTTGCGAGATTAATGATTTATGATAAAAAAAAAACATCCGCTTCATTTAATGCTCTCTACATAAAAAGTTACTTTTTACTTTCTTATTGCATTATAAGGAAGTATAGTACCCTGAAAAAATCGATTGCGAGATTAGGTTTGGAACATTTTCTCGATGACGTATGTGAATAAATGGATGAATATGTGTCTGTAGGTTTTCACGAACTATAACAGATAAAGTACCTAACAAAACTTCATAATTATAAGTTTCAAGACAATGCGAAGAACTGAGTTGCTTTTGGTAACAATTGCAAAATCGAAAGCAGAAGTTTACTTGACATGCAAAACAATAAATTCAATTTATTTCGAAAATGAACTCAGCTGAAAAACAACTGTTCAAATATTTTATCATTTGTACATTAACAAGGTTTGTCTTTGAACAATTAGAAATAGTGATTACCAATTAGAACTGTAACAGGTACTTCGCGATTTATACCAAAAGGTAACTGGCATACGAAAGAATTTTCTATAACACTGTTTTGAAAACAACGCATTCCGCAACTAAAAATTGTATTGGAGCAACTATCATTCCATACGCCACGTATGGAATAAATTTGACGAATCAGAGCCGCATATTAGCGCGAATATGAAATATTTTGGTTCGATTGCTATTGTTACGTCTCTTTGTTTTAATTTTATTTATTTGAGTTTGACATTTTCAACAGTTTTGTATTTGAATATTTTGTATAATTTCCAAAATCTTGTTATAGAAAGTATAGTCTACAACATGTAATGGAATTGCATATCCCACACTCGCAAACCGTAGTCCTCGCCTTCGACTCGGCCTACAAAAATTTTTTGCTCGTGTAGAATATGTGTCATTCCATTAAGTGTTGTAGAATATACTATTACTTGATTAAATGAATAACCAAAGGTAGCGTAGTCGCTGCGCACCACCAAATATTTTAACTCTATTCCGAAGACTCCAAGAGTATTTAGAAAAAAACTTATGGTAAAAATGACGAGAAATATGTGCACAGACGGGAATCAAATACGTATTCAACAATAAAAATTATGTAATATTTAATACGAACAAGGACCATAAATTGTATAAATTAAATACTTGGCGCTATTCAAAGTATCGCTTACTAACTAATTTTACAATAACTTTCAAAGATCGAGACTGATATAACATTCGCTAAGAGTAATACTCGTCCATAAAACTCAAAATTATTACATTAATCCACAAAATAAACTTCACAAAGGGTAATGGCATGGCAGAGATTGTGGTTCACTCGATAACACAAGTTAAGCAAAACTGCCCGCGGTTAGTAGTTGGATGGGTGACCGCTTTGCGAAAACCCATACCAGTGAACACTGCGTGTCGTTGTCACACCACCGAAAACGAGAAACCGAGGCAGCATATAACCTCAGCAATTGAGACCGCTTTACCAAAAAAACGTCACAAAAACTATGCATATAATCGAGAGGAGACCTGTGTACTAATTCCTTGATTATTTCACAAGAAGTACCAAAATACAAATAGTTGCTCACTGCTCAATGTTGGACAATTTATTACTGAAAGGATGGGATAGTGGCTTTCAAAATAACTCTAACTGGACACTACTCTTGCTACGACATATTGACATCCGCTGATTAGGCGGGTATTGAACTGGATCGAAATTCTAATAAACTGGAATTTCCCACTAACAAAACAATAAACCATTTACTGTTCGACATCTCTGAAAATTGTTTGCAATCTTTAATCGTTATAAACACAAATGCCGTTTATTACTATAATTGTCTGTATTGTAATCACAGGCGCAGATTTTTGATTGTAAGTTGAAGTGTCCTTCAATAAACATGAGGGATACAAATTAAAATCTCAATTTTTTTCAACAATTGAATTTCGATCCCAACTGACAATGGACACTTTTTATGCTGATATTGAGGTATTTGTCTAGTATCTACTATGAGAGCAATTTTTGAATTATAAAAGTTCAAACAATATGTTATTATGTTTGTCAAGTGGAGAAAATTTGGATATTAATATTTTGATGTTTGTTTCATTGATAATATGTCAACATGTTTGAGACACATTAACAATTGACAATGTATTGGGATATCGGCAATTAGATTGATTTGATAACCAAGGGCAGATTACTTGTTGAAACTATTCTGTTTGTTAACCGATCTATGAATGCGTTATATAACCATAATTTAATTATATACTTGTCTATGAAGCACATTGCGAATGATGTATGCGGTGTTTTCAGTGCATATTCAAAAATTAAAATTAATTACTGAAATTATAAATCTATAACGCCCGGGGTACCGCGGTAGTAACACTAAATAACTATAAATAATGTAATTATTTATTATGCAGTTGGTTTAATCTGAAGCTTAGTTTCACTCGAGCGCTGCAGTCGGATTTTAGTCGTAACTCAGACTCGATCTAGTATTGATAACATTGCTAGTAATTTTCGCGATTTGAAGTTGTTATATAAGCAAACTAGAAAGATTCAAAATGAGCAGTTTAGAAGACAGGCGAACTTATTTTGACATGATTTTCTTATATAAAATTTTCGATAATTTGCTTTACTGTAATAATATTATTTCATTGTTTAATTTTCATGTTCCACAAAAAATTACTAGATCTTGCAAACTTTTTAAGTTACCAAAAAGTAACACAAATAATTACAAATACTCCTGTGTTAACCGTATTATGTTTACTTACAACAATACAATTAGATCTGTTTAATATGTCTTTAAACTCTTTCAAGAAATGTTTAAAATCGTATGTACTGTAATTATATAATGGACTCTTGGTGTCTGTTTGCTGTATTTAATGTATGCTACTGATTGTAATTAGTGAGAACCTTTATTTGGCTTTTATTGAGCTGTTGGTTCTCCCATTTCCTTAAATAAAAAAAAAAATAAAAGTAGCTTGTATTATTCTAATAATAATTGTCTTATGGCAAGACGGGTGCTGAATTCAATTCATGAAGCACTCGATTCTGGAGTACAAATTTAGTAGCACTGTATCAGTATCAGAATAATATTGACTATCTGCTCACATGCTTCTGTTAGAAGTTCTATGAACGGATCTCAAGTGGGTTGTATTATCCTCAGTCAATGTAATTGTTAGATTGTTGTTAACTGATGCTTATGTGAAATTTGATACGCGATAGTTTGCTAGTCAACAGTTCTATTCGAGTGTTTATGTCTACAGAGTTAAATTTCATTTCTCGTATATGGTGTACCTATTAAATAAACTTAGTTACGGTGGAGTGTACGTTGGTAAGTTCGTGAACATGATGCAAAATTAACGCAATTAAAGAACCACCAAAGGAAAACAAATATAAAAAAGAAATGAAATATTATTTGTTTCATTATTATACATACTTTTATAATCTATAAATATGCAAATACGCAATTTTAACATACTTAATTTTATTTATATATTAGAAAGTGTCAAAATTAATTTGGCTAAAAATGTACCCAGGTATAGAGAATCTGTACTTTAAATATATAAATTTGAATATTAATCATATTTTACAGAACCTGTATAAAAAATCTCTTCATTTATTACTACGAATTCTGAAAGCTTTTTCAACTTATACAATTTTTAATATTGCAAAGTGGTTCTGTTTGAATAAACAATTAATCGTAAAATTATAAATTTATTCTTTAGCTACGAAAATATATACAATACACATTATGTTTATTTATCATTATGATATTTTGTTTCAACGATATTATGGTCGTAGTTTTCGACTGTTTCGAACTTTAGACCATTCCTTTCAACGTAACTAAAAAATCTGTTGTGGGCACCACAATACCTCTCACCATAGATTTCTTATCAAACAATGCAGAAACACGGACCACCACTATCAAGAAACGCTCACCCATTCAAAAAATTATGACACATGTCCAAAAATTACATTTTAACCGTTGTTTTGTTTTTCCAAAAAACAGGTTAGTAGATTTAAACGAAAATATCAAAAAATAATTTTTCTTTAACGTGATGTAATTCATAAATGGTGACAATAAGAGGAAAATGTTTCAAACAATAATTGTAGAAAATAATATTTGAAACATTATTCTAATAAGAAAATGTTCATAAAACAATAATTTACTGAAATATTTAAGAATAACTTGACAGAGTTTCACGTAAAATACCACTTCCAGTTATTAGATTATCACCCAAATCTAATCAGCTCTTCCAAAGGGGATATCATTGATATATACAAAATATCAAAATTTTCAGTTTAGTAGTTTTTGAGAAACTGTAACTCCAGAGATCCACACAGACTGGCAGACCTAAATTCTAGGGACCCTAAAACGTGCTCATCCACTGAAAACTTACTACCCAATTTTTAGCATGATTCCTATACTTCCTTTACAGGATGTGGCTGGAGGTAAAAAATGTCATTGTAAAGATACGAACATCTAACCTAATCTTGTTTCAAATAAACTAGAAATGTTTGCCAACAAAATAATTTTTTTTTATTCGCAATTATTTATTAATCAGTGGTATCCTTGGAGGAAAGAATATAAAGCAGAAAGCGTTAGCGAGCGATAATGAAGCCGCTTCCCCCACTGCAACCAGAACCGCTGTTATCGCGTTGTTATAGAAACCATTAGCATTTGACAGCCGTACTGTTTTTTCTGAGCCATGGTTTCCAGGCGTCCGCCCTCACCAGGTTACTTTACCCTTACAAATAATATAAGCTTATGCTCTCTCCTTTATCTTCTTTCCTCCAAGGTGGTATCTATTTTGAAATTAAATTTGAAGTAAAATTTAAATTAATAATATTTCCGGGCAGTTAAAGGAGAACAGCATCACAGTAACGCATCAGACTATAGCATGAAATCCTCGGTTCGAATCTGATTGCCAACAGTTGCCATTTTAATCCCCTCTACTAACATATTTGGGGGCAAGACTTAATAACTGATAACCGCACTTCATTCACAAAAATATATTACTGTAATCTGCGAAAGCAGAGTGCCACACCAGAAATTTGTAAATGGTGTGATGATATATTTAATTATTTTAATTGAAATATTCATTAATGTTTTTATACACCTATATTTAGAACACATTAGTAATTTTTTTTTAATTATTCCGTTTGTCATGAAATATATTCATAATTACCATCAACATTATAAATTTAAAATGTCCACTTTAAAATATTAATTTAACTAAAACTTTTGTAGCCTGCTCTTCCATTTCACCGTTTCTAATCCAATATTTAATTAAATCACATAACTAAATCAAATTTGTCGATAATGAAAATTGAATCTAGTTCGTCAGTGCATTTCCTCCTAGAGCAGGACACCAGTTTGCTTTCAAAATAATGCGTCGCAAGGAACATTAATTATAGGAACAAACGTCACAGTTGACAAATAGCGATGTCATTACTTGCTAAATTTATTAATGCGCTGCGTTTACCAAAACGAATAGTCCTGTCACATCAACCCACAATAAGGACAAATAGTTGAAAGGATTTCATGACCTAAATAATTCAGACGGTCTTTCCCCTGCACCAGGCCGAGATAAGTGTTTTTGGTCTAAAAATATTTGGTTGAATGAATGAAATGTCGGGAGGACGCATATAATTTGGGTTATGTGAAAATGGAAAGCGATGTAATTATTTTAATATGTTTTTAATTCAATTACCTAGTAGACCTTCATACTTGATAAATTATTAGTTGCCTATTGATTTTATGAGTTTGTTAGTATCGAAAGTATCTACTATTTAGATATATGGTAATATTTTATTGTAACAATAAAATTAAATCGACAAAATAGTTACATTTGACATTTTACGACAATAATAAGTAAGATTTTTATTACTGTTCGATACATATACAGGCTGCAACGTTATAAACGGGCCATAAGCATTTAACATGGGAAATCAATTTTTTCTTACGCAAAATTGGCTAATTATTAGGCAAATAAATGTAGATAACTAACCCTGAAACGTTATACTGGGGTCTAAGAAAACCTACAATTATCAAAACTCTCTTCCACCTGCGCAGCATTCGCATAACTTCGATACTACCTCGTTGTAAATTCATTTTGTATAATTTTAAACAAATATTTAATATGTAAAATACCTATGTGTTTGTTTCCATAATACAAAATTAAAAAGTTTAGTTTTAGCAAAATGCTGTACTTTGAATAATATACAGGGTGTTCATTTTTAAGTGGCTACCATTGCGATCTCGAGTACTAGAAGAGATACGAAGTTGGTTAAATTAGCAAAGAATCTATATTTCACATAGGTATTTCAATGATAAACTGAAAAAAGAAATTCAACCAGTGGTTCTAAAAATATGGATACCAACTTTTCTATTTTAAATAGAAACATATATTTTTTATTTGTGCATTCAATAGAGCTCTTTATTCTGAATCCAACGATATAAAATTTTCATACCCTTACATAACAAAATTTTCGAAAAAAAATTAATAAAATTTTGAACTAATTTTTCCTAAATATGATATTAATTAGAGTGCCATGAATGAAACAAGTGAATATTTTGTTTATTTTCTCATTTAACAGAAGCAATAAACAAAATATTCACTTTTTTCATTCATGGCACTCTAATTAATATCATATTTAGGAAAAATTAATTCAAAATATTAATTTTTTTTTCGAAAATTTTGTTATGTAAGGGTATAAAAATTTTATATCGTTGGATTCAGAATAACGAGCTCTATTGAATGAGCAAATAAAATATATATGTTTCTATTTAAAATAGAAAAGTTGGTATCCATATTTTGAGAACCACTGGTTGAATTTCTTTTTTCAGTTTATCATTGAAATACCTATGTGAAATAGAGATTCTTTGCTAATTTAACCAACTTCGTATCTCTTCTAGTTCTCGAGATCGCAATGCTAGCCACTTAAAAATGAACACCCTGTATATGGTTCAAAAAGGTTATTAACTGTTTAATGTCTTTCTGTAATACTAAAAAAATATTCCATAAGTAAAAGCCCTAGAAAAATTACATTCGGATGTATGAAAATACACTCATAAAAATAACTTCTTGATTCAAGAAATTTTTCAGTTTTCCTTTGGTCATTCTTTTAAGAAAATTTAATTTCTTACAAAAACTTTAGGTTCAATTCAAAAAAATATAAATTTTATTTATCTTTTTCTGCATTGAAAGAAAATGAATATATTTTAAATTATGTTTTAAAAAATAATGAAAAAGAAGAAAAGAAGAAGAAACGATATCATTTTGAATTTAAACTGCTCCTTTTCAAACTACTTCGTCCCCATAATGAAAACAAAAGTTTTCAATGAAAACGAAATCGGATTGGCACTATTCAAATCAATTTTTCTTTTCACTGGACAGGAATCTGTTTGTTCCAAGAAAACATTTTGAACAGTTTAGTGTTTCTTTTCTTGGGTTTTTCAGACCCCAGTGTGTCATTTGTCTAACTGTGAAAGTAGTGTATCGGTCCAGGGTTAAATTCTGCATTCAACTCAATAATCACATTTTATTTTACTCGTTTTGTAACCGAAATAATCGGTTTTAAAGCTTTATAATATTTGCTTCTCTATAGTGACAGTCATAAGCCACTTTTGGTTAAGGAAATAGTTATTTACTTTACAAGTGGGCAAAGTAAGGAATTACCCACGTGTGAAATATAACGTTTTATCCAACATCTCTTAACATATGCAAAATTTATTAAAGAAATTTGACAGACATATGCTTAAATTAATTAAAATGTCAATCGAAGTGGTTACCATTGTGTGTTATTATTATTGTTATTAGCAGAAAATTACTCACTAGTTACTTTTCTTAAAATTATACCCACTAGTGGGTAATCTGTTACTTTCCTTTTTTAAATTGCCATAGTTATAGAGCATTTATTGAGAGGTGTTGGATAAAACTTATTTCTCATATCAAACGCCTATGGCCAGATTTTCCTATTACACCCGTATAAGTAGTTGTGATTTATTCTTAACTTATTTATACATTTAAATCATTTATTACAATCTAGAAGCTCAACCACCATATTCTCAAAGCAGACTAAGAACCAGTTTTTAAATTATTTTTTTTAATTTTTACCTCTTATACATATACGTAACGTAAGGGATATTGTGGCGGGTCAAAAATTTTAATAGATATTAACAATTTATATACGTGTGTGACGATGTTTTCGTCCACATTAACTCAAAACTAATGACATATTTTAAAAAATTTCATACATAGAATATGGACGTTGATGGTACAGGCTAATTAGATTCATTAAGCGAAAGTGGTAGTTTACGTAATAGGTCCTCAAACCTATCATTTGATTTATTTTAAATTTTGTTAAAACAACAAAGATTAAATTAATATTGGCTACATTTTTATATTAATATGTTGAATCTGTCTAAAAGTATTTTAACAAATTCAGGTAGGTACATAATATAACCAATCTATCGTCGTTTGTACCGACGTTCAATAAAAAAAATACTACCTTCATAAATGATAAATAGAATTCTCATTTTAATTACAAATATCTTCATAGATAGATAAATCCATGTACAACAAATAAAATTATGTATTTCCTACCTTATATCCATCCACTGTAGTTTTGGGTTCTCATAGTTTCCAGTAGAAAGATCACTTACATTGCTTTCACTGTGTTTACTTAAGTTTTTGCACGAAAAATAAACGAATGAATGCGAATGCATATAATGTAAATGTTGCTATGGCATCTGAAGAAACTAGTAAACAAAATACTGCATTTCCAACACTGCACACTGCACTGCACTATCACTTATTTTATTGGAAAAAAGCATCACAAAAATCAAGTATTCTTATAGCTTATGCATCAAAACAACAAATGAACGATTGTCTATCACCGCGTACGAGATCCACGCAGCAAATTATGTCCGAACAAGTCGAGTTAATTTCAAGATCGCGCTTGCTTTGCTCTACGTATAAAATAAATGTAAAAAAATATTTGAGTATTTATATTTACTGTGAATGCAGAATAATAAGATGTGTTCAACACAAATTTATTAGTTTGCCAGAATATTTAATTGTTACACATTTTGTTTTACTAGAAATGAAAACAAATAACTTTGTATTTGAAGCTTTGGTTTCACCATTCGAAAATAAAAATATTAAATTCATCGTTAAATAATAGTATTTTATGTATCTAGAACGAAAAGTGAATCATTAAGGTATGAGCAAGTTGTTTACGGCCGAGGCGGGTAGCCGAGGCCGTAATTACTTGCGAGGACCTTAAAGTCACTTTTCGTTCGCGGTGCATACAAAATTTTATTTCATACTGGTTACTAAAGTTGTTAAATTATAGAACTTATTAACAGAAATTATCAAAAATTCATAGAAATATGAGTTGATATAAGTAGGCTAAATAACAATTTCTATAGGAACAAGTATTTGTTTATAAATAATGAACCAATTAAAACTCAAATTTTACTTTAAAGTCCTAGGACTTTAAAGTTTCACTTTTCGTACGATAAATAGTCCGAAAAATGTAACACAAGTAACCAGTATGACATAAATATTTTTATCTGCTTCCTAATACTTCTTTTGAGAAAAAATGTATCATAAAATGACTTCAATCATAATATGAATAACCTATTTTTTTTTTTTGCTGATTGCCATTAAAGTTTCTTTACGGACTAATAACTGTCTGTAAAGTGTGACCATTTTATAATATTTTGTAATATCAATGGTTATATCTCAAGTGCATGACAAATACCTCAATATTTTCTCGAGTACACGAGAGAAAATATTCTGATTGTAAATACATGGCAAATGCCATGCACGAGGGATATATTGGATGAATATTTTTCGAGGAATATTTCAGTCATTATTTTAAATTATTGAACATTTAATATTTATTTCAATCTGATACATAAACGTCCGTTATTTTGTCTTTGCGTCAGACCTATGACTTTGATAAATGTTATTTGACATATTACTTTAAAAATGAGTAATCAGCGTTTTGAAAGTAATTGTTTTGAATAAATAGATGGAAAAATTGAAGATATTATCCCTTTTGCCATTTTAAAACGAATAAATTAAACTATTCCTCTTTGCGTTTACAATTATTATAAATATTCGGGAATTGCGTTTATGCAATTTCAAGGGCGATAACGGATTTCGCGGCCAAGGTGTACACACTATTTTTTATGCAACCGTAGAAAATTTTAATTACAAATTTTAAACAGTTTTAATGTAAAAAGTGGCTATGGGATTGACATTTGATATAAACAAAACAATTAGTTTCGATAAAATAATGTCAATTCTCAAGTTCAAAAGTGCAAATAATCACTAATATTCGATTGTCATTGATCGAAATTCAATTTGATTAGTTGAAATTTTTCGAAGGAAATATTCATATATATTCTAAGATTGCATTATTCTACATCTGGCTATTTTTCCACGGAGAATTATTTTCCTTTCCTATCTATTATTCTATTCTCATAAAGGTATCTACAAAACCGTAAAACAAAGATATTTTTATAAAACATTAAAAATATAAACAAAACTTGCGAGGCTGGCTTTTGTTTTATAAATTACTCGAGCGAATTTGAAAAGTTCTTTACTTTACTCTTTACACTTAACTTTATTTCGACTTGCCATTGTTTATAATTAAACTGGGACAAAATATAAACTTCAAGGAACAATTGCTCTACCCATATAAGCAGCACAAATGATTATAGTTCAGAAGTTCATTAAAACTTTGATTGTATTTGGCAATACCGCTACGAGTATCCGCGTTCATTTATATCTATGTAGACTGTACAGTTAATGTTATTTATACAAGAATGTTTTAGCATTAATCTAGAAGTTCAAAGTAAATTAACTAAGTCGCCAAAGGGTGTTGATAGAATAACTCGATTATGTATTCTCCAATCAGAGACCTGTGGCTAAAACTATCTTTGTTTGTTGTACCTTCATGATAGGATTTACCTTCACACAAAAATAAATTTACTCCACATGGAAAATAATTAAGTTTGTAATAGAATTCGGCCATCGTAATTAAATTTGGCACGCAAACAATTTAAGAGTAGAGGCCTATACACTGATAAATATATTTTCTTGGAATAAACAGATTACTCTTAAATAAAGAGAATAATTGATTTGAATAGTGCCAATCCGATTTCGTTTTCATTGAAAACTGTTGTAGGTATAATAAATATTCTCTTGTATAAGAATTAATTTAGTTTGAAGGAACATATCAAAGTATTCAACTAAGACTCATTATGGGGACGAAATAGTTTGAATAGGAGTAGCTTTAATGGGGTATGTGACCATAATCGAATTTCAATGTATACGCCATAGAATATGAATGTTCTTCATTGTAGTTTCTTATTACAACAATAAAAACTGTACATTATTTTGTAATAATAATGTTATTAGCAATTTTGTGTTTTGGAGAAGGGATATGTGACGTCACTGTGGCCGAGGAAAATATTGTACTGCGCTGTACGCTTGGCCCGCTGATCTATATCTATTTCTTTCCTTTACAGTATCTCTGGCTTTTTCTGGCACCATACCTATTCAGAAGACACAGTGACGTCTCACATCCCCTCTCCAAATCTTTAAAAATTAATTTCTCGTTAACAATAAACAATTAATTGATTTAAAAAAATACGGGTATTTTATTTTTGTATCTAGTATCATGTAATGTCAGAAAAAAAAATTGGTCACATACCCCATTCAAAATGATATCGTTTTAAATAAAAACGTTTTGTTTAAAATTAAAACGACTAAGAAAATTAAAATATATTAATTTGCTTTCAAAGCAGAAAAAAGAAAATAAATAAAATTTATATTGTTTTAAATTGAACCTAATCATTTTGTAAGAAATAAAATTTTCTTCAACGAACGCATGCGAAAGGAAAACTGAAAACTTTCTTGAAACAAGAAGTTTTTTTATGAGTGTATAAATATACTTTATTTGGTGTTGAAAATAATGTGAATTAATTGACAGGCAAAACACTATACTAACTATAATTCTTATAGTATACGAGTACATTAATTCTAAAATGTTGGAAACATTTCTATTCTAACAATAAAAATATTGATATACAATATACCTATATTCTTTAGTAAATGATATACCTCGACAAACCGAATTTGTCCCTGAAAGTGTGACTCCGGAAACCGCTAGTATCGCCTGTACATTCAGTGACAAAAGTTAAAAACCGGTTTATTTAAATAATCAATTTCAAACAATACGATTTAACTATTGCATTCAATAAATGAAACACGATTGTTTAATTCAACATGTTATCTCCACCATACTCTCAAACTAAAACTAACACTTCTTTTCTGAACTGTACCGACATGTCACTGAGGGAGAGTTTTCATTTCGATACGCAATTTTTTGTTTTAGAAGATTGGTACTAGATGACATTTACTTTAATTAAAATATTAAATGAATCCGAATTGACATGAACAAATAATTTAATAAATGTCAATTCAGTTTTGCCAACTATAACGTTACACATACAAATTTCCCTAAATCGACTCGGTTTAAAATTGAAGTTTTTTTAAAATATTTTATGTATGATCATGTGATATATCCTACATATCCCACTCATTTCAGAGAAGTAAAGACTTACATTACCGCACTAGTGCTTTTTCAATATTACCACACTGTTTATTTGGTCATCATTTTAAAAACCATTCCGGGGTCTGTTGCTACTTTGATTTGAAATTAATTAAATTTTAATTTTAATAAAAATATACCAATTTAACAATTTTACAAAATTCTGAACGATTTTAAATAAAATTTTATACGTAATACGTGAGTTACTACATGATTACCGCACTTATGTTGTACTTAAGCCAACGACTTCGTTGTGCAACTTTCACATGCGTGCGATAATCTTGTATATATCCCACTAAACATAAATAATTATTAGTATACATATAAAAGACGAAAAATATAAAAAGTAGTATAAAGGACTGATTATATAAGACTTTCTTTTTCATACACTAATTAGTTTTAGTTTTAAAGTATGGTATATTTTTTGGGTAAATATATTTGCTTATTTATTTTTTAATAAACAATTATGCTAAATAAATTCCAACAGTATCTTTGTGTTATGTATAATCTGTCATTTAAATAAACCGTGCATAACAAGACTCAATTTTATGCTAAGGATTGTATTTAGGAAGTTAAATGAATTGTTTGTTTTGAACAAAACACGCAAAGAGATTAGAAAAATATATGTTAGAAATTACGAGTTCGTATTGTGAGAGAATTTGTGTAACTTTCAAAGCTTAATAAAATTTCTCTAAATTGAAAACATAAATAGAAAACCTAAATCCGATTGCAGGGGCTTAGATCGTAGTTTCTCTTCGTCACGCAACATTTCTCAGAATTGTTCTGACATATAATCTAATATTCTGTCTTGAATTTTCAGGTACGTGGAGTAGAAATAGGTATAGTTTTATTAGTATTAGTAGTTTGGGTGGCGGCAATAGCATTATTCTTCAACCGCTGGGGTAAGATAAGGATGTTACTGCCATACCAGCCCGACTACAAGGAGCAGCTAAAGGTTCCTGGCTCCGCCGCCTGCGCCGCTGCTGTCGCCGCAGGAAACACTTGCAACCACCACTCGGGTGAACACATTTGCTCACAGGTAAGCTGCGCATGCGCTTGTCGCTTCAGATTTTTCTCCATCTACGTCTCTGAGTTTCATTCTTTGTTTCTTCTATCTATCGCAGCTCATTTTGGTTTCTCTTTGTTATACATTTAACTTTCTCTTGTTTGTGATCGGATGTAATTATATGTCGGCCGTGGAAATGCATTTGGTAGGATTTGAACGATTTCTAGGTTATGTTACCGAAAATTGGAATTTGTAAGATGTAATATCTAACATAATATCCGTTTTGAAATAAATCTATTACTTATAAGATATACAAAACGATTATTTTGTTTTGTATTGCCATTAAAGTTCATTTATGTTCTCTTTCTAGGATGAAGATCAAGTCACAGATCAGCTGTCATTTTTTGACTGTTATTCGAAACATAACCTCACAAAAGTAATTTACATTTTTAATTATTACTTACTTAAGTACGAAATTTTTACTCTTTGAAAATGGAAAAATAAAATTGAATTTTGATGTATCATTTTTGTAATAAATATTCAAAAGCTGTAATCTGCAACTGGTTTGTCATTAGTTTGACATTAATTTGATCTGCATTCTAGAAACTGAGTAACTAACAAACTTTACGTTATTACTGTCATCAATTAGATTATGCAGTTGAAATTAATTGATTTCAAATTTATAAATATGGAGAATCAGAGCTGAAAGTAGCACACATACAGTTTACAGATTATAACTTCTTTAATTTCCTGTCAAAGAGTTAAACTTCGTAACTACGTTTCTGTGTTTACAACAATAATCAAGTAATAGATTAGCAAAACAGTTGCTGTTTGATATTGTTAGAAGTACAGAAACCATGCCTGCAGGTTCAACTGTTTGGCAGACAGTTGAACATTTGGTACATGTTAATTTCAGTCCTGATTTCCCTTATTGTTTATTTAATAGCTTTGATGCAGTATCAATCTATCAGTCATCCATTTTTAAATCATTTATGCTACAAATATTTATTTAATTATTGTTTGAATCATCTTCCAGAAGAATATTTGTTTTGTTCGTTTTATTTTTAGGTTAGTTTTCTTATTGATTACAGTGACAGAAGTAATAGGTATAATAAATACAAAAAGTAAAATAATTTAAAAATATATTCCGTACAGAGAGGAAGTAATCAATAAACCGTGTGACACTTTATTGTTTTATTTCAGTTTGATTGAACAACATTAAATCCGTTATGTTTGACTTTGGTTGTTTAGTTAGCGGAGTACGAACGCACAATGGCTGAATGTTGTTGCGATTTTGAGGGTATAGAGGTGACCTACACCCCGGGCAACTCGGAGGAGAGCCCCTGATATTTCCTTGCTTTAGATCAAGCATCAGGGTGAGCTTCTGGAAAAACGGACATCACTGTTCCGTTTCCCTTACAGGCTGTTGAACAAAGGCTAGAAATTCTCACAGGCTTCTTGACAACAGACTTCTGAATTTACTCTAAACGCAATAACGCTGTGATAAACCATTTAATAACACAGATAATTTCTACATTATTTCATTTTTAATAAAACATTTTTCTAATAAAAGAAGGGAAAAAAATATTTAATGAAAACTAAATTATAAAGCTATGGTCCAGTAAACACTCTTGTTTAATATTATTTTAATAATAACGCTCTGAAACTTTCCGAATCTCATTTTTGAATATCTTTTTGTGAAAATAACTCCTTGGTAACGCAACGGACTGTGGATCGTGAGATCCTCAGTTCGAATCCCACAGCCGACAGTTGCCAATTTGTATTTATCCCTGTGGTTCCCCCTCCACTAACAACTTTCGGTGCTATGACTTAATGGCTGGTAACCGCATTTCATTGGCAAAAACATATCACTCACAGAGTACCATACCTATAATGAGTAAAAAGCGTGATGATATGTTTATTTTATTTTTGATGGATTTTTTCTCTATAAAATAAATATTTATATATTTATAAATCTTGTTTTATTTGTAAAATCACCTTAAAAACGATAATGAATATTTTTATGTTGCAATTTAAAGCTTACGATGCAAAAATAAATATACCATTACGCCATTTACACTTTTTCAGTGAAGCACTCTGCTTCGCCCCCGAATGATATGAAATTACAATTGTCGGTTGTAGGATTCGAACTGAGAATCGCATAATCTTTTAGTTAAATGTTTTTTTTTTATAACGTAATTCCAGAACTTCGGACAGCACTAAAATTATTCTCTAAGTATAACCGCAGTATAAACTCTGTACTACTAAACTCTATAGGTACTACTACTGCTTATAGTATAACCACAAACAGAACAGTAGTACCTACCAGCCATAGAAAATTAGTTCTTTTTTTTTTCAAGTTACTGTACATAAAACTTTTCAAACAAAAGTTGAAGAAAATAAAATTTTTAATTTATAAATAAACCCTGGAACAAATACATAGGTGACGCAATGCGCAAGTGCGGAAGAAAAAAATGTACTATCCAATAATATCGTTCGCCAAACTTATGCGGGTCGAGCGGGCAATTCAAATACTATACATTATACTACCCGTCAAAATTATACATAATTTTGTCACGAGGTGTATTATTAATTCATTTACGAATTATTAGTTATTCGTTAAAGAATTTCCATTTCTTAATCTTCTCGATACCATGATAATATGGCTTAAGTTTGGAGAGCGTTATGATTGGCCTGCAGTGCGCAGACTTCTAAATGCGTCATTTATATATTTACGCTCGTGTTACTCTACGTATGTACCTTTTAAAGTCACAGTTGACAAGAATCATAGTTGCTTTATTAATTTATTATATTATATCGAATTATGTAGATATGCAACTGTAATACATATATTGTAAATGGAAACAATTTTGTCTAATCGGAACAAGTATGTAAACTGAGGAAACAAAAATTACTGGTTTTCTATGTTAAATGTCTAATTTTATCCTGTATAATATAGCAGTTAAAAATAATTAAATTAAAAAGTTATGTCGGAATAGCTTTACAAAAGTTATTTGTTCTATAATCTGGATTGTGTAATATATCAATTTTAAAAGCTACCTCAGGTGCATATAATTCGATTACTTTTATAATAATTTCTGAAACTTCGTACTTTATAAATGATAACTAAAACCACAAAGTTACACATAAAATGATGCAGAAATTGTCTAACATCATAAATAACCTGATTCATTAAAAGTTATATGAATTGGGAGTCTGTTTTCAAAGCTCAACACCCACTAATTAGCTTTGCTCTCTGTTGGATAAAAGAAAATCAGAACTCACATCCGGGGAACACATCAACGTCATTTTAATTACCCCGGTGGATATGTGAACACGTTTACATGAACGTTGTGTGTTACGTATAACACTAATGAGAACGTTCGAAAATAATTACCTACACTGGGCCTCGTATCGCACACATGTAGTAATACAACGTTTATGACAGTACTTTGGTGCATTTGTTTCTTGTTTGAATCGTTTTTGCTCTAGAGAGCTAGTGAATATTTTATTGGGTGTTAATAAAAGATCAAACATAAATCTAACTAATTTACTGTTAGGTTTAATCAATATTGTGTCTGTGACTGACAATCCATACCAATAATTTTATTATTTTTTCATGCTTATTTTGGCACAGAAATATTTGGCAATCTGCAGACTTTTGCTTTGGAAAGGAGGGTTACAATTAAAATATTAATACTAGACTTGTTATATTGATAAAATTTGGACAAAACTATATCCCAACTAGTGACGTGATTCCTGATTCCGATATCTTAATTCCAAAAAGAAAATTCCTGAATAATTTTATGAAGTAGTAGAAAAAACAAAGACTAGCATCAAGGTTTACTCCTAAGGCCAAGACTTCATTAACTTTTTTAACTTCAAAACGAAGATAAGTTTAAGAAACTGGAATATTTTCGGGCGTAGGAAAATAATACTGAAAAGTATCATTATTCTCAAAAATTTCTTACTTGCAACAATTTCAAATTCGTTCTTAAACATAAATTAAGAGCAATAATTTTACATAAATTTTAAGAGCAAAACATTTCCTGATTATGTTGCACTTGCAACTAATGAACTTAGCCAATTTTATGAACTTCTATCATAATTCCTCATTTTTTCCTTTCTATCTTCTTCTTTTAAATATATGTATTTAGTACAGCAAATTAAGTTATTAATTTTGTTATAAATAAATGTGTGAATATATCTAGAGATGCTCGATTGAGTGTTAGTGTATGATGATAAATGTAGGGTGTGCCTGAAGAATCATGAACGACGTATAACTGCTGTAGAAATCAAATATTTGAGAGGAGTGTGTGAATATACGAAACGTGATCGTATCCGGAACACATTGGTGCATGGTAAGAATGAGATTGAGAAGAATGTTGTTAAGAAAATAAGAGTGAGTCAGTTGAAGTGGTTGGAAATGAAAAGTTGGTGAAACTAATATATGTGGGTGAGATTGAAGGTGAATGATTGCGTGGGCATCCGAGGAATATTTGGTTAGGTATGATTGATAGTATGTTGCGTGAACGAAAGATTCCAAGTGTGAAAAATAGACGAGAATGTATGAATCGCACTATGAATGTGGATAAGGCGAAAGTGGTGTGTCAGGATAGAAATGTTGGTTGACTGTGTTTCTGGGTTCGTGCTACCCCACTGAGTGGGATATAGCGTGACGTTATGTTTGTATGTATGAATGAAATAAATATATTTTGTACGTAGTTCGATGTTACATCCGTAAAATTATGCCCCCCAATGATACTACTGGTTACTAAAAACGAAGTAAAAAAATTTTGGCTGTAAAAGTTGAACTAAAGGTTTACCCTATATTTTCCCATATAACGTTGTTAAATGAAAAAATCATACGTAATAAGTTAATGATAGAGTATATTCGTTGATGGACATGTACGTTATTAATAATGAGGAATAAATGAGCTAGATATGATTCAGTGTTCACAATCTATCATTGTTAATGATTAATGAAAATTCTTATTCAAAATTTCATTATCCTAAAAGTTTATAATTTTAGTACCTATTATTTTATTTTGTGTTTGACTCCTTTTCGGCAGTAATTATTATATTTTTATACACCTAATTTAATATACAAATACCTGCACAAATCATTATATTACGTATTTCTGTTTAATGAAGACAAATGTTATAAGTATAAATATTTTAAATAGGTTCATATATTATGTAATTTGTATCTTGTATTACCAATCTCAAATACCAAATACCTACATATTTTTTGTGAACACGTGCTTTTCTTTTTTGTAAATTAAGGTACCTATACAATATTTATGGAAATATTACTTCAATGCCATAGTCCATTATCATTTATAAAACATTCAAACAAGAATCAATAAAACTAAACCGCACTTGTTGGCAATTAAACTATTAGAAATTAATATCCGTAGTCTTTTATTCAACAGTCACAGCAAAGTTACTCACATCGGATGATTATGTTGCATTCTGTATATAATCAATAGTCTGTACCCACAATATCAGTCATTGAGCAAAATCATTCGCTTCTTAAAATTATTTTCTGTTCCGAGCATTGGCAAATCCGTAGCGTAATTGTAGGACGCTTCAGCTTGTTGTAAATCACTTCAAATCTTCAAACTGTAGATCTAGGCAGAAGACATAACCTCAAACACAAGTTGACAGATGTAGTTCTGGAAATTTTAGGACTTTCCCAGAATAGAACGTGTAGGATTTTAGAAAATCGGCTGAACTATAGATGACGAAACGGCAGACATATATTCTTTGAATGAATTTTTATTGTTTTTATTCGTTTGTTCTGTTACCTTTTATAAAATGACGCATAAAAACGTATTAATCTTGAAAAGCCCTCTCATTTTAATTTAATTAAAACCAGATTGTCCCGAGATTCCGGGATTTAATTACAAATATATATTAAAAATTTATTTTACATGATATTTCTTTTAGCATAATTGAAATTCCATTTGCATTACTTTATTATTAATGCAGCAACTTAAATATGAAATATACTATAATAGGTAGTAACTATTTGTTGACTAACATAATTTCTGGACGTTAATGCTTTTTAAAATGTAACATTATTTATTGAAAAACTTTATGTTTTTCAAAATGTTAGGCAACAAAAATATAGCAAACAATACTACATAAAAGTTTTAAAAGTAATAAAAGTTTTATCTTGTATAATGAAATTTTTAATGCATAAAAACATAAAATTCTGTTTGCTCAGGCACTACGTACCTTTTTTTTTTTAAACATGAAAAGTGAAAAAATTCCGAATAAAACTTTATGATCCTATAAAAATAAATCCTCTTATGCCATTAGGATACAACTGGCGCTAATCAGTTTTGATTTCTAATCGATGTCCGATAATTGGTTAATACCCAGACCAGCAACATCATGAAACTAATTAGTAATCAGCAAACCCACAACGCTATACAAATTTGGCTGCAGATTTACATTTTCATTAGTACTCGTATTTAGTCCTGTAGAGAATGTTGAAAATTAGGAAAATTTATGTTACAAACAAGTTTTAATTTAACTAAAACTGAAATATCATGCTTCATTTGCGAGTATATTTAGATAAATAATTAATTACTACCTAGTTTCAGTTGGTAAGCAACAATTTAACATGTTACTATTAAATGCTGGACAAACACAGGAGGTAGGATTTGGATTTAATTAAATTTTATACCACGCAACCGAGAGATTAATGAGTAAATCATATTTAAAATATATGACTTCTTTGTACTATAGTATTAATTCATACATTTATTTTAATCAAATAATAATACATAGATTAGGTTTCAATTAGTTTCATTTCAATTCAGGGGATTCAATTCTAGCTACCCCGTATTTTGTTACCCTAAAATAACATTTTTACTGTTACCATTATGTGCTAATGTTAAAAAAGGTTTTAATGAAGTTGTAATTAAAATTATGAATACTCAATAATCTTTAAATTAAAATCAAAAGGAAATTACGACAGATTAAGTAACTTGATTTACAAGTATTAAACTTTGTAGACAACAGAGTCTAATCAATTAATTTCATATATTATTCAGTGCATAAGATCAGCAATAAAGACAAAACGATGTCCAACCCCGGAAGAAATGCTCGCGTAAGTCTATAAAAAAAAATAACGTTAAGGGTTGACGTTTAAAAATTGTACAATCCAAACCAATAGTTCTTCTATTTATTCATGATAGCGAGAGAATATGGAACTAAATTAAACTTAAGACAAGTCGACTTTATAGGGTGTGATGATTTGTTTAAAGTACTTATTTCGCATCCATTTTATAATTTCATTTAAAATTCTTTATTGAACTCAATGCCAGACTTAGATTGTTGGAGCCCATGAGCAGTGAAATTTTGGTGCCTCCCAACCAAATTATAATTCCTTTTGATTATTACAATTACAAAATGCTACAGATTATTTTTTATCATTTCATAAATCCAGTGAAACGTGTTATTGTTTGTTACATGCCTGCGTTTAAACTACCTTTCGAGTAAAGCTGGGAATAATATTTTAAAGAATTTTATTCTCTTCAATGATGTTGAAATTATTAGGCTTGTTTCTTGTTAGCGTTTTAGTTAAAATTGAGTAGAATTTGGGGAAATATATTTTGAACCCAGATAGTACAGGTATCAGTAGCAGAATCCGAAGCCACAGCTTTCAGAACTGGATATCGATGTCAACATATGTTGTAAAATATGCATTTGAAAATTTAAATTAGTACCGAATCTACAGAACTGTGTTTCATTTATTATATAAATTTTGCATAACCTGATTTTGGTGCAATATACGAATTCGAGTACAACGTAAATAACAAGCCTCTTGGTTTTATTATATTTTTTTTAATTACATTAATTAAACTAACAGCATTCCATACAATCTAAATCAAAATAATTGAATAAATCCAGCATTCTGTCAGTGCAAATTTATCGAACAATTTTAGCAGCTGTTTAACGGGAATCCAAATAAATAGTGATTAAATGGAACAATGCGTAATAATCCAGTGTGTTGACTTGTGGGCAGCATTGTTATGCAACGTTTTTATGCGTCATTTCCTGTGGTCCTGGCGGTCCTAACCGTTCTGGCTTGTACTGAATCCAATCCCGTCGCATGCCGTGCAACAACTCGCAGACCGCCGCAACCGCGCGTTTCCTCGCTGTCGCTCCTCTCTGTGTCGTCTGTGTAAGTGTGTTCGTTCCTACTGAAGGGCCGCGTCTGTTTGGGCTGTTGCTAGGAGGGGTGCTGCATGTTGGATCGGTGTTTCCGCTATCCGCGCAGGTCGCGAGAATCTCGAGATTGCGGATGCCAGTTCGCTCTTTTGCATCGGGCAGACACCTAACCAGAGCTCGGTGCTGCAGCTGTAAGTCCACAACCAAACAGTACTTTCTATTTTCTCTTTTCAATCAAACATACTACATCGACATCCGGATTAGTATTGCAGCAGCATTGCACTCGAACTACTTTTATATTGATGTTACTACTATCGAATCGCGCTCGATCTTACACCCCTACTCTGGCATCACTCAGTTTCTGGGATAATCTGATTAACTAAAAAGTTTATGAACGATTTTAAGTGGATATCTTGAATTCTTCGATCAAGTTGGAAACTAACTAAATAGTCGGAAATGCAGTCTATTGATTTTCCAATCTATTTATTTTAAACCCACCACAGTACAGTTACAATTTAACCATCATTTGACTTTTAACCGCTATGCATAAACGTAAATTTGACTAGTTTTTATTTTTATAAATTAAATCCCTATTTAAAACCAAAGTTGTGTATTACCAAAGTTGTGTATTACCAAATTTGTATTTTTAAAATAACTGAAAGTGAATCAATAACAAAAAATCCGAGAGCTCAATAGGAATTTATACCTTCAGGTATTTTCCGTTTAACCTTATGTTATAATTTTAACGCAGTAACAGATTCCCCGGTATCTACATTAGCGCCATCTATAGCCGATGAAACAAAAACTGCAGGAAGTTAACTTCAGTTCTGTCAGTTATTATAGCATTTGGCAGCAGCCATATGTTTTCCATTGGCAGATAACCAAAGTAATAAATCTTTAAAAAAAACAGAAGATTTAGGAAAAAGAAATATGAAATATAGTTGCTCTCGAGTAGTTCTATTACTGGTTAAATTTAATGTACTTATTTGTTAAACAGTGTCTGCATTAACGCCATCTATAGCTGATGAAACAAAAACTGCATGAAGTTAACTTCAGCTTCAGTTCTGTCAATTATGACATTTGGCAGCATCCATATGCTTTCCAATGACAAATAATCAAATTTGTAATAAATCTTTTAAAAATTTTAACTCAAAAATAGAAAATTTAGAAAAAAAAGTTAAGAAATATTTTTGCTCTCCACTGGTTAAATTTTATATGCTCATGTATTGTACATGATAGTAGAAATAAAATTCTTACCTAATAAGGATTGTTCACTTCGTAATTAATTCTAATTGATCATTTATCAAATAACAGTAAAATATTGCATTTATCTTACAATTAGTTTATTAGATTATGGATATCTTTAACCCTAAACTCCTTTAACTGCTTATACATTGCGTAGTTATATAAAGTGTGGCAAAACCAACACCTAATTTTGAAGATGAATTAATTTGAAATTAGACTGGCTAATTTACCGCAACCTGTATACATAAAACAATACCTGTATAAATTATATTTTAGGCAGAAATAAAATTATGAATCCTGAGTTTTTTGCAAAACGTATTTTGAGTATTTTTGTTGGTAGTTTAAATTCTTAGGCACCAAATATATTTATTATTATTTTATAAAGTTGCTTTTGAACATTACATACTTGTACAATTGTAATATATTTATTGAGTAAGCTCGAGCAAGATTCGAAGTGGGGATATAAAAGTAGTAAGTGTATAAGCCACACGAACACGGCTGTTCACGTGTTTTCTTATCTTTGTTTTGCCACCAGATCATTTGCTTTTTCCAGTGCTCAGTGCTTAGCATTGCCACGCCATGCTTAGCGCTTGCTGCGGCTGCAGTGTTCGCTTTGAAGCTTGGCATTGGCACCAGACTGACATTGCAGCACCCACATCCGCACTGCTGTCTGTGTGTAGCTTGCGCGCAGGGCAACAACACACTCAACAAACTAACTACAGACGTCAATTCACACTTACAAAGACAGTTCACACTTTGCAAAGTAAGAAAGGGGAATTATGAACAGTGACACCGACAAGAAATATTTGTAAATCATTATAGTGCGAAGCTCTTAATCACAAATATCTATGTAGGTACAACTTTTATGAAAGTAAAATTAAGTTTTGTGTATCATGAACAAGCATAAACTCATAAATAATAAATGGACAAATCTATTTTAAATATATAGGTACACTATTTTATTTTTCTTGTTTTATTTAACAAGCAGATTCATAAAGGGATGTTAGAAATTGTATTTTTTTAAATATAAATTATTTATGCCCGGTTGTACCAACGTTAGTTAAATTTTAAACTTGATTTAAATAAATAAAAGCGTATCTAATTTTTAACATCAATGTCAATTATTCCACATGCCATATAACTTCGATTTGTTTTAATTTATTTAAACCAAGTTTAAAATTAAACTAACGTTAGTGCAACCGAGTATTAAACGTCTAGTTTCTTACTCTTGCCCAACTAAGTCTTCAAATATTAGTTAGTTTAACCTAATAATAGAAATAACAGATTTGTGAATTACAAAAGCAAGGGGGACTAAAATAGTTTTAGACTGACTGCAAAATTATCAGTTTTAAATATTACTTTTGATTTTGAAAAGTGCCATATGATTTTTCGTTGGGAGAAATAGTTTTTTGTTGTCCAATGTCTCGAAAATTCCCAACAAAGATTATTTATTTAGAACACGTTTGAGGGTATGTTGAGATAATTATGTTAAATAGTGTGGTATGCTGGTGTCAATATTCAAATGTTTAAAGTGGAATTCATGACCTAAAGAGTAAAGGCTTTGTTCTTCTTGTTACACAAACGTTAGCTCGACATTTTCTAATTAAATGAAGTAGGCTCTCTTTTACCGCCATCCAATAAACACAAAACTGTATCCCGGGGTCACCGAAGACTGATTAAACTATCCAAATATCGCTTCATTGCTTCCTACACTGCTTGAGTTTTGTAGCTTTCCAGCAGCTTCAGTTTCCAGACCATTACCGCAAAATGTTAATATAAATAAATTCGTATTTGCATGAATTTTTAATGTATTTTAATAACTCTCGTATTCTTTGTTGTAGGATTTTCCGATTGTCTCTTTGTAATATCGAATTCCAGTTTTTCTATTTTTGTTTTTTCCTGGAACGCTCTTGTTCTAGTTTTATCTAGGTAGCATTTTCTGAACGCCTTTTTTAATCTCAATTCTATTTTCTAGGATTTTTCTCATTGTATTTTACATTTTTAAACTTCTGGTTTTACTTTTCTATTTTGTTTCTCTGAAACTGCGTTCTACGCTTTTATCCAGAGGTAGATATTTTTCTATTTTGTTCAACTTAAAACATTTTTCGTAGTGAATAGGACTAGTCCATAAAACTTGTAGGTATAAATTTATTTTTACATATTTTTGATTATGTAAAAGTAAAATTAAGGTAGTTTTATGCTATTATTATGTATTTTCGTACATATTCATTTTGTAAGTGTTTGCAGTTTGTCTTGCTACAATTATTTACCTATTTATGATAATCATTTCGAAAACAATTTGAAACCAAATGACATTTTTATCAGACAAAAATCTTGTCAATAACACTTTGACTTTTCTAAATAAATGATGCGATTTCACAGAATACAAAACAAAACTGTTTCACTATCATTATCATCAATTGTTGCTACATTCGAACAAACATATACCTACAGACACAATTCTTTTTTCTAGATTTTTCAGAGATTTTGTAGTCTTTTTAAACGCCACTAAACGTAGCACATCAATGCTGAAACACATATCAAAAAGGTAAAATGGAATTAATAATTCAAACGGTCTTGGAGCAGTAGCAAGTAGTATCCCACGTTCATACGCTACATGCTACATGTACATGTAATGTGGTTTGTCTCTCTATATTGATCCGTGGCTCACGACCGCAATGGCCGGCGGAATGCCGATATTCTAATTTCTTTACTATCTATCATCGTCAATAGCGTTCACTGGAACCCAATAAGTGTTTTAGCACTGCACACAATCACATTCTGTTAGCAAAACAATAAAGTAAACGTGTTCATCTTTGTGATACAAGTTTTTGCACAACGATCAAAGTTCAAAGTTACAAATTTAGCTTTCATAATCAAAATGTTTAGATGCAATTACGTTTAGACTAGATTATTTATATAATATCACATATGTGTTGTTATACATGTGCTAACTGCAAATTTAGAACACAAACACAATTCTAACAACAGTTCGATAGACATAGAGCAGCAAACACTTCATTTGCCGAAAACACCAAATATAGTAGTTTTCAAACAGTTCCAACTTTGACAAGAAAAATTTAAAAATAATTTCTACTTTAGTAGGTAAAATTGAAACATATAAACGTCAAAGTGAGGGCTGTTTGTAGGAATCCATAATTTATAGAGGTAGTTTCGATATTTTAATTATTATGTTTTTGGCAAATTGAAGTATGAATAATGGATGAGAAAGCAGTAATTTGAAATTCCGTTTGATGGATGCTAACAGAAATTTCGCTGGTCGTCAAATCACGTGGATGGGGACTGGACACCGTCGCGGTCTCGGCCGCGCATCAACTCTGCGATCTTCATCAGCAACAGTGGACCCGGGTTCGAAGCCGCAGAGTTCTTCCGGCGTCATGGTTCGCAGTCGCGCCTGTGTCGCAAGGCACGCAGTGTGGACAACATCTCCGACGAGGACCAGAAGCACTTTGGCCTGCCCATGCTGTCCGTGTCGGGCCCGTCGCCACCCGACGAGGATAGTGCCGCCGAACAAACTGACGAGTGTCTGTAATCCAATGAACTATCCATCGGTGTTGTTCTCTCCCAATTTCAGAGACTGTTTTCTACTGGTGACTTCATATCAACGTACTTTTTGTGTACTGTTATTTTCTAAACTTTTTATGAAAAAACGAAGCAAAATTAACAACCTAAGAACAATTTTTGAACTGCAATTATCCACATGAGTTCACCTCTAAACCTATCCAGTTTTACTAACGATTGCGAAGTAATTAAGAGTAGACCACTTAGTTATATACTTCATTAGGAATTGCACTATTTAAACTATACTAAATGGTACTTGAATGCAATCAGGCATACTTTAAAAACTCATTTAAATGGTTCTTTTGTTTCTATATTGTATGGAAATGATAATATAGTGCTGTTATTTTTTTTACCAGTGTACCTAACTCATATCATATTTACTTATGTATCTATATCACATTGTGGAACAAAAGTTACATATTTTTTAAGATTGGGACCATAAGTCATTTGTTTGAGCTTTAAATGCTAATCCTTCCGGATTTCAGATCAAGTAGAGTAACTATTCGTAGTCATGTGTAGGATAACGCACATCCTATATCTATAGTGGGTCCAACATAACAGTTCTTCTACAGTGATAAAGAGTGTATCAGATGGACGTTGACCGCAGAAGCAGTTGAGTGAATAAATCAAGTCAATTGATAAAATCCTATCGTGCATATGAGTATACTGCTGCTGACGTCCTAAGTAATTTTTGAGCAGTATCTGCATGAGCTTATCTTTTCGTAAATTATCACTGTGATTCTAATGAATATGCCTTTAACTTAACAATTTAATAAATAAGAACTCCACTTTTCAATCTATATCTGAATACAGCTGTAAAAGACTGTCAGAATGATGTATGGCTGGTGATATGGTCCTTTTTGTGTAATGCAATAAAATATATATAAAATCTGTTTGCTTTCTTGATTTTAAATCATTTCTATAATTTTGTAAAATTGTAAATACTATCTAATCATTTCAATTTTGTCTAATAGAATAAATATATTACTTAGAACTTGAGCAAGTTTATTATTTTCTCAAAACTTAATTAAATGCAATATAAATTATTTAAAGTACAGACTTATTTATTTTAATCATGTTTACTATCCCAATGTAATTCAACAATAAAAACTCTATTTTATATTTTGGCGCCTACAGAACAACTATACTACCATCTCTCGGCGGTTGCTACAAGTGTTATTAAAAAATACCCAGGTTCACATGCGCAGTAAAGTAATCGATATGACATTGACGTATAGCTTTTGGTTCTGTAGAATTCTAACCTGTTTCTTGTTACGTATTAATTTATTGTTTAAATCACATATATTTGCTAATATGTATTAATTTTAACAGTAACAATTTATAGTGCACAAAATTCTCTTCCTAAAAATGAATAATTTGCCCAAGTCTCAGTTCGGAAACAGTTCTCCTGGATTCGTTTATTTTGACAATTCTGCTAACAATTCCACAGGGTTGAGTGATAGTTTTGATTACATCGAATTTAGTAATACAGGATCACCGAAAGGAGGTTTTTCACCATCTGATTGTAGTAGTCCTCAACAATTTCGACAGCGTAATAATTACTTTCGGGGAAAATGTAACAACAAAAGATACAATCGTTATCATAACAGCAATAATTACAGGCATTATTCAAAAGATAACCCAAGTAATAGTTACAATAATTCGTTTAATAACAGTAACTATAAAAGACATGATAAGGTACAGTTATAAGGCTGATATTTTTGACGTGGTAACTATGATTAAATTACTTGTAACCTTTTTTATGTGTACACGATTACAGCAACGTTATGATACTGATATTTCTCAATATTACCACCCTTCAATGATTGAAGACCCTTGGGCAGAATTAGAAAGAGAAATGGATCCTGATAGTCAGGATAATTCAGATCCTAATATGAGTGAACCTTTCGATAGATTTGAAGTAGATTCTAATACAAATAATTTAGGTGACGACACCACAGATTCACAGGACGAAAGCCAAGTTTCAACCGAAGAAAGTTCATGATGATAAAACAAATGAATTGCTTTTAATCCTCATCTCATTTTATTACAATTTTTTATTCATTTATCAGGTCAAATTTGTAAATAATGTTTATTAAATATTTTTTGGTATATGTTGTATTTCATTCACATGTTACACTTGCATTAATTGGTTGTAACGAATATAATAATTGATTGGTAAAAGTTATGAAAATTAATTCTTTCCCCCAAATTTCTCAACATGGAATAAAAATTACAGTACATGTTCAAAATGGGCGCGAGTGCAGATGTCGTGCATAGCGTGAATAGTTCATCTTCTTACCGTATACAGCAGCACTGATGTCAGGAACCATCTGTCTCTTTTTAGCATGTTGAATATTCTCTGGTTGAAGCAGTTTGATAGTTTGCGCAGAGGAGTTATGTTCGGTGTTGTGTTTGAAATGTATAGATAAAACCTGTTGATATGTTTTGAAAAGTGCGAATTTCTGCAATAATCAAATGTGTTACATTGTTGTGATTTAAACAGTACTGTTTATTATTATTATGGTGATAATTGTGCTGTAACAATGGGAAGTGCAAGTTCTACACGAAGTGAATCTCCAATTACAACTTCACCAGAAACAATTAAAACACAACACCATGTCCGACAAGCCAGCATACGAGCAAAGCAGCCCATGCCAGACCCAAATGAACTGGAAAGAAGGTTCACTAAAGTTTTGGTAAGTTTCCTTTGAGGTGTATGTTTTTTCGTAAACATGGACCACTTGTTGATGAAAACTTCAACCAACTTGACCAACTCACTCCTCAATTTCATTACAAGTATTTTCTACGCTTATTTATTGTTATTACGCGAAATAATTGTCAAAAAAAGTTTGTACTTCCGCGAAAAAGCAAAAGTAAGGTTCATGCAAGTCTTTTAATGCACATAATTACTTCCAGTTCGTAAGTACATATAACTGTAATTACCAATAAATACAGTAGCAAGAATTCGTAATATAATATTTTTGATCGAACACATATGATCGCTTTATTAATTTTCAACGTGGATCTGACAGCATTTCAGTTTTAATTAAACTATGAATAAATTATCAAAAATATGTTAATTTTGCTTTTATTCAAAGTGTGTAGATTTGCATATTCAATCATTCTGGTTTTAGGGATCAAATTATTCCTTGTTTTAAATTCCATTTTGGTTGAACGTACAAAGTGATAGAGATGCCTGGTCAGAAGTGTCTCGTTCCTTCCATTTCAGAGATTATGACGGCCTGTTGGAATGCAGTATATCTACCTACCTAACATACCACCCCCTCCTATTGTAGTGATTTATTTAAAACATTTCTTCGTGAGCATAAGACTCGTGCCACCATCGAAGTCACGTTTCAAGCATTTTGTTTTTTGCGATTTTGTTTATCAATGCCGTTATCGTCACTCTGAAGTCGAAACAGGAATGGTTTCGATTTGCGTTTGTTTTGAAGTCGATTGTGATTGTGAGTCACATTGTTTTAATAACAGAACACCCTATTGTAATCTTGTTTTACGTTGTATTGTCATTGTTGCAATATCATTTATCAAACTTTGTTGGTGCCATTTAACCTTAAAAAAGTATATGTCTACTGCGCTGTTGATGAATTTATCCGCAACAGTTTTCATGTTTCGAATTAAAAATATATTTTAAAATGATAATTGTACTATTTTGTTCGTGAAATGCCTAATGATGAATAATCATTTCTTAAAAATAGAACTGTGTTTACTCGGATTAACTTTCATAATAGACACTAATTTCTAAATAGTTAACCCGTCTTTTATCTCAGTATGAGGTCATAGAACTTTACCGCAAGGGTTGCTAGCTGGTTTCACCCGGGGTGTGTAAAGCCCTTGTTGCTTCTCAACTGTTGGTGTTCAAAGCCTGCTATGTGGAGGGCTCTTCAAAGTATGGCGATACCCGTATGACAGATATGGGCTTTGATAATAACCAAGTGTTCGTTTTTTAAAGGTTTTTTGCTTGACAGTAGCACAAAAAAATTGTGAAATTAGTTTTGAACTTTCGCATGGGTGGTCTTCAGTAGGAACTGAAGTTAGTAGTTGACACTTTTGTAATTTGTATTTAATTTTGTGATAGTGTAGATTGAAGGAATTGATAAGCTATGTTAATATGTAAAAAATTTGTAAGAGTTAATAACCGATAAAATATTTTGGCGCCTTGAATTTCGCGAAGTGTTTCTAAGAAACAAAAACTGACTCAAACCCAGGTATAGGTATCACATTCCACAGTGATGTTCGTTCTTTTTTACTTAACTGCATTTGAATAGGGTCTGAGACCAAATTCTGATGTTTTTATATGTGATACTACATACTAGAAAAGAAATTCAAATACCCGTAATTTTTAAATCGCAAAATTATTTTGAAATTATTTATTATACGAAAGCAAATTTTCGTACTGCCATCTATTGATGATTTCATTGAACTATGATGAAATTCACGTGGGTGTCAATTGGCGAAATACAAACAAAACGCTGTTACGATCGCTTTCAAAATGACAGTTCTTAAAATGATGCTAAATATAAAAAATAAGTGTGTGTATGGTTTGTGCAATAGTGACTTCCGTTATTACTATAAAAATATATGACCAGTGTAAAATTTATTAAATTTCCTAAATCACAAACTTCAAAAATTAAAACATAACCTTGTTAAAACACCATCTCAAATGTCAAAACATGAATATTTGTATTATGATCGTCCATCTCAACTTGTATCTCATCTTTCTCTTTCTTGCCTGTGACGTCAAAATCATAACCCTCCATTAGGAAAAGGTATACCTGACGTAGTTTTGGTGAGATAAATAGAGCTATTTGGGAAGAAAGAGATCTCGAAAGAGAAAGATACAAATGTTACTTCGCACTGCACGTATCGTATATTGTGTAGGTAGGATATACATCAGCTTCCCATTGGCTCTTTGATTGGCTGCACCAAAACTACGTCATGTCAAAGCGCGACTTACAAATTGAAAATAGCATAATAACTAGCGGTCCGACCTGCTTCGCAGGTCTGACCCCTAGGCTCCGCGTCACTGAAGACGATTACAACTGAAAATGTAAAAAAATATATTGAGTAGTCTTAAATAACTTCCATTTAATACCAAACAATTGTCGAAGCAAGTTCGTCACCACGTTCCTCGCTTCCATGTTAGTGCATTGACAAAGAAAGCTCGTCACTTCGTTCCTCGCTTCCATGATTCTACTTTGTGACACTTGAGATTAAATCTCTTCCTTGAGATCTTTAATTTCATACCAAACACGGAAGGATTTAAATAACATTTATAAAAATAATTGACGATCGTCCAAAATAACTTTTTGATATTTGAGTTTAAATCCGCTTCATGAGACTTTTAGTTTGATACCAAACACAGTAGGATTTAAATAACATTTATACAAAACAATTGACAATCGCCAAAAATAAGTTTTTGATACTTAAGTTCAAACCTCCTCTACGAGACCTTTAATTTGATTCCAAACACGGTAGGATTTAAATAATATTTGTGCAAAACAATTGACAATCGCCCAAAACCACTTTTTGATACTTGAGTACAAACGTCCTCTGCGAGACTTTTAATTTGATTCCAAACACGGTAGGATTTAAATAGTATTTGTGTAAAACAAACGACAATCGCTCGAAACCTCTTTTTGATACTTGAGTACAAACGTCCTCTGCGAGACCTTTAATTTGATTCCAAACACGGTAGGATTTACATAGTCTTTATGAAAAACAATTGACGATCATCCAAAACAACTTTATGACACTTGAGTTCAAATCTCCTGCGTAAGACCTTTAATTTGATACCAAATACGGTAGTATTTATATAAAATTTATTAAAAACAGTTCACGATCATCCAAAATAACTTTCTAACACTTTAGTTTAAATCTCCTCCGTGAAACCTGTAATTTGATACCAAACACGATTGTATTTAAATAACATATATAAAAAACAATTGATGATCGTTCAAAAAAACTTATAGTCAGTTCTATGAATTTAGATTTAAACGAAAATTCTGAAATTGATTATAAATATTTAAAGCCATCTTGAAAATAATTTTCAACCTTTTCATATTAGACAATTAATTTTTATTATTTATACGTTACCGCCTAAAACACTTAAAAGCAACAAAGTTGACGAATCTGTTATAAAGTATAGTCAAAGCGAAAATTTGTATAGAAAATTATTTTCATATTTTTAAATTAACGTTTTAAAATTTTACCAAATATTATACATGTACGTTCATTTATTCTAAACACAAATAAAATTACTAAAATTATCTAACTTGTTTACAATTAAAGTAATTTATATTTAAAATTTCTAAGTGAACTGTCAATGAAATCCATAAATGTCACATTCATAGCAACGGGCGCAATTCTTTTTATTTAAAATTGAACAAAAAGTACCACGGATAGTGTGATTTTGTAAATTTTGACTTTATTTATTTAATATCTTGCACATCATGAGTAAGAAAAATGTGAATTCATAAAAAGCACGTATTCCCAATCAAACTCTAATTGTCTAAACAGGTTTCGGTCGAATCCGTCAAATCGTCTAGGCTCTAGAGCTGCGTACAAATTGTGCAAATTTTCGGCCTTATTTATTTAATATCTCGCACATCATGTGTAAGAAAAATATGAATTCATAAAAAGCACGTACTCCCAATCAAACTCTAAATGCCTGTAAAGGTTTCACTCGAATATATCAAACCATCTAGGCTCTAGAGCTGCGTACAAATTTTATAAATTGGTTGCTAAGCAGATGAAAGAATAGTAAAATACTCAGCCTGATTAGTATATAGGACTAGCGGTCCGACCTGCTTCGCAGGTCTGTCCCCTAGGCTCCGCGTCCCTGAAGAAGATTGCAACTGAAAATGTAGAAAAATAAATTGAGTAATCTTAAATAATTAATTTATACCAAACAATTGGCGAAGCAAGCTCGTCACTACGTTAGCTTCCATGTCAGTACATTGACGAAGAAAGCTCGTCACTTCGTTCCTCGCTTTCAAGTCAGTGCATCGTCGAAGCACACTCGTCACTACATTCCTCGTTTCCATGTCAGTACATTGACGAAGAAAGCTCGTCACTTCGTTCCTCGCTTTCAAGTCAGTGCATGGGCGAAGCAAGCTCGTCACTTCGTTTCTCGCTTCCATGTTACTACTATTTGGCACTTTAGTTTAAATCTCTTCCGTGAGATATTTAATTCAATACCAAACACGTAAGGATTTAAATAGCATTTATAAAAACAATTGACGATTTATCAAAATAACTTTTTGACACTTAAGTTAAAATATCCTTCATGGGAATTTTAATTTGATACCAAATACTGCAGAATTTAAATAATATTTATAAAAAACAATTGACAATCGTTCAAAATAACTTTTTGACACTTGAGTTCAAATCTCCTCCGCTAGGCCTTTAATTTGATACCAAACACGGTAGGATTAAAATAATATTTATAAAAAACAATTGACATTCGTCCAAAACAACTTTTTGACAATTGAGTTCGAATCTCCTCCGCGAGACCTTTAATTTGATACCAAACACGGTAGGATTTAATAATATTTAAAAAAAAAACAATTGACAATCGTCAAAAACAACTTAGTTCAAATCTCCTCCACGAGGCCTTTGATTTGATACCAAACACGGTAGGAATTAAATAATATTTATACAAAACATTTAACGATCGCCCAAATCAACTTTTTGACACTTGAGTTCAAATCTCCATTGCGAGACCTTTAATTCAATACCAAACACGGTAGGATTTAAATAATATTTATAAAAAACAATTGACAATCGTCCAAAATAACTTTATGACACTTTATATTAAATCTCCAACGTGAAACTTTTAATTTAGTACCAAACACGGCAGGATTAGAAATAAAAAACAACTGATGATAAAAAAAATAATTCTGAAATTGATTATAAATATTTAAAACGATTGTTTATATTTTACCGCCTAAAATACTTAGATGTTGTCAAACAGAGACATCTGTTATATTTTTTGAGAAGAAAAAGAAACCGTTTATGAAGTGAAAAATAATTTTCAACTTATTTGTGTAAGATTAGAAGTTAACTCATTTGAATTTTACCGCCTAAAATCCTTAAAAGAATTGAGGTTGACGAACAAAGACATCTGTCATATTTATTTTAAATTTGAAAATAATATGGAAAAAAATTAATATATTTAAAAAAAATTTCAAAATAATAATCATGTTTGTTAATTTATTATAAACACAAATAAATTACCAAATTTGTCTAGCTGAACTACAATTAAAGTAATTTATATTTTAAATTTCAGCACAAAAATTTGTGAAAAGTGACAGCTAGAATTTTTATTTTTTTAATTGACTTTTAAAATATTTACAAAATAGTACACATATTTGTTAACTAATTCTGAACACAGATAAATTTACAAAACATCTCAATTTGTCTAGAATATATGTAATTTATAATTAATTTTTGAAACAGAACTGTCAGAAATGACAAAATGAACATAAATGTATGTAAAGTTACAACCAGAATCAACAAACTCCACTTTCATAGCAACCGCACACTTTGATCCATAAACCTTTTTTATTTAAAATGTCGCACATCATATGTACTAAAAATGTGAATTCATAAAAAGCACGTATTCCCAAAAAATCTCTAACTTCCAAAAAAGGTTTCACTGAAATCGGCCAAACCGTCTAGGCTCTAGAGCTGCGCACAAATGGTTACTAGGCAGATGAAAATATAGAAAGTGAATTTTGCCTTTTAGTATATAGGATATAAGATTATATGTAATTTGTATTATTATTATGATATAAGTGGTTAATTCACGTATTTTACTATTTGTTTCTTTAAATTCGACTAAAGTCACAGAGCCCATTGGTCTGAAACCATCATTCATGTTATTACAATATTCCATATATTTACTTTTTATATTTATTTATAGTTTTAAAACTAGTACCTATTAAATACTTTTGCATATAATTTTTAATGTAAATTATTTCCACCCAGACATGATATGACTCACATATGACAATATCTAATGAATATTTTATTTTTGCCTGTTTAAGATCGTGTGTAACAAATCTTAATAATCTAGCATAAATTATGAGCGTGACATGCGAATTCTAACCTAAATCTAATTCCGTCACTTGTCACATCATTGATTCAATTTGAAAAGTGTAACACTGTGTTACTCAGACAAAAAATATATAATTTTGTTTTAGAAAAACATGTTTGCAAAATAGATCAAATATCTTAAATATTTATACAGTAAAGTAGGGTTTAAAAACAGATGTGCTCATATCCTAACCGTGCAATTTTAATAATTTAACACAACTATTACACTCAAGCTGTTGTTCAATATGTACAGACAAATCATAATGTAACATAGGTCATGGTAAATTAGTGGGTGGCTCATTTTCAAATGCAAATAAATATATAATGGGTTACTTTGGAGACGATTTCTGAGATTTTAAATGACGAATTTTGAGCACTTTAGTGGCGATTTCAAATAAACGAAAATTATTTGAAACTTTAAAAGCAGGTTAAAATTTATTTATTTATTTAACAGAAAGAAATTATGTACTCTGCTTCGCCATTATATTACTACATTATTGTACGAGATTTCCAGAGAAAATAATACACCATAATAAATAAATCTAAATCTGTTTTATGAAATGTCATATATTTTTTGTTTTTGTTGAATTTTTCATGGCCCTGTTACGACTTACGATTTTCCTAATAAATATTGGTTTTAATTTGATTGATATATCGTAAAATACTAACATTATTGCATGCATTTTAAATTCTGAACAACTTTTATATTTACACTTTTGCTGTAAATTGAATAGGTAAAAATGTATAAAAAAATAGCATTGAAATCCCTATATTCCACATTCTAAAATAGTAAACAAATAAATAATCTGTCTAATGTTTCATAAAATAAAACACGGCAAATAAATAAAGTAAATGAAATAAGGGAACAAATTCCCTCTTTTCTATAATGACGTCTCCCGTCTCGGCGAAGGCTGCAGCAACGTCCATCATTATGAATGGAAGTCTTTAGCTGTTTAGCATTCCGACAACAGTGAACAGCGGTAAGGATTTCTTTGTTTCTTTTTGGTGTTAAATGCGATACTCGTCTGTCGGTTTGTTCCTGACCACACATCAGGCCTCATCAAGCATCAAGTTCATTATAACCGGAGTTCACTTCAATTTTGTTCGAGGAATTAACGCACTAATGACTTAACACTACGTTTCATTATCGGTGGTAAGGGTCATTGATTTGTTTGTATTGTTTAATTAGGAATTTTTCATTATCTTTATTGAATTATGTCCTTATTTGAACTGATAGGTTTTGTTATTTTTCTTTGGATTATGACAGCTTTTGACATCTCATTATTGTAAAGCAAACAGCTGTTTTAAATAAAATTAATATTAGGTTTTTTTTTATAAAAATTATAAGCGGGCTAATTATTTTTGGTCGTAACCGCTAAATGAGTGGATGATTGTGAATTTATATGAACACAAACGACCATGCTCTTCAGTGGAATTCAAACCCACGACTTCTGGCCTACCACCGAGATCGATATTAAGTTTAATTATCATTAAGTTTACAAATAGTTTATAAAATATAATATGCAAACAAAAAATTAATATTTAAAAATGAAGTTTAATTTTAATGCAGACTTTCGTTAATGGGCCCATAAAGCAATTTTTTTTAATGAAACTTTATTAGATTCTATGTCGATCAGTGAAAATCCGATGTGAAAATTCCATATGATTTTTTAAAGTTTGTGTGACGTCACTGGTACTGCTTCAGTTGTACTAAAACAACGATTATTCATGATAGTAGATATTATATATTTTTTAATGTAAAATTAATATTTACATATTATAAGTCTTTATTTACAACAATTAAGCTTAATATAAATAAAGATATAATTCCTTTGGCAACTTTAGAGTATTTTACTTGATATTCGAGTAAATAACATACGAAAGTTTGAGAACAGTGGCGCTGATAGTAAGGTAACCTAACCTCAACCTCTACACACAATTTTATTCAATAGTTTTTCAACACAATAAAACAGTGAAATTATAAAACAAGTAATAGATGCCCAACAAATATAATCTTAAATATCAACAAACAAAACAAATAAAATGATATTCTGTAGTCCTATTGTAGCCCACAATATTCGTTGTGCGCAGCGGCAGACGCGCGATTTTCAATTTTAATATTTCTGGCCAGTAGCATCAATGCAAGTACCTGTGACGTCAAAATATATTGAATTCGTTATATCGCTTTACTGCAAAATGGTTTATGGTTTATGCACCCATTCTTATATACGTTATTTTTCGAGTTATTTTCGAAATTTCTGAGCAATTTTTCAATGTTGTTACAAGTTAGAAACGATTTGTAATTTGTACGAACAACAAATTGATTGATTATATTGATTTATGCAAACACCAAAGCTATACTGCGCATGCGCCAAATGGTTGGAAACATATTGCATATTTGCAATTGCACTCTTCTAATATTATATAAATTTGTAGGATTTCCGTTACATAATTAATTTAGCAATTAATTAATTGTACAGTATAAGCTACAAGGTAACACGCAATAATATAATAAGTTAAAACATAATATTTCGCACGCAATATGCTGTGATTAGAGACAGTATACTATGTTCATCTTTCAAATGCCACAAGTTTTTATCTAGGTAGCAATGCAAATTCTTGGATAAATTTATAAATCGTGCCATTTCTCTGTTATTGGGTGTGTCCACTGAAATATAGTAATAGGTACATGTTATAAAATCGAAAAAGGAGCCTGAGACAGATAGATCCTTCTTTGTCTAACACTTGTTTATAGAACAGTTGCTAAATAAAAACATGTTGCACAGTCTTATCTCTTATCCAAAACTGGTAAATAATATTTAACAGTGAATTGTTCAATTATTTGAAAATTCTTTTAAATTTTTATACATAATATTTAATTGAACTCACTTCTATTAATGTATTATTCAATTTTTTACATTAAACATTTCAAAATAAATGAATGTTAATTTCTTATATTTTCTTATCAACTTTCTTAGCTGACTGTACAATAAACACAGGTGACCAAACGACTGGCTGTCTCTCGCGGTTCGCATTTGTAATTTCAGTTGGTGTGGCCCACAGACCTCGGTAAGTGCAGTATTTTTGTGCGTAAAGTGCAGCTACCAGTTGTCAAATCACGACCCCTAAAATCACAGAAGTAAAATTAAAAACTATCGACTGAGAATTTCATGGTCCACGGCCCTATTTATAAACTACGAATTATTTCGGCAAAATAGAATAAAATGTTGCATTATTAACCACTTAACTTTAACATATTTATTTAGCTATTATTAAACTGCCGCGTATATGAAAGGTGACTGCAGTATATATTTGATAACAACACTCTGGTTATCACGTAGCGTGACTGCAGTTGGTATATGACACCTTTCGATAAAATATACTTACCATGGTTAATATTATCTGGCGGAATTGAGCCCCTGGCCTTGAATTACAACCTTTCAGTGCATATAATAACATTTACGTCATTTCAACGCGTTTTTTTTATTATTTTTAAGTAGGTTATCGTGACAATTATATAAATTATTATGTAATCATGTGTGTTTTTACTACATTTCCAGTAATTTTGATTTTAATTTGTTTTCGTTGCAATATAACGTACAAGAAAATTGTAAAATGTTTTTAAAATTAATAACTTTTTAGACTATATATCGTGAGTTTCAGCTAAGATGCATTTAGTCCGTGAGCCAGCTTCAAAAACTGCAACCCATTTGACCAAAAGTTTCAGTATGTTCTATGGAATCTACCCGTTTAGATACATCGAAAAGCGCACGTCTGCCATTTAGATCTGGGTGGAATTAAAAATGGCGTCCATTAAAGAAGGAAAGTAAAAGATGGAATTTTGAATAATGTGACCAAAATTTTCTTTTTTATCACATGATACTAGACGAAAATACAAATCAAAAGATACCAGTCTGCCACTCGTATGTGGCCGGGTTGCCTCAGCAGACGAATTTCAAAATTTAAAATTTGTTGCTCGAAATTTGACTTAAATGACCAAAATTTTCTTTTTTATTTCATGATACTAGAAGAATCGACACCAGTCTGCCACTCGTACATGGTCGAGTAGTCCTGGCAGACGAAATTCAAAATTTAAAATTTATGGCCCGAAATTTCACTCAAATGACTAAAATTTTCTTTTTATCCGATACTAGACGAAAATGCAAGTCAAAAGACACCAGTCTGACGAGGCAACCCGACCACGTACGAGTGGCAGTCTAGTGTCTTTTAATTTGTATTTTCGTCTAGTATCATGGGATAAAAAGAACATTTTGGTCATTTGAGTCAAATTTCGAGCAATAAATTTTAAATTTTGAAATTCGTCTGCTGAGGCAACCCGGCCACATACGAGTGGCAGACTGGTGTCTTTTGATTTGTATTTTCGTCTAGTATCATGTGATAAAAAAGAAAATTTTGGTCACATTATTCAAAATTCCATCTTTTACTTTCCTTCTTTAATGGACGCCATTTTTAATTCCACCCAGATCTAAATGGCAGACGTGCGCTTTTCGATGTACCTAAACGGGTAGATTCCATAGAACATACTGAAACTTTTAGTCAAATGGGTTGCATTTTTTGAAGCTGGCTCACGGGCTAATTATTTACTAATCTTGATTAATTCTGAGTTTAGTTAGAGAACTAATATCCGTAGTAATACATTAAAAACAATCTTAACTGAAACTTACGGTATGTCTTATTTTAATTCTTTTAAGCAAATACTTATGCTCGGTTGTATAAACCGTTGTTGATTACTCACGTTATTACAAAAAAGAAATCTCTTGTGGGTACCACAATACCTCCCGCCATAGATTTCTTATCAAATAATGCCGGAACACGGACCACTACTGTCAAAAAAGTATGACACATGTCAAAAAATGACATTTTTCAACAGTTGTTCTGTTTTGTTCAAAAAACACAGTTTACAAGATTTAAACGAAAATATCAAAACAAAATTTTTCTTTAACGTGTTGTAATTCTATAAATGGTGACAGTAAATAATAACTGTAGAAAATAATATTTTTATTCTAATATCAAAATTTTCATTACACCATAATTTACTGAGATATTTTAAAACAACTTGATAGGGCTTTAAGTTAACTACCACTTCCGGTTATTGGATTATCACCAAAAACTTATCAGCTTTTCCAAATAGGATACAATTGATATATACAAAATATCAAAATTTTCAGTTTAGTAGTTTTTGAGAAACTGTAACTCCAGAGATCCACACAGACAGACAGACAGACACACAGACATCATCGCGAAACAATTAAAATCGTATTCTAGAGACCCTAAAACGTGCCACTGAAAACTCACTACTCAATTTTTAGCATGAATTCTGTACCTCCCTCACAGGAGGTAAAAAAAAACAAAAGTGAATTTATAAACAACGCATAGACATTTGATATTTCTATTTCTTCAATGATATGGATTAAACTATTAATAAATTGTTAAAAACATAACCGCATTATTGGTGTTTAGGTACCTAAAAATATAAAAATTGAGGTGTCATGTGAACGTGACCATCATCAGCAATAAAATATTATCTATCTGTTATCATCCAAGTATTGTAGTGATCAATCGATTTGTTCCCCCCATACAAGCTGATGTTTTTAAATCCACTATTTGAATGGGCAAGTCTGTGAAAACAAATCTCAACCATAGAATAATTTAAATTCCTCAAGTAAGAGTTAATGGATTCAATCCCGATCGCTTCAAATTACAACAAAAATGCAAATACATTCGAGCGGTTAATAAAAATAAATCATGTAATAAATATTATTTATATTCCGTAAAATTAAGTGTCAGAACACAATAAATGAAAAAAACAAGTCGTTTTATGATCAGATAAAGATTCATAGAACAGTAAAGTATGAATGAAATAGATCTTGGTTTTATGATGTGCTTGAAAGTAAATTATAAAACTTTTGTGTCGTGCTGGAATATTCCGAACGACACCTACGCCAACATACGCGGCGTTGTGTTTATTTTACTTTTTTAAGCAAGTCCAAGTCAGGTGAGTTTTCAAATATGGAAAGACTGCTTCCTCCTTCGTAGGAGTTCTGCTGCTTTAAAGTTCACCAGACTTGCAAAATTTATTGCTGTAGATGTCTGCGATTTTTCGTGAATTGTCAGTCGTAATTGCTAATTATATTGTATGTACTCGTACTCTAGGGTCTAGGGAGAACATTAGAATTTTAGAATATGCTGTTAATAATTTATTCGTGAATGAAGCACATAATACAATATAAATTAATCCCACAGGATCGTAATCCCAGTTATAGGATGGATTCACATAAAATACTTAATGTTGACATACAATTTTTCAACACAAAATAGAAATAGTTATACCGTGTGTCCCACGTAAATGTTGGCATAGGCAGTTAACATGTGAAATCAGTTTTTTGTAAATAAAAAATTATGCATCCAAAGTTTATATCACCATACTGCCAATATCTCTACATCTTATTTAATACAGATTAATTTATATTGATACGGTAATTTAATGAAATTAATAATAATTCTCAATTTTCAGCCTATTCTTTTTATTGCTACTTGACGTATAGTGCTTGCAATTTGTTTTAAATATTTTAATCTGTCACTGTCAATTTCTGGCGATGGAAACCATTCAGTGTTCATTCCTGTGAAGTATTCAGATATTTGTCTTGCACTGCGCCCCCATAATACATTCTAATAATATTTACACGGTTCTCGACATTTAATGTATTCATGATGACAGTGACATATTAAAATATTTAAAACAAATTGCAAGCACTATAAGACAGTAGCAATAAAAAAAGTAGGCGGAAAATTAAGAATTATTATTAATTTCATTAAATTGCGGTATCAAAATAAATTTATCTGTATTAAATAAGATGTAGGGATATTGGCAGTATTGTGATATAAAATTTGGATGCTTAATTTTTTGCGGGACACTTTTTATTTACAAAAAACTGATTTTACATGTTAATTGCCTATGCCAACATTTACGTGGGACACACGGTATACAAAACAGAAATACACGCAATATATCATATGTTACGACACCCGTTCAGTCGGAGTTCGCATCCCCACAGGTCGACAAGACAAGTGTGTAATATCGTTAAACTATCTCAGTATCAGATATTTTGTCGCATTCGGGTGCTGGCCGCATTTTTCTAAAATGTTTAGGCGGCATAATCAGTTCGTCGACTTGTATCTAACAAATCTGATGATTCTGAAAACTGACTTCCCGAAACAATTTCATCTAATCGATAAAGAACAACACTTGACACTAAATAGCGCTTATTGCAACTACACACACCTACGATCATTTTATCTGTTCTCATTTAACCCAATTTGTTACAATCGAATTACTTTTAATCAGCGCGAGAATCGCTAGACACCATACAAATCGATCGGCTCACAAAAACACAATCACGCAGATGTATAACTATCACATTCATCTATACATCTACACAATTTCACGTACCCAAATGCATACCTATAGTCGTTGTCCGCTGAAACGACAGCGGTACAATATTTTGACAGTAATTTGAAAGATCCAAAAATATATGGGTAATTCATTTGGCATTAAGAAATAACGGTTAGCACAGATGATTAAAAGAAAATTGTATTCTATGAAAAAAAAATCAGGTCTGCGATCTAATTTTTCTTTTTACTTTCGTATACAAAGTATTAAGGAAGTATTGGAATCATGAGAAAAATGCCGGCGAGATATTTTGACGTCCACTGAATCCGTTAAGACTAAATTCTCAATGATGTTTGTGTGTAGATGGATAGATGGATGGATGTCCGTGTGCGCAATATCTCATGAACGAGACAAAATATATAAACAAAAGTTTCATGAAAATATGAAGAGCTGAGTTGATTTTGAATGAAATTGAAATACCGGAGGAGGAAGTTTACTGGACACAAAACAATAAAATTAATTTTTTCAAAAACAAAATCAGCTGTGAAAAAAAAAATGTTAAATGTTCTATTGAATGACATCAAACCGAAAAAAATTGTTGGATAAAAGCTTGATTTTTTACATCACTGAATCCGAATCTGCAAATAAAAACTGGGGGTTCCCATTTAAAATTTCGAATTGACCCCCCTCCCCCCAGGAGGTGGGGGAGGAAAACTCTCATTTTGTGTCATTCAATAGAACATTTAAAAATATTTTGGACGTATTTCTTTGTTTCTCAATCCGTTTTGTTGTTCGCGAAATAATCGGGGGGTACGGGTGGTCTGAAACACCCTATATATGTCAAATAATTGTCAAAATAAAGTCATACGCAAAGAACAAGTTATAAGAAAGTAGTGTGGTGACCACACCAGATTTTATATGTATGATTTTAAACAAAAAAAAATTGAATATTCGTATTTCTTAATTAAAAGAAAGAAATTGTCAAATAAAAGTCGAACATACGTGAATATAGCTTTTTGTACTTGTTGAAGAAAATTTATCTCATCAATCGACTAATAGCTGCGACATCATCACCCTATTTTACTCAACTCTATTTTCAATTGTATAATAGAATATAGTTAATATTATATTTATATATCGTGTGCAAGGTTCAACAATCAACTTTAAATTGACAAGTAGTCAAAATAATAATGAAAGTTTTACAAATCAGTGTTACATCGCTAACGAAGACTATACCATCATCATCAAAGCAGTCGTTCACGCAAGCCCCCCCCCCCCCCCCCCGTGTTTAGTTATCGATTGCACAGGTTGTCTGGATGCACCAGGCGATCATCCCCCTGGACCAGGGGCATGAGTCCAGGGTTCGTATCCGTTCATCAACGTCACAGCGTGGTCGCCGGTCGTCAGCGTGTCTACGACTAGCCATTGTTTTTGAGAATTGTGGTGTATTGGGCTAGGACTGTAGTTGTAAAACAATTTAGGGATGGTATCGGTTAGGAAAGGGTAGTTTTGTTCGCGGTGGGGTGTCAATTGCGGTGTAGTAATTAGTAATGGGATTGGGGTTGGTTTCATGCGGGTTTTGGAAGTTGTGTAATTTAGAATTATTTGGGAAATTTGTTGACAAATATGTTGTAGGGGAAAAGAATTATAGCTGTCATTTACTAATAATAATAAAATTAAATTAAGCACTAATCACTTTAACTAAAGAAAAATTTTAATTGTAATAAAAAACAACGCATGTAATACAGGGTGTTCATTTTAAGTGGTACACTATTGCTATTTCGAGAACTATAAGAGCTACGAGGTCGGTTAAATTAGCAAACAATTTCTATATTATAAGACAATTAAAATGAGCGCAACAAGAATTTTTTTAGACCAGTGGTTCTCAAAATGCGGGGTGCAACTTTCTTATTTTAAATGGCAACCTATTTTTTTTATTTGCTTATTCGATTTAGTATTTTTTTCCGAATTCAATGATATGCACATGTAATGATCAAATATTACAAAATATTTGAGAAAAATGCAAAATTAAAAATGTATCATTTTTATTTAAATATGCATATACAAAGTTTGCTATGGAAAAAAACAAACAAAAAGAAAATGCAGTTGAAAAAACTGTAATTATGAGAATAATTATTAATTTAGTTGTTACAATACAGAAATACAGAGGTACACTCAAAAAAACTAATATTAAAAATTGTTTGATTTATTTGTTTTCTTCCATGGCAAACTTTGTATATGCAAATTTAAATAAAAAGATATATTTTTAATTTTGCATTTTTCTCAAATATTTGTATTATTTGGTCATTACATGTGCATATCATTGAATTCAGAAAAAAATATTGAATCAAATAATAATTTGTTTTCTTCCATGGCAATCTTTGTATATGCATATTTAAATAAAAATGATACATTTTTAATTATGCATTTTTCTCAAATATTTTGTAATATTTGGTCATTACATGTGAATATCATTGAATTCAGAAAAAAATACTGAATCGAATAAGCAAATAAAAAAAGTAGGTTGCCATTTAAAATAAGAAAGTTGCACCCCGCATTTTGAGAACCACTGGTCTAAAAAAATTCTTGTTTCGTTCATTTTAATTGTCTTATAATATAGAAATTGTTTGCTAATTTAACCGACGTCGTAGCTCTTATAGTTCTCGAAATAGCAATAGTGTACCACTTAAAATGAACACCCTGTATATGTCAATATTTAGACTTTTCAATATTGAAATTTAATTCAATTAAATGTATTGTTTCAAATAGTTTCACACCATTATTGATACCACAAAAATGTGTAATTTAAAAATGTAATTATATACATTATAGAATTAAAATATATAAAATGAACTTGAAATTAAATGTATTTTTAAAAGATTATTAGCTAAAAATGTACGCGGGAAAAGTACAAATTATTCGGTAAACTCCGGGTATAAGATGCAATTTATGATTTTTTTTTTTATGTAAATACTTCCAATTGATTAGTAAATAATCGTGTTTAGTTTCTTAATTGTTATGAAATTTTCAGAAAAAGCGTTTTACTCGTATATCGTCGATTACCGAATAGTTTAGAAAATTCTACAGTAATTTTTCTCGTGTAGTTAATTATGTTTTATGAAGCTGGCACATTATCTACTGGATTAAACAAACAATTAATAGACTAAGGAAAATTGAGAATGACTACACTAATTAATTGTGTAACCTAACAATTTAATTAACTTGATTAAAAATAAGTACTGTACAAAAATTACCAAATAATGTATTTTTAGGATTAGTCGCTGTGATTGTCTGGTTCAATTTATCTTTAAAAATGTTATCAATTTGTTACAACATTTTTATCTAGTAATATAAAATCCCCGATTTCACCTAACACAACTATTTTGTGTTTGTTTCCTATCGCATTGTTTTCAAAATGTGATGGCGCTAATATCGATATTTTTTTTTTTTTTTTAAGAATAGTTCTGACAGGAATTTTAAATAATAAGCTAAAACCATGATTTTTTATCATAATTCTGTTATGCAGGTATTTATGTTTTATTTTATAATGTTTGTGGAATAAACAATGAAATAAATAGCAAACAATACTATTTCGTTATCTAAATTTATTGAAATATGGTGGAAACTAGTTTGGTATTTAGTTTGTATTCTACATTAATCAATGTCAAATGTAACTTATTAACAATTTTATTTGTTGCTGTTGTAAGCGAAGTAGGCCAGTATAAATATCACAAGAAGTAGTACAAATCAATATTTTTATTCATAATTAATATAGTAGTCTAGATTTTAGAATCACATTATTTACATCTAAGATTTTGAAGAATGTTATTATGCAGGTAACTTTTTTCAAAAATAATATGACGCACAATAAAAAATAAAAATTTCGCCAAATATTATTTGTTCGTTCTTCGACACGTATGTTTGACCTTAATAGTTAAGTAAAGTCTATTGCACTCTTTTTTTTTTTTCGTACAATATTTTAGCTAAACAGTAATTTAACAACCGCATTTAGAAAGACCTTTCTTGGTATAGTAATAAAGTGTCAGCAAGTAGTCGTATGTATACTGTATAGGAATCACGAAAAAAAATCAATGGCGAAATTCTCGTGAAGTACATTCTTTAGGTCCGCTGAATCAGTTCCGACTATTTTCTAAATGAAAATTAGTAAAACTAACAAAAGTCTTCAGCAGTCTTCATTTACTCGATGTTGATGACCGGCGCACCCACCACGCTATCCATTCAAATGTCTGCGTGATTCCATGATTGTCCAATTACTGAAATTAAACCGCACAGAGTGCAGAGTCCTGAGTCCTCGCCAGAGAGAGCTAGTGATGAGTCGGGGAGTGAAATTTATGATGATCTATGTGGAGAATTTATCATGACATGCTTTGATGAATGACACGTCCTGGGAATGCATGTCGCCGAGCGGTTTTTGTTTCGTGAGTGCAGCGAAACAAACGAATGAGGCAATTTGCTAATGGTGGGGAGAATGGTTGTTTTGATTTTTTTATTTTAATTATGTTAAAATATGTAATTTGTTTTTACCATGAAATGGTTTTAATTCACTTTGGACTATGAACTGTGACTGTACGATTCGGACATCCTACGTTGTGTTTTTTCAATTTTAACTTTTTTATTTATGAAAGGTTTAATCAATTTAGTAACAAATGAATCATACACAGTAAAAAATTTGTTTTGCGATTCTTAAGTATTTTTAGTTAATATTGACAAATATTAAATTAACAATTTGAAGCAATATAACTATTTGTTAAATTAAACTTTTGTAATTCTGATTTTATAACTAGAAAAATTGTTGTTTTTATTTATATGCTGCATTTATAAAATTTAACAAATTAACTCGTCAATAATAACAAGTAAATTTAGTTACCTTATTATTTTGAAATTGTTAAAGAAAGTTTGTATCTTTTGAGACAACTTTATTTGTTATAGCTATGATATATTCTGCTTCAATATAATTACGAAAATATTTAGTCAAAAGCACTTAAAACTAATAATTATCATATTCACAAATATAACGAATTATACAAAAATTATTTGTTACTTGCTAACAAATTTTAAACTTCTTAATTTAACAAAAATTAACGGTGACAAAACAAAAAATTTTGTTAAAATATTGTCAATTTTGACTATTCATTTTTTACTGTCTTCAGAAAATAATTACGTTAAAGTAAGTAATTTGTTTTTACCATGAAAATGTTTTTATTCTCTTTGGACTATGAACTATGAATGTACGATTCGAATATCTGTTTTTTTTTTTTCATTTTTAACTTTTTATGTACGAAAAGTTTAACCAATTTAGTTACAAATGAATCATACGAGCTCTTTTCAGAAAATAATTTTACATTTTGAAGTACGCGCCAACTGAGATATTTAATAATATATGGTTGGCAGCATTGTGTTGCGCATAATATCCATGTTCTTGTATCGTTTATATCTAGTTTAGTTTTCGTGAGGTTGTTATTTGAGTGCAACATATTTAAATGTTTGGAGCGATTTTTTAAATATGCAATTTTCTAGAGCAACGATGCAGCATTTTTTTGCTTAAAACTAGGGATAAATTACAGACAAAAAGAAACCAGTTGTGTGGGGTGACAGCTTATGGTTATTGCACCACCGCAATTCGCCTCGCTTTTTGTCAATTCGTCAGTTTTGTGCCAAAAATCAGATGATTGTTCTCATCAGACCTGGCTCCTTGCGATTTTTTCTTATTTCCGTAATTAAAATCTGTGCTGAAAGGACGCCGTTTTCAAACTATTGATGACATCAAAGCAAATTCTTTACAACCGGAAAGGTCATTTCAAATGAAGCTGTTCAGGACTGCTTTGCGAAATGGAAACACCGCAGGAGAAAGTTCGAGAATAGATGATAAGGACCAATATTCTGTAAAATTAATAATAAAGTTTGGATATTTTCTGAACAGATCTCTTATTACACAGTGTATTGCCATCAAAATTTGTGCAAATATTAGTCATTTTGTTAATAAATTTTAGTAATTTCGTTCAGGGATTACGCTGAAAAGTCGTGAATGGTAATATTATTTTAAATTAATGGGATTAATTATCAGAAATATAAATATCGATGTGTTGTTTCATTAATATAATCTGCATAATTTCCAGGAATTGTATTGCAGATAAAATATACAACATCCTCTATTGTTTTCATTCCAAGCTGATGAGTTGTTTAATTAAATTGATTTATATGTGTGTAACATTTATAGAAAATAATAAAACAAATATAATTAGTTGAAAAGTAAATCTTGTCACGTTGTTTTATCACCGGATATATATTATAGTCTGTTGGATTTTATTAATACCGTTATTTATTGGCATATTGGAAAGTTTAGCTAGCTTAATAACAGCTAATTTACAAACATATTTTATTATTTTGTTTATTATATATACTGTAGCATATTTTAATGATTCTGAAAACACAGAACGATTTTTATAAATCTGAATTAGAATCTTTTATTTACACTCGTATGACAAATAAATGCAATTTCCAGCTTTCCTAAACATTTTAGATTAAAAAAAAGTAAAATGAAATTTGTTCACTGATTCAGATGCAGTTATTAAATCTGTTCAAATTTTAAGTTAAAATGTAGGCCTTAGGATTTATAAATAGATATATAAATTTTATGTCTTTATTTTGGACGTTTCGACATTATACAAGTCATCAGCTAAAAAATACATAATTCAATATATGTCGAACAGTATGAATTAATTAACAAAAAAAAAAAATAAATAGTAAATAAGTAATTAAATTATAAATTGTAGAATAAGGAATATAAACATAAATATTGTAACAAATATAAAAATATTTATTTGAAATCGGCACTAAAGTGCTCAGAAATCGTCACAAAAGTAACCCATTATACGACGATTTTGAGCATCCCAGTTTTGGTAACCGTTAAATATTTATTGTACAATTAGGATAATTTTGGCAGTTATATTGACGTACTATAGTAAATTTGGACGTAACATGAAACAAATTTTGCATGAAGAATTAACTAATTAATTCCGATGACGAAATTGAGGACAAAACACATAATTTTGAGTGTTATTTACGATAACTTCACTTCTCTAGGTTGGCAACACTGACTGTCAGTTTCAATTGACAACTGACAGAGGTATAAACTTAACCTATATTGTAATTTTTTACAGTTTTTTCGAATTTTAGATTTCAAACTAGCGGTCCGACCTGCTTCGCAGGTCTGACCCCTAGGCTCCGCGACCCTGAAGAAGATTACATCTAAAAATATAGAGAAATAAATTGAGTAGCCTCTTTGTTCCTCGCTTCCAAGTCAGTACTTTGGCGAAGAATGCTCGTCACTTCGTTCCTCGCATCTATGTCAGTACATCGGCGAAGCAAGCTCGTCAATTCGTTCCTCGCTTCCAAGTCAGTACCTTGACGCAGAATGCTCGTCACTTTGTTCCATGCATTCATGTCAGTACATCGGCGTAGCAAGTTCGTCACTTCGTTCCTCGCTCCCATGTTAGCACTTTTTGACATTGAGTGTAAATGTTAGTATTTAAATAACATTTATAAAAAAACAACTGACGGTCTTCCGAAACAACACTTGAGTTTAAATCTCACGCCTGAGACCTTTAATTTAAAACCAAACACGGTATGTTTTAAATAACATTTATAAAAAACAATTGACAGTCGTGCAAAATAACTTATTGACACTTGAGTTCAAATCTCTTTTGGAAGACCTTTTATTTGATACCAAACACGGTAGGATTTAAATAACATATATAAAAACAAATGACAATCGTCCGAAACAACTTTTTGACACTTGAGTTCAAATCTCCTTCGGAAGACCTTTTATTTGATACCAAACACGGTACGATTAAAATAACATATATAAAAACAATTGACAATCGTCCGAAACAACTTTTTGACACTTGAGTTCAAATCTCCTTCGGAAGACATTTAATTTGATACCAAATACGGTAGGATTTAAAACATTTATAATAAAAAACAATTGACAATCATCCTAAACAATTTTTTGACACGGGTTCAATTCTCCTGCGTAAGACCTTTAATTTGATATCAAACATAGTAGGATTTATGACATTTATATATTAAAAAATTGACGATCATCCTAAATAACTTTCTAACAGTTGAGTTTAAATCTCCAAACATTTGATGATCGTACAAAATAACTCTTTGACATTTGAGTTCAAATTTATTCCATGAAACCTTTAATTTTATACCAAACAGCGTAGGATTTAAATAACATTTATAAAAAAACAATTGACGATATTCCAAAATACCTTTTTGACACTTGAGTTAAATGCTCTTTCATGAAACCTTTAATATGATACCAAACACGTTGGGATTTAAATAACATTTACAAAAAACAATTAACGATCGCCCAAAATAATGTTTTAACATTTTTGTGTTTAAATCTCCTCCGTGAAACCATTAATTTGATACCAAACACTGTAGGATTAAAAAAAATTTATAAAATAACAATTGAAAATCGTTCAATTAGTTTTTTGTGTACGAATTTTGATTAAAAAGAAAATTCTGCAATTCATTATGAATATTTAAAATGATCTTGAAAATAATTTTCATCCTTTTTGTATTAGATAAATAATTAACTTATTTAAATTTTACCACCTAAAATGCTTTTAAGCATCGATGTGTACGGGCAGAGACATCTGTTATACTTTTACTTAAAATTTCAAACTGAACTGTCAAAAATGACAAGGTGCACACAAATTTGTGAAAAGTGACAGCTACAATTTTAATATTTTTAATTGACTTTTAAAATAATTACAAAATAGTACACATGTATGCTCATTCGTTTACTCTAAACACAGATAAATTTACAAAACTTCTGAAACTTGTCTAGATTTAATGTAATTTAAACTTAATTTTTCAAAAAGATCTGTCAAAAATGACAAGAACACAAATTTGTGAAAAGTTACGACTACAAAACAGTTATTCATTTAAAATCAACAAATTTCACATTCGTAGCAACGCTCGCACACTCTGATTTCCGCCTTATTTATTGAATATCTCGCACATCATGTGTAAGAAAAATGTGAATTGATAAAAAGGCCCTATTCCCAATCAAACTCTAAATGCCAGTGAAGGTTTCACCCGAATCCGTCAAACGGTCTAGGCTGTAGGTCTGCGGACAAATTGCACAAATTTGGTTGCTAGATTGGCTAATCTATAGTGAAATACTCATGCCTTTTAGTATATAGGACTAGCGGTCCGACCTGCTTCGCAGGTCTGACCCCTAGGCTCCGCGTCACTCATGACGATTACAACTGAAAATGTAAGAAAATAAATTGAGTAGTCTTAAATAACTTCCATTTAATACCAAACAATTGGCAAAGCAAGTTCGTCATCACGTTCCTCGCTTCCATGTTAGTGCATTGACAAAGGAAGCTCGTCACTTCGTTCCTCGCTTCCATGATACTACTTTGTGACACTTGAGATTAAATCTCTTCCTTGAGAACTTTAATTTCATACCAAACACGGTAGGATTTAAATAACATTTATAAAAACAATTGACGATCGTCCAAAATTATTTTTTGATATTTCAGTTTAAATTCGCTTCATGAGACTTTCAATTTGATACCAAACACAGTAGGATTTAAATAACATTTATACAAAACAATTGACAATCGCCAAAAACAACTTTTTGATACTTAAGTTCAAACCTCCTCTGCGAGACCTTTAATTTGATTCCAAACACGGTAGGATTTAAATAACATTTGTACAAAACAATTAACAATCGCCTAAAACCACTTTTTGATACTTGAGTACAAACGTCCTCTGCGAGACCTTTAATTTGATTCCAAAAAAGGTAGAATTTAATAAATAGTATTTATGAAAAAGAATTGACGATCATCCAAAACAACTTTTTGACACTTGAGTTCAAATCTCCTTCGTGAGACCTTTAATTTGATACTAAATACGGTAGTATTTATATAAAATTTATGAATAACAGTTGACGATCATCCAAAATAACTTTCTAACACTATATTTTAAATCTCCTCCGTGAAACCTGTAATTTGATACCAAACACGATTGTATTTAAATAACATATATAAAAAAACCCTAGGCTCCGCGACACTGAAGAACTGACTGACGATTGTTGTATGTTTTCATTGAGGGTAGTTGTGTGTTAATCACTGACAAAAGTTGTATGTTTTTCAATGAGGATAGCTGTGTGTTTACCACTGACAAAAGTAGTATGTTTTCCATTGAGAGAATTTGTGTATTTACCAATAACACAAGTTGTATGTTTTTAATTGAGGGAAGTTGTGTGTTAACCACTGACGAAAGTTGAATGGTTTTCATTGAGGGTAGTTGTGTATTTACCAATAACACAAGCTGCATGTTTTTAATTGAGGGAAGTTGTGTGTTAACCACTGACGAAAGTTGAATAGTTTTCATTGAGGGAAGTTGTGTGTTTACCACTGACAAAAGTTGTATGCTTTGCAGTGAGGGAAGTTTTCTGTTTGCCACTGGTAAAAGTTTTGTTTTTCATTGAGGAAAGTTATGTGTTTACCACTGACGATAGTTGAATGGTTTTCATTGAGGGTAGTTGTGTGTTTACCACTGACAAAAGTTGTATGCTTTGCAGTGAGGGAAGTTGTGTGTTAACCACTGACGAAAGTTGAATAGTTTTCATTGGGGGAAGTTGTGTGTTTCCCACTGACAAAAGTAGTATGCTTTGCAGTGAGGGAAGTTTTGTGTTTACCACTGGTAAAAGTTTTATGTTTGTCATTGAGGAAAATTGTGTGTTTACCACTGACAAAAGTTGTATGTCTTGCATTTAGCAAAGTTGTGTGTTAACCACTGACAAAAGCGGTATGTTTTCCAATGAGGAAATTTGTGTGTTTACCACTAACAAAAGTTGTATGTTTTGCATTGAGCGAAATTGTGTGTTTACCACTGACGAAAGGTACATGTTTTTTTTTATTGTGGAAAGTTGTGTGTTAACCACAGACGAAAGTTGTACGTTTTCCATTGAGGGAAGTTGTTCATCACTGAAATATTTTCAATTGATTCCAACAATTGGCAAAGCAAGCTCGTCTTTTCGCTCCTTGCTTCCATGTGCAGTACATTTGCGAAGCAAGCTCGTCACTGCGTTCCTCGCTTCCATGTAAGTACATCTGCGAAGCAAGCTCGTCACTCCATTCCTCGCTTCCATGTCAGTACATAGGCGAAGCTAGCTCGTCACTTCGTTCTTTGCTTCCATGTCAGTACAAGTTTTGAAGGAAGTTGTGTTTCCCACTGACGAAAGTTGCATGTTTTTATTGAGGAATGTTGTGTGTTAACCACTGACAAAATTGTATGATCGTGCAAAATAACTTTCTGATACTTAAGTTTAAATCCACTCCACGAGACTTTTAATTTAATATCAAACACGGTAGGATTAAAATAACATTTATAAAAAACAATTGACCATCGCCCAAACCAACTTTTTGACACTTTAGTTCAAACCTCCTCTGCGAGACCTTTAATTTGATTTCAAACACTGTAGGATTTAAATAACATTTATAAAAAACAATTGACGTTCGTCCAAAATAACTTTTTGACACTTGAATTTAAATCTCATGAGCAAGACCTTCAATTCAATACCAAACATGGTAGGATTTAAATAACATTTATACAAAACAATTGACAATCACCCAAAACAACTTTTTGACACTTGAGTTCAAACCTCTTCTCCGAGACCTGTAATTTGATTCCAATCACGGTAGGATTTAAATAACATTTATAAAAACAATTAGCGATCGTCCAAAATAAATTTTTGATACTTGAGTTTAAATCTCATGATTGAGACATTTAATTCAATACCAAACACGGTAGGCTTTAAATAACATTTATAAAAACAAATTACGATCGTCCAAAATAAATTTTTGATACTTGTTTAATTCTCATGATTGAGACGTTTAATTCAATACCAAACACGGTAGGTTTTAAATAACATTTATAAAAATCAAATGGCGATCGTCCAAAATAATTTTTTGACACTTGAGTTTAAATCTGATGAGTGGGACCTTCAATTTAATGCCAAACACGGCAGGATTTAAATAACATTCAGAAAAAACAATTAACGATCGTGTATAAAAATTTTGTGACACTTGATTAGAAATAAAAAACAACTGATCATTGTTTAAAATAACTTTTTGACAGTTCTACGAATTTAGATATAAAAAGAATCTGAAATTGATTATAAATATTTAAAACAAACTTTTTATATTAGATAAGTAATTAACTTGTTTAAATTTTACCGCCTAAAACACTTAGAAGCATCGAGGTTGTCGAGCAGAGACATCTGTTGTATTTTTTGAGAAGAAAAAGAAACCATCTATAAAGCAAAAAATAATTCTCAACTTTTTTGTTAGAAGAAGTTAACTCATTTGAAATTTACCGCCTAAAAACCTTAAAAGAATTGAGGTTGGCGAACAACGACATCTGTCATATTAATTTCAAATTTGAAAAAATATGAGAAAAAAAATTCAAATATAAAAGTAATTACAAAATAATAATAATGTTTGCATATATATATTCTAAACACAAATAAATTACCAAACTTGTCTAACTGAACTACAATTAAAGTAATTTATATTTAAAATTTCAGACTGAAATGTCAAAATAACTAGTTGCACAAAAATTTGTGAAAAGAAACAGCTACAATTTACTTTTTTTAATTGACTTTTAAAATACTTACAATATAGTACACATGTTTGTTCATTAATTCTGAACACAGATAAATTTACAAAACATTTTTAAGTTGTCTAGAATATATGTAATTTATACTTGCATTTCGAAACAGATCTGTCAGAAATGACAAATTGAACATAACTTTTTGTAAAGTTACAACCAGAATCAACAAACTCCACTTTGATAGCAACCCGCACACTCTGATCCGTAAACGCATTTCCGCCTTATTTATTTAATATCTCGCACATCATGTGTACTAAAAATGTGAATTCATAAAAAGGACCTATTCCAAAACAATCTGTACATGCCTGTAAAAGTTTCACTTAATTCCGTTAAACGGTCTAGGCTCTAGAGCTGCGCACATTTTTGGTTACTAGGCAGATGAATCTATATATAGAGAACCACTCAAGCCTTTTAGTATATGGGATAAAACTTTATATGTATGCCAACTAAATTCCATATTCGTGATAAAAAATTGAACTTCAGTGCCTTGATACATAAATAATTATTAGACAATTAATATGTCAAAATAGTAGTCAAGAAAAATAATTAAGAAAAAATTTAAAGACGGAAATCTTCAACATTTATTTAAAAAATTGTTTTTCTAAAATGATTAGGAAAACAGGAAATTGCATAAGTATTATTTAACATGTAACATCGTTTAAGTCAGTCACAAGTTTTATGTGTGTATGAATAAAAAATTTAATCCGGCCCTGGCCGTAGACCTCGATTTCCGTTATTATCAAAGTTCTTCGCTGCAAGTTTGCAGTTTTGATTGTGTTGTGACGTAAAGAGTTATTGGTGGGAATGTCACTCATGGCTGTGATTTTCCCGATTTGCGTGAATGCAATATTTCATATTCTGCTGAATTTCCTGTGAAATGTTGCTTCGCGTGTGGTAATTTTAAACCGACAAACTGATTTATTCGGCTTGCTATAATAGTTTGCCGTTAATCATATTTACAGTAATCGTTACGGATTTTGCAAGATATTTCATATTTTTTGACATTTCCTAAAACGACATTTCACAGAAATATTTTGACAAACTGATCACGCAATAAAAGAACAATAATGCTTTATTTCATTTGCGATTTAGTCATCCGTTCAGCTGTACAAATATACTCATTTTTGTTTTATTTACTGTACAATACTTTTCATTGTACCAGGCTGGTTATTTTGTCTAGATTATCAATAGTTATATTACGAGTGCTAAGAATTTAATCGATTAAATTTGATATGTCTAGCTTATGCAAAAAATTTTGCTTAAAAAGTGTTTGAGACCGAGGTCGAGGGATTTTATCTTAAATTATTATGTACGATAACACTTTTTTAAAAGCAAAATTCTAAATAAGCTAGATTTAATCGATTCAATTCTTTAGCACGAGGGGTATATGTCATGAATTCATAGCATAAACTTCAATATTTGCCGAAGAAATTGAACTAAAACGTTGATTTTGACACAGTTTCACATAAATAAATCGGTACACTCATAAACAAAAAGCACCATAAAATTATGTTGTTGTAGTGTAACTATAGCAAATTGATTGTTTTTCTTATTTGTCAAATAAATGTCAAAAATTTATAAATAAAAATAGCTTGAATTGAATAACTCAGCATGTTTAAAGACATAGAATATCAGTCAAGGTAAAAAAACATGTAAGTATCTTGCTTCTGCAACTAATTATCCGGCTAAATATGCCTTCAAAATATGCAAAAATTACATATAAAAGCTAGCTTCAATTTAATCGCGAATAAACAGCGTGGTGCTGTTTATTCACTTGTCTAAAATGCACAACAATGGAAAATGAGACATTCTGATTGGTCAAATTTGTAATGAGTGAAATAATCAAAGATAAATCGAATGAACGACTGAGTAAAATTGACTGTATAAGCGAATGAAGGTGTAATGTCATTTACTGACGCGTAGAATATATTTTCTATAACACTGTTTTGGAAACTGGGCATTCCACTACTAAAAATTGTTATGGAATCACTAACATTCCATACGCGGCGTATGGAATATTTTCGACGAATCAGAACCGCTTATTAGCTCGACATATGAAGTATCTTGATTCAGTTACTATGGTTACGTCTGTTTGTTTTAATTTGATTTATTTGAGTTTGATGTTTTCATCAGTTTTATATTTGTATTTTTGTATAATTTCCAAAACCTTTTTATAGAAAGTATAGTCTACAACATGTAACGGAATGGCCTATCCCACGCTCGCAAACCATAGCTCTCGCCTTTGGCTCGAGCTACAAACTTTTTGCTCGCGCGGAATATGCGCCATTCCATTACTTGTTGTAGAATATACTATTCCTAGCGTGAAATTTGTCAGTTTTTTTCGTAACAAACCTAAGTTCTTACCTCCGTCACTGGTTCCGTGAACACTGTCAACACACATGCATTTCTTTACAGCTGAGTAAAGAGAATTCATTTACACAATGGTGACGAGACTGCTTGAATGTATATGTAGTTGTAGAACATAAGTGCTATATGATTGACGACTGACTGAACGCACCCTCGGCTAGACACACACACCCCAGTAGTGCCATGCAAAATGTAAACAAACACTTCAAATTTAACACGGTACTTATGACAATTGCTATTGTTCTGCTATGGACTGAGGGGTGTCTAGAACCTTGGTTCTTGGATATGGGAATGCTATAACTTTACACTTTGTTCTGTTGACAGGGGTGGCTTAAGACAGAAAGCAATTAAGCACAGATGCGCACTGAAATAAATAAACTTTGGATTAGGTTTTTGGGAAATTTAAATTTAATCACAGCAAAACTATGTTTCACAAATGAAAATGGTGCTTAAAATATGTGTCGTTTTACATTAATCAGTTTTGCTTAGTAATGATGGAGTTTTGTTTTTCATGGTACAGTGGGTTTAATGTCTTCATCTGTTCATAGACTAACAGGTTCACATTTTCTATATTCTATTATATCTAAGACAATTTAATATATTGGTAATTTACAGATTCCTTGCAATCTAATATAATTTTTATGTCTAAAAAAGGAAAAGAGATTAATTTTGTTATATTAGACATACCGGATGTAGAATTAAAATGTTGCGTATAGTGATTTCAATACTATTTTATTTTTATATTGCTATATATTTTTACCTATAGACTTTATAGCAAAAGTGTATATACAAAAATTGTTTAGAACTTTAAAATGCATGCAATGGGGCCCATTTGGTTACGCAAATATTAGTGTTTTACGATATATTAATATTTAGAAAAATTGTAACACGGCAAAGAAAAATTAAACGAAAACAAGAAATATTTTAACATTTCATAAAACAGTTTTATGCCTAGTTGTACCAACGTTAATTAAATTTTAAATTTGGTTTAAATAAATAAAAGCAAATCGAAGTTATATATGCCATATGGAGTAATTGACATTGTTGTCAAAAATTAGAAACGCTTTTTTTATTTAAACAGTTTAAAATCGAGTTTAAAATTTAACTAACGTTGGTGCAACCGGGCATTAGATTTCTTTAATACCTACCCTACAGTATTGTATTATTTTCTGTAAAAGATTGTAATGATATAATGGCGAATTTAAAAATCCATTTCTTCTTATTAATAGTTATTTACTTTACAAGAGGGTAATTCTACTTTGCCCATGTGCGAAATATAAAGGCTTATTCAACATCTCTTAATAAATGCAAAATTTATGAAAGAAATATTATTTGACAGTGACATATGCATAAATTTTTTAAATTAAAATGTCAATTAATGCAGTTACCCAAGGTGTTGTGTGTTATTATTTTTTTTTTTATTATTGTTATAAATAGAAAATTACTCACTAGTGACTTTTCTCAAAATTATACCAACTAGTGGCTAATCTGTTCCTTTCCTTGATAAAAATCTCTATAGTTATAGAGCATGTATTGAGAGGTGTTGCATGAAATAGTTTATCCAACACCTCTCAATAAATGCTCTCTATAACAATGGCGATTTTAAACAAGGAAAGTAACATATTACCCAATTTTGAGAAAAGTCACTAGTGAGTATTTTTTAAATTTATAACAATAGTAATAACACATAACACCTTGATAACTACTTCGATTGACATTTTAATTAAAAAAATTTAAAGCATATGTCACTGTCAAATAATATTTCTTTAATAAATTTTGCAATTATTAAGAGGTGTTGGATAAAACATTATACTTCACATGTGGGCAAAGTGGAATTACACACTCGATAAAATTATCACTCAGCCTTCGGCTTCGTGTGCTAAAATTTCTCTCGTGGGTAATTCCTTATTTTGTCCACTTGTAAAGTAAATAACTATTAATATAAGATTTTTGTTTTCGTTTTTATTGAAGGAGTAATTAAAATATTTCGCTTGACTCTTAAAGAAGGTAAAAAATGTATAAAAGCATTTTCAATTTACAACTTAAAGTTACATGTTACATGACAGGAAGTTTAGTTTAAAAGGTACACTTTTTGTTTTTAGCAAGAAAGTTTCAAAGAAACAAATCACGGATGTTAACAAAAGAACCCAAAAATAAAAGTTGAAAGTTGGGCTATTGTAAGAAATGTCGCAAAATATCTTCAAAATACAAAACAAGCCTTTGTCACAAATATAATAAGAGGTGAAGTGAAACACAAATGCAACTTTAACTGTTACAAGTTGATTGTTGACAATATTCTAAACAATTAAAATAACATTAATTCACAAGGTTTTCTTTGTTTGTGGAAATAATATAAATTTCGTAAGTAACCCATTTCATCTTCTTATTTGTGTAATAATCTACTAAATATTATGTTGAAAGCAATCGTTGTTATTAAATTGTGGAGTTCTGCTCCTAGTCCATTTATAGAACTTTTGTACTTGTAATATTTATATTAAACCATTAAACGTGAACTATATCAAAAGGTTATTCTATTTCTAGCTAATATTATCGGTTGTTCAGTTCATTTAACTTTCTAATTGTTATGATAGGTTCATATTTAATCAAAATTGTTTTTATAAACGTGAGTTTAATGTAAATAACTCTTTTGAGCGCTGGATAAACATTTGTATTAGGTTCGGGATTGTTAAATATTTATTTAAAGTTTGTAATTTTATGCAAAATAAATATTAGCAGTAGTTTTGAGAATCACCTTTGTTAATTTCAGTATATTATAGATAAACGAATATTAAATGGTTTTCTTATTAATATGTAAATAAATAATATAAATTTACTCATTTCTGAATGTTGCGATCCCTCTGCATGTAGAAGATCTATAGAAACCCCTAATGATTTTTGTAGAAGGAGTGGTACATTTAGGAAACATTTCTTGGTTGTGGGGATCGAACTGAAGACCACTTGATTTAATTATACACAATTAAAATTTGTGAGATTCTTGTATACATATACAACTACGCTACATAAAATGGAAAAGATGAAATCTCTAAATCTGCTATAGACAACAGGTAGAAGAGCTGTGATATTTGAAGAAAAAATAAGGGACTAAAAAATTTCAATGTTACAAGGATGTTTGATGCATATGAGGAAAGAATATAGATAAGGATAAAACAAAATTGGCCAAATAGAGACAATTAATGTGGTTGTATCATATCATTCAGTCAAAACAAAAATTAGTAACACAAAGCAGATATTTTAGATTTACAAACTTTTTGTTTATACTATATAATATATTTTATATTTTAAAAATCTAGTGTGGTCACCACACTACTTTCTTATACATATAAAACAATAATTTGACATATAAAGGCAGATTCATAAAAGAGATGCGTTAACTCCATTTTTTTTCATTATCTGTAACTTCGTCTCTAAATTAATTATAATATCAAAATGTGTCAAATTTTATGCTAACCAATCTTGATTTCAACCTTAGTTAAAATAATTATGTTCTGAGAATGGAAAATGAAGTTTCGAGTAATAATAAAAATAGAGTTAGCGCTAATTCCTTTTATGAATCTGCCTGATAGATGTTAAAAATATTTTAGTTTTCGTTTACATTGTAAATTGTAACTAAGATTCTTGAAAAATATTAAATATATATTTTAGTTTTTCTCAAGATTAGAAGCATATACAGGAAAAGTGCAAATAACATTTTATATTTAAAATACATCTTTTATTTGAAACTTTTTTCATAGCTAATTATATTTTTGAAGTAAATGAAATTTATTGTTTTGTGTGTCCAGTATGTAAATTTTCTCTTCCGGTTTTTCAATTTCATCCAAATCCACTCAGTTCTGCGTATTTTCATGAACTTATAAATAATTATAAATAATTGAAGGTAATAAATAAAACTTAAATAATTTTATATTTAAACATTATTTTGTATCTTACATTGACCCTTCACTTCTGAGGATGACCCGAGGGATGACCTATGTAAGGTTGAAACATTGAATGAATAAAATTCATTACAAGAATTGATACCCATTTAATTATTGATTTTTTTCATAATTTACAACCATTTACGCTACGAGATAAATCTTTTAACTGCTGATTTTTTTTATGATTTTTGACAAAAAATAAATTATAATTAATTGGGAACGTCATTTATTTATTTTTTTGCCTGCACAGTAGCGAATCGTGCTACTATCTTTTACTATCACAAAAAGAACGAATATCACTTTGACAAGAATACTAGATAAATTGCCATATTTCTTGTATGTTCATTTCTGCATAGGAACGTGTATGGCCTACCTCATAATTTACATATCTCAAAGGGTATGGCGGTAATTTGGATGGTAAATTAGTGCACCTTGTTTTAAAATAGTAACAACTTATCGATTAGGTGACCTGTCTCACTTTCTTTGTTCTCCAAAGCAGAGCCAGGGAACTTGCAAATGGTGAAAAAGTTAATTAAATTTTTATGGCTTATATACGGTATATTATTGATATATAGAGCACCTGCACATTTTTATTGGCCACAAATATTTGTCAATAGTTTTTATGATTTTCTTATGATTTTTATTTTCTTATACGAAGTATGTACCTACAAGGCTTTAGAGAAATCACGAGAAATATATATGACAGTTTTACGAAAGAACATGTTTATAGATCTTTTTAATACGCTTTGATTATTATCATTGACGTCTGGGTGGATGGACAGATAGATGTGTGAACTAAATCAGAATGATGAATTAGTAATAAAACATCTACAATATTTTTCAAGGACTAATTAGATTCGTTCGGTTATTGACTATACGAATCTCGATGTAAGTTATTGTATTTTCCCTTCGAATATTTTTTATTGAGTTACGTTGTTCGTTCACGATCTCTTGTGTCTGCCCGCTGTTCAACCGGAAATAGAATTTTATAAATTGCCTTTTTCAATCCGATACTGAGAAAATACGAGCCCAGTTTTAGCACTTCAATATCCTGTACTTTTTTGATTGAATGGACGTTGAAAAAAAAAACATTGAACAATTTGTTTCGATTGTTACTTGCTGAAAACTTTATTGTGTACTTAAAAACTTGTATCAGTAAAATGTAAAAATAGAATACATAACAAAATTTCAAGGTTTAGATATTTTACCACGAAAACAATTAATAATAACAATGGTAGTCACAGTACTCTTTTATTTATTTACTGTTTTTCTTTGTTATTTTATAATTATTTATGAAATTTTCATGGCCAGGTGAATTCTATTCTTATAAATAAATCTCAGCTTTCCTAAATCTCAGTATGTGACATATTTTACGCATGAAGTGCAGCTACTAGACGTCGAATCATGACTCCTTCACCCAAAGATATCAGTGTAAAGGGGGAACTACAGGGGTGGGAATCGAACTGAAGATTTCGTATATCTCAGTTTGCCTCATTTTCTTTCTTTTGCATTCTTTTTTTTGCAATATGTAATTCAAGCCATTTAACTCTCTGTTGTATGATCTTATTCACTATCTCTTTTCCTTCCAACTCTTGTCCTATTTCAAAGTTCATTCATATTTTGCACTCGTTTTCTGATATCTTTATTGGTTCTAATATTGTTCTTATTATTTTACGTTCCACTATTTTTAAATTTTCTTCATCTTTTTTTGCCTTTGTCATAGTATCAGCATCTTACATTGTTTGTGTCTTATAATCGATAAATTCTCATTTTTGTATCTTTATATAAAATCTTGTATTTTCAGTAATTTTTTGTTAGAATGAAAAGGTCTATTTGTTGTCATTATCTTTTCTTTGATTTTTGCTTCTTTTTCTCCTGTATTTGTTAGCATTATGTCTAAACATAAATTTTTCAACTTTCTTGAATTTGAATTCTGTTATCTTTATTTCTCTGTTTTCAATGGTTTTTTCAATTCTAACCTTATTGAAATTTTAGACAAGTTCTGTATTCCATATTAAACTGAATCGTTCTAATTTTATTAATTTGGCCTAGATAGGTTTCAAAATTGACGTTTAAATTATTTTACGGTTAAGATTTCTTTGTATAGGTTGCCACACGGTGTTTTCCAGGTAACCCATCCAAATACTGAATTTAGAAATATGAGGAAAACATCAAAATGTCTCGCTTAATAAAGATGCCAATATTTTATCTTCCATATCACTGAAATATAATAATACTGGAATGCTAACTTATAGGGTTGTATGACAGAGAAAAACAGGCTCGAGACAGATAGATGTCGTAAGGCCACTCTTCTTTGTCTAACGCTTGTTTTTAGAATTGAAGAACGGTTACTATGTAAAAAATATGTTGCCACTCTTGTCCAAAAGTTATAAATAATATTCAACAGTGTATTATTAAATTATTTAAAAATTCCCTTAAATTCACATGCATAATAGTTAATTGAACTCATTTCTTTTAATGTATTATTTAATTTTTATATTAAACATATTATTTCAAAATTATTCAATGTTCATTTCTTTGTATTTTCTTGTCAAATTTCTAAGAGGTACAACAAAGACAGTCGGCCCAACGATTCACTGTCTCTTTCGGCTCGCACTTTCAACGTCAGTTAGCTTTCCAGTATTATTATATTTCGCTGTTCCATGTACTGTAATTAGCAATTGTTTTCTTTTATAAATTTATTTTTTATAGTTCTTAGCAAGATAAAAATTATATAATATTAGGCCAAAGCGTATTTCTCCATAATAATATACGATTAGAAGCCCCCTAAATTATTTAAATTACATTAGAGAAACCTCTACCCCAATTTTGTTTAACAATATCTGCATAGTCATCAACAAGTGTTCTTGTACACATTTATAAACAGATTAAAAATATCTAATATACCTATTCCCTTGGTTTCACAGTACATTCACCCTAGCTGATAAACAGTTAAACTAAAAGCTGTTACTATAAATGGTACAGCAGTAAATTAAAACGAAAATTGAATCCCATATATCACAATAACACCACCACCAAGTAAATATCGAATGCCCTAACCCCATTTCAACTCTTTTGCATCATTTTGCATGAAATTATCCACACGCGAGTCCACCTACTACCAACCTAACCACATTACAATCACCAAACCCCGTTTTCAAACACAGCATGCAAAACGTTTCAGCAAAATTGGTTACTAAACGAAACGTGAAAATTACATCGTTCGATGCCCCAAATACATTTAAAAACCCTGTGCATTTTGCGATGCGGTAACTGGAAGATAAACGGTTATGTTGCTATTGCTACAGCTGTCGTGCTACCGCTATAATCAGCTACATTTACTAATAATGCCAGGTTAGTCGGCGTGGAACCAAGTAGGCGCTGGTGAGTGAAATGTCACAGGATTGGTTATACAGCTCGTTAATTTTGGTGCAGTCTGTTTTGGTGATCAGGAAGATGTATAGTTTATTCTGAGAAGGGTTATATTTTAGGGTTCACGAAACTATTTATCAAAAGGAGTTATGATTTTCGATTGATAGATTGATACCAAAATCTGATCAGCTCGTAAATTAAATGTCAAAACTCTAAATGTGAAATTTTAAAATGGCATCGTCGTTAGATTTTGAGTTATAGAAAAAAAATGTATTGTAGGAACCCTAAAATTTGTTGAAACCACAGTACAGAATTTTTTTTTTTTTTTTTGGTGTCATCCATACCAATAATATATTCCCATAACAATGGGGCTGACTTTTTTTTATTTTTTGTAAATAAAATTCACGTATCTTGTAAATCTATAAATTATTATAGTTTACAAGACGTATCGTCTCTGGAACATATCGGTGTACGGTGAGTGTGAGATTGAGAAGAATGTTGTTAACAAAGTGGAGTGAGTCAGATGAGGTGGTTTGGTTATCTTAAACGAATGTCTAATGAAAAATTAGTAAAAGATACAGGAATATAAAAAAATTATACTGATTATTTTTTTGACGTTTCTCAAAACCAATGAAATGCTCCATTGTATGTCACGTGCCTATGTTTTAACCAGTCCTGTCATTATTATACTGATTATTTTTTGAAGTTTCTTTAAACCTATGAAATGCTTTATTGCATGTCACGTGTCTGCATTTTAACCAATCCTGCCGTTATTATACTGATTATTTTTTGACGTTTATTTAAACCAATCAAATGCTTTATTGTATGTCACGTGTCTGCGTTTTAACCAATCCTGTCATTATTATACTGAGAATAATGCTCTTGTGATAATTCCCGGCAATTTTCTCTGTAGCTTTTTTGTTTTTGTTGACAGATGTCAGATGTCAGATAGTTATCATCAATACAAGTAAAAATGAGCAAAAAAGATTGATTTAGTGGCTTGCCTGATGAAGAAATCAAAAAATAATCTAATTAAATATAACTCGAGAGTTCGATAAATTAGAAAATAATTATCCAGTATCTTTCTCAAACTTGTCGCCATTTGGCAATAGCCGCACGGCTATTGCCTGGCAACAAGGTTTCGAAAGATCTGTCAAATTATTTTCAATTTATTCTCACTCTCTTGTTATATTATTACTGAGAATAAAGCTCTTGTGATTATTCCCGGGAATAAACTCTGTAGCTTTTTGTTTTTGTTTACAAATGTCAGTTGTCAGATAGTTATCATCAACACACGTAAAAAATGAGCAAAAAAATTAGATTTAGTGTCGTGCCTGATGATGAAATAAAAAAATAATTAATTAAATATAACGCGAGAGTTCAATGAATTAAATAATTTTTCAGTATCTTTCTCAAATTTTTTTGAGAAAGATTTGCCAAATTACTTTCAATTTATTCTCACTCTCTTGCTATATTATTACTGAAACTCCAATACGCCACATTTCAATTCTACACCCGGTATGCTCCACCCAATAACATTATTGAATCCTTGGTTGGCCTTACCAAAACTAAGTCATTTGCGACTTCCACTATTTAATTTTCAAATTTAGAATACTATAAAACTATAATATTATATCTGGTTTTTATTAATATTACGAGATAATATAATGAGATTAATTTATTTATTTTACATTGGTCACAGATCATATTAAGTCAATTGAAGTGGTTTAGCTATTTCGAACAAATGTAGAATGAAAAGTTTGTGAATCTAATATATGCGGACAAGATTCAGTATAAAGAATTACATGGACGTCCAAGGAATAAGTGGTTAGGTATGATTGATGATTTGTTGCGTGAACAATTGATTCCGACTATGAAGAATAAACGAGTATGTTTAAAGAAGATTAATTGTTGGTTGATTGTGTTTTACGGTTCGTGCTACCCCACTGTATGGGATATTATGTGATGTTATACACTATTATTATACAACTTCAACAATAAATATATTCCAAAACAACATATTAATTGCAATAAACAATTATCAATGTATGAATCATAATCATAAATGGTGGGAAGTTCACAAAACTACAATATGTTTTGGTTAATCATGGAACATAAACATTGAAGATTAGCTATCTCCAATTTGAATGTCAAGTATTTCCAGTCAATTTGCACTACACACTAAAATTTACTACGCTTTACCACTCTTTACTTAGTCGGGTGCATTAACAGAGATTAGATATAAAATTTTCGCTCAAATCTCGATGTCTGCCCTTCAATGATTGGCGCCGCAACGATGCCACATACCTCGACATCAACATCACTTCGTCCGCAGTTCCGCTAGCCGTTACGTCATGTCCGGTACACGCAATCATTCGGTTATCATAGTGTGCCATGAAAATCACGGAATAGATATCTAATGGCTAACCAACTTTTGCAAATTACACGAGTTAAGAATTAGACATGGGTTTACCATGTAATTTGACGTAATATTTCGACTATTGGATTGATAATTTAATTATGAGAAATTGTATATGATTAGCTGAATCAATGGCTAAGTGATTGTATGTTGGTAAATAATGATTAATAGCAATTAGTAAATATTAGTTTTGAGATATTATCTGTGTTATATGAATAGGTGTGCTATATACTACGATACCTATGATTTGATAGAATTATTAGAAACTACTATTTTCTTAGAATAATAACAATGTTACTTCATAATCTAAAGTTAAAATATTAAATATTGTAACAATTACAGCATATTTCTGCTAAATTGAAATTAAAAGTAAACAGCACAATGACTTATTGTTTATTTCATTATAAATTATCAAAATTTATTAAGTCTTGTAATTAATTATAAATTCGAAAAATATCATTTCCAATACAAATTGTTTTTATCTATTGGCTATTTGTACATTTGCAGATTATTTGCTTACATAAGAAATGTACTTTACAATTTATCGAACTAATCAGTTAACTGAGAATATAAAGAAAATCTGATGTGGGCAGCACACAACTTCACGCACAATACTATTCCTAAGCAGTACAAAATAGTATTTCATGATACAGAAACATACATTCTTATTTGTTTATTTTCTATTTATATTTGAGAAATTTTATTTTATTTATGGGGTAAATAGCTCCGTGGTAACGTGTCGGACTGTGGATCGTGAGATCCTCAGTTCGAATCCCACTGCCGACAGTTACAAATTTAAATTTACCCCTGTGGTTCCCCCTCCACTAACAACTTTGGGGGCTATGACTTGACGGCTGGTAACCGCATTTCATACGCAAAAATATATCACCTACCGAGATCTGCGTAAGCAGAGTGCCACACCCTTAATGGGTAAAAGGCGTGATGATATATTTATTTTTATTTTTTTATTTTATTTCGTATATTTATTTAATTTTTAAGCTAAGAAAACAGCTTCACAATCAAAATGACATGTGTCACATTTAGTAAAAAAAATTGAAAATTTTTAAGTGTTCCCATGGTGTACAAGGAATGCAAGATTTATGAAATCTAATTTCTTTATATTTTATTATCTCTAAATTGAAATTAATAAAATTAGCGTATTCAAAACACATGTAAAATTAAAAATTCTACAACTTTCAAAATAACATAAATTATTGAAAAAGGAAATTCAACCGGGTTTTTCACGAAAAACTATTAAGGGTTTCAAGTAAACTGCTATTTCCGCTTGACCGATTTTATCCAAAATCGAATCAGCTCTTCATTTAAATATAAGAAGCAAAAATTGAAAACTCACTACCCAATTTTTTGACCAAAAACAATACCTCCCTTACCTAGAGGTAGGCGGGAGGTAAAAATTTTTAAGTTTGGTGAATTTTCAAAAAATGTATTTTATATTCCTTAGTTTATCGAATAGTTCGGTAAAATCTAAGGAACTTTTTTTTCTGTATATAAATAGGTGCCGTTTTTTCGTTCACGATAACTCGAAATCTAAAAATGAAATCATTTTTCATTTTTAAATTTAAATATTTTGAATGTGAATGTGCAAGTTACGAGCTGATTAGATTTTGGTATCAATTCATCATCCATCAACCGGAAGTGGTAGTTTTTATGAAGGCCGATAAATAATTAATTTAAAGTATAATTGATTGTATTCACAATGATGTTAAAAAATATTTCCTACAATTTTTACAGTTTAAAAGTTGTTTAGAAAGGCGATTATGTGTTGGCCACATCAGATATTTTTACGTATTGACTACTTGTCATCTGTGGGATTCGAACTGCAGATCTAATGTTACACAAGAAACCATTTAGTATTTACAACTGTATATTATTGAAATACCGAAATAGGAAAGTTTCTTGAAATTTAACGAGATATTTTACATGAAGATAAAAACTATACGCAACAGAGAAATCTGCTGAAATCATTAGATGTTCATCTCCATCTTTTAATTATTCTGTACTAATTAAGTAGTTACTCGATTTTAATTAACATTTGTTACATTTTAGAGCACATTGGTATTTGTGTAGTTCAACAAGCTGGAAAATTATATTCTTAATTCTCATACATAAATTTAGTACAAGCGTAATCCAAATTTCTTCTGATTAAGTGATTATTGCACACTTTCATTGTCTGAAAAACCAAATATTTATTCAGAGAAATATTAGCATATCAGTCATGCTCGAAAGCTTTAACCCAACTTTTTAACAATAGTTTAGTTATCAGGATACAACACATATAATAATAAGTATTTAGAAATGACAAATGAGTAGGTACCGTGAAAATAATTAACGGACGTATGACGTACAACGGTTTATTTCATACCTAGAGTTTGCTATCTTTCTTAAAACCAATCAGATCATCTTGGTCATAAAAAAAATGATAACAATAAATTTTGTTTTGTTGAAATTTCTAACATTTTCAAAAAATGAATGCAAAAAACTATATTGTTGATCAAATTCTAATAAAATATTGCTTAGCAACGATACAGTACCGTTACCGTAAAAAATAACAATTCTGTACAATCTTTTTTACCGGACTGATTTCAGTTTGGTAAACATGCAAATGTATACAGTATAAAATAAAATTTTTATTTGTATACGAAGTTACGGGTTCAATCCGTAAAAATATTCTTTACCACTAAAGACACAGAGCTCAATCAGTATATCATGAAATATTCATTTTATTTGTTGCTGGAAACTTTATGCTGAATGCTTGTTAAATATTAAAATTTTTTATGGAATTTTAACAAAATTATCGTGATATAAATATTGAAAAACAATAAACGGTTCTTTACAGAGAAAAAATACATTGCTCCATAATACAATTATATGTGTGAAATTGGCAATATATTTTTGAGAATGCAGGAGTTTCTTTATTTTGTACAATATATTAATTAACCTTTTTATTTACAGGCGTCCATGGATTTACCACCAGACAAAGCGAAACTCCTCAAAAATTACGATTACGAGAAAAAATGGGACATTATCTGCGACCAGGTAGGAATACTTGTACATTTTATATTTAACAAATACTTTTAAAAACGGCGATAGTTTAAAAACACTTCTTTACTGAGGTAAACAATAATTAAATATTAATCTGCATATGTAATCTAAAACGAATCGAAACTTGGCAAATTGTGAGTCATGCGATAGATACTTCTATACTTTAATCGTATTATTTTTATTAGTGTTATGTCATAAATATTAATAGATAAGTTTGTAAAGGAAATAATTTTAATTAATAATCACCAACGTATTCTAAAACCGTTATGGACGCAGTACAATGAATCACTAAAAAAACACACACATTTGATTTCCTTGTGTTAACAATATCTGCTTGGTATCACTAACTAATCTCGACCAAAAACCAAATTTAACCTTGACTCAAATCGTGTTAAAATATTTTTATTTTTACAGAAATAGCTACTTTTTTCTCGTATTTCAAACACAACTCAAGAAATATGAAACAACTGAACTAAATTTTTTTCTTCTTCAAATATCATAAAAGTACGTTGTTATTATGTTTATATTCAACAAGCAGACGTTATTGTGGCCGCCAGCGTAAAAATGTCTCCTTGGCAACTCTTCTACTCCGGCGGCGGAGAAAGTAAAATATTATGAAAAATAGTTAGGTTGTAATTCACTTAACAGTTAAAAATGAAACAAATAAACAAAAATAACAAAACAACATTTTCTGTAGCAACTAGAAATGCTGGATAAGATAAAATATTTTTTGAAGTTTTGGGCATTTTTTTAATTATTTTCTATGTTTGAAGAAAACATAGCATGTGTTATTTGGAGTAAATGAGATTTTTGGGTATTTCGCATGTAATTGTTCGACTCACTTTGCTCGCCGTTCCAACTTACATACTCAGCACATTTACTCATATTTAAATAAATAGTCGAAAATATTTTATGCCTTGTCTAGAAATCGTTAATTGGCATTTCTGTGACTTAGAATATATTTTTACTTTAAAAGCTAAATGGTTAGTTGAAACCCAACGAAAGAAATATAAATATAAAAAGAAACTTTCAGAATACATAATATAAATAAATATACAATATCTGGGTATAATTATGTGTAATAAAAATTTATGGAAACATTTTAAAGTTATGTCAATAAGTTCTGTCACCGAAATTTTGTTACCAAAGATATTACCAACATTTCTATAGTCCGTTCGAAAATGATATGGAGTAATAAATATATCAATCCGCCAAAGAGATTTCAGTGGCGCGTCAATAATTAATTTCTAAGGGGTATTCGGAAAGACTGAATTCGATAGAGGAACTCCTCATAATTTCGTCTATGTTTGTTACCCTTAAAAAATTATTATCTAAACGTTTATTGCGGTATTATTCTAGGTATATAGCAAGCGACATTCTATGACCACCATAATAAAGTTATATGTCATTTTTCTGGTGGATTTATATTCCACAAAAATCCAATACTATTATTGCGTTTTTTATAACTCCAGCTCATTTCCGAACAGACTATAGTATTTAATATTTCAAGAAAAAAATTCCTAATCTAATTTCGAGTTTTCCGGTTTCCAAATAAACATAAGTCATAAACAATCAACTTAAAAAATAAAATATAACCTTGGTCTACATTTTTAAATCAATTGCTTCAATTGTTAAACTCAACAATTGTGATTGAGCAAAACAAACTTTTTATTACAACTAGGCGGTTGAGTAACAAACAATTGATACAGTCTGAATAATTTTATTGTTGACTTTCTCTCGTAAAATCACGTGGAGACAATTTATCGGAAACCGTATTGTTTCTCCACGCTTCAGAATATAGTTTTCCCTTTTCCGGATAATTATTCGTTGGTTTCCGGACGGCGATTATAGGTTTTAAGTAGAAAGCGCATGTTCTGATATCAGGTTTCGACAAATTAGCCGGAGTTCGTATTGTTTTTCGTAGGAACCGGAGCGTGAAAATTGAGACTTTAACTCCAATTAGGAATGTAATGATATCGTATTATAAGGCGTTTGTTGTTTGTTTTGATAGTGGGCTGTGAGATTTTATTATGTGTTTTTGTTTTGATATTGTAATTTGTATAGTTTTTAATTAATTCACGTGAGTAAATTTTGTAAATTATTACATATTTTAATTTTAAATTATGGTCTAATAATAATTTTTATAAAATATAGGTTAATTGTTTATGTTCTCATAATGCTCGCTAGAAGCGATTTAAATTAATTAAAATAAATAGTTTTTTTTTTTGTCGACTTTTTTTTACCTCCCGCCTACCTTTAGCTAAGGGAGGTATTGTTTTGGTCAAAAAATTGGGTAGTGAGTTTTCAATGAATAAGCACATTTTAGGGTCCCTACAATACGATTTTACTATTTTCGCCATGATGTCTGTATGTATGTGTGTAGTCTGTAGCAATTTTTTCGTCTCGCATAACTCAAATACCATAATACCAAAAAAATACAATTTCGTGAACTTTTGCTTCTTATATTTAAATGAAGAGCTGATTAGATTTTGGATAAAATTGGTCAACCGGAAGTTGCAGTTTACTTGAAGCCATTAACAATTAATTTATTTTATTTTGAAAGTTGTAGAATATTTAATTTTACATGTGTTTTGATTACGCTAATTTTATTAATTTTCATTAGAATAATAAAATATGCAGAAAAAAGATTTCATAAATCTTGCATTACACCATGGAAACACTTAAAAATTTTCAATTTTTTACGAAATGTGACATGCCATTTTTATTGTGGAGCTCTTTTCTCAGTGAAATATATGTCAAAAAATCAAATAAATGTACGAAATAAAATTAAATTTCTCAAATATTAATAGAAAATAAACAAATAAGAAGGTATGTTTCTGTATCATCAAATAATATTTTGTACCGTTTAAGAGTAGTATTTGGCGGGAGGTTATGTGCTGGGTACATCAGATTTTTTTTATTTAATTTCGTGGTAATTTTTATTTTTCCTTTTTTCCTTCAAAATAGCGGAGTAAATTGGAAAACATATTTAACTTAGACTTACTGTACAATACAGTATTTTTTTTTTTAAATAAAATTTATTAATGATGAATAGTTCATTTATCCGTTCCTCTTCTCTAAAAATCACAGTGTCCAGAATCCGGACACGTCAAAAATTCTGATGGAGTCCGGTCCCAATTAATCCGCATCATTGACGCTCTAATGTATATGATTCCATTTAAAAATATATATATTTTATTCCATATTTTAGGAACTAAGAAAAATTTTTTTTTGTTGATTTATCAATTTTCTCATATAAAATTGCAGAATTTTACTCATTTAACTAGCTTTGTACCGCTTCAAATATTAGAATGGCTGAATGCCACATATAAAATAGGGTAAATAACGTAATGATTTATTTATTACCTATAAGTTTAGTTTTTTCATTGAATAACATAATGCTATCGTGAGTATTTGCAGCTACTAGTTTACAGCGCTTATGTTTTTTTTTTTTTAGGTATATCGTTTATATTTGTTTACAACAATGGCACGAAAACAGCGTCCATTCTATTTTTATTTTTAAAAAAATCGTGAATGACGCCTCGACTGTAGCACAATATTCATTCATACAAATTCTAATTCTAAAAATATAACATAATCTAAAAAAGTTCCTAAAAACCAAACTTTTCTTAATCATCAATAATCCATCATCCAACCCAGATGTCTAATTAATTTAAGACAAACAGTAGTCACTGCATTACGTCACTGACTAAAAGACTACTCACACACGTGCAAGTATTATGTACATTCGCAGAACCAAGTAGCTCTGCTTGGCTAGTCAACTCTAACCGATCAAGCGGCGTTTCGTTTTTGTCTCACTTTCTCAACGCACACAGCGCTCTTGATATTTCATTCTGGGATTGCCGGTGGCCTCAATGACCTCACAGCTATCACTGATCGGTGACTCATTGTTGATTTGTATTTGATCCAGCTGTTAAATGTCTGTAGGTCTTACACTGTTAAAAACTGATGAGGTTTGTGATCAAATTTTGATTTTTTTAATAAGAAAATAAAACTCCCTCATTTTTTAATTTGACATTTTTTTTATAGTTTACCAGAACCAAGTTTAAAAAACATATTTGACGTAGTTTTGATAAAAGAGATATGTACATATTTAGTCAAAAAGAAATTGATACAAACTCTTTGCGCTGTACGTGTATTGTATAGACAATAATAACGGAATATTATATTGTGCAACAAGTGCAGAAAGTTATCTATTTCACGCGAGTTGTGAGAGTTTTATCACGACACGAAGTCGGGTGTTGAAATTACACGAGCGTGAAATAGGTAATTCTGCACGAGTTGCACATAATACGATCACATTTTTGACATCTCAAACTCAATGCATTTGACGTTTATGATTACAGCGTGAAGACAGCGCAAGCGCAGATGTGCGCAGTGTTACCAACTATAAATCTATATGTAATATAAAAACTAAAGACATATTTTATTTAAAAATTGATATTGTATTTTCTTTGTAATCTCAATATTGAAAACGAAGATTTAAAAAGCTCTGAAATAATTATTAATTATTTTATGAAATATAAATGTAATTATATTTGACATATTAATTAATATCATACAGAATTATATAATTTGTAAGTTGGTCACACTTGCGTGTTTAATAATTGCCCACGTTATTCCACACGACTGTGCAAAATATACAATTTGCAAGATTTGTTTGGTATGGAGAAAGTGTAATTTTCAGTAGTGATCGTAAAAATAATTTTGCTTATTATTAGCTGAAATAGACGGTATGTAGTATTTATTATTATTATTATGAGATAACAATAATTGATCATTATTTATTTTTTAATTTGTTTCTTTTAATTCAACTATGGTCACGGACACTGTTGTTAAATTGTTTTGTTTGTTTTTATTTCTTGTGATTTCAATTGATATCCCAGAAAAGATTGCTGTTAGTTGCTGCTATGGTACCCATACTGAAATCACTAGATAGACAAACGGCATATACTCTCAAAATATTAATTCATATGAAGTATGAATTCCTAACAATTTTTTCGTCGACGATAACTCAAAATTTAATAACGATGCCATTTAAAAATTTCATATGAGAATGGTAGAGTTAAAGTTTAAGTTACGAATTGATAAGATATTGGGACATTTTCCATATTTTACTGAAATACCTTCAAAGTCTTTCAAACGTTTAAAAATTTTACAATTTTTCAGAAATTTTTATGTTACTAAATTTGCTTATGGAATCGGCTATAATTTAGTTTATACCTACACTATTAAACTATTTAATAATTAATACACAATCCTTTCCCCTGTCCAATTAATTCCCAATTCGCAAATTACGTCAATTTCGAAACCCACGTGCAATCAGAACCCAGCCAAGCCTAGTTACCGCATAAAACATTCAACCCAAACAGATCGGAGCTAAAGTTAAATTATTCGCGAACATGTTCTGCGTCATTCTGTCACCAAGCAACAATGATCCAACTTTCGAAACTTTACGGTTCATGTCATTGCTTTCATTCGATTGGATCGATCAAAACAATAGGCATAAATCAATTGAAGAGACGACTGTCATTTGGAAACTGGCAGACTTTTCCTGATCACAGCAACATTGATGTGAAAATTTCATAAGTATTTAGTATTTGGTTGTTCGAGTAAAGAGCCGATTAGATTCTGTAGCAATCCATTCATCCATTAAGTGGAAGTTTACTTGAAAGCCTATAAGATTCTTTGAATATATCCCACTAAATAATAGACTTTAAGAAAAATGTAAATTTATATTTGCTACGGTTTTTATCTGAAACATTTTTCTTCATTTTGTACTGTTGTTGAAATTGCGAGCCGAGAGAAATAAATAAATAAAAATACATATAGCCTTTTACCCATTATGGGTGTGGCACTCTGCTTACGCAGATCTCGGTAGGTGATATATTTTTGCTTAAGAAATGCGGCTACCATCCGTCAAGTCATAGCCCCCAAAGTTGTTAGTGGAGGAGGAACCACAGGGGTAAATTTCAATTGCCAATTGTCGGTAGTGGGATTCGAACTGAGGATTTTACGATCCACAGTCCGATACGTTACCATGGAGCTATTTACCCCATAAGAGAGAGATCGGCAATATGTGGGCATCCTTTCTTTGTTGTACAGTCCGCTTATCAAATTGATAAGAAAATATAAAGAAATGAATATTCAATGATTTTAAAATAAAATGTTTAATATAAAAATTAAATAATCTATTAATTTTCAAGTTATTGACAATACACTGTAAACTATTATTTATTTCCACCTACTATGTAAATGACACTTTACAGGTACTTTGGTAACTAAGAAAATGAGTAATTACAGCGCATAGACCTGTACAGTTTTGCAGGCTTGTAGAAGAGATCTGTAAAGTTTTACAGGCTTGTTGAAGAGACTGGTAAAATTTTACGGGTTTATATTTAAATAAAAATAATTAAAAAATACTGTGAAGATGGAAATAAAACTCTGTACGCGGCACGCTTGCAATTAATCTTTACTTGATTCTCTGAATTATAGATGCTCACTCCTTCGTCGCTCGCCCTGCAATCTTTCCCGCGCGCCCGTAAATATTCATTTACTACGCTCGCCACGTAAATAACTATTAGCACTTTGAACATGTTTTTACATACCAACCGCACAACAAACGCACCTCTCTAAAAAAAAGTGTTAGACAAACAAGTGTAACCCAGGAAATCTGTCTGTTTCAGAATTGTTTTTTCGATTTTATAAAAGCCTACAAGTGCGCGTTCCAGTATTACTATAGTTCAGTGGTTTCCAGTAGGTTAAGCGTAAGGTTATGTTTTCGACACATATTTATATATTTATTTAAATAAATATCTCATCTTGCATTCCATACAATCATTCTATCAAATATTACAATTTATTAATGTTAATGTTAAAAACTTCGAAACAAAATAGCAGTTACTTTTTAATATTCGACAGCTGGTATCGATGTTAAAGGTATCTTATGTTTATAGTATTATAGAATGTACCCAATTCTAATTAGATATTCCAGCATTAATATATAGAGGACTAAAAATTGAATGCAATCTATCAAAAAAAAATGAACGTGAGGAAATAATTAAGCATGTTTATATTGTTTTTAATAGGCATAATTACATAAAATTTATTTAGTTAATAATGCCGTGAGATCCAGATTATGCTGGGATCCCATTTCATCTCAAGTCACGAGACAGTATCAAGTAGCGAGAAAGAAGAAACTAAACTACACTCTCAGGATTTGCAGGTCTTCAGAGTTTCAATGTTTCAAACTTTCAAGAACAAATGACTGTAACTTTTTTGAATCATAAAATAGAATCTTCATAAAAAATTGACCAAACGCCAGTGAATTACAATTGTAAATTTTGCGCTTTATTTTGTGTTCGAGAGAACAGGAAATTTCGATTTATGAGTTCAGTGCTAACTGGTGAATGTTAACAATGGCAAGACAAATTGGTTAACTGCGTTCCTTCTTTCGTAGAAAATTGAAATTTATGGTGGCATTGTTCATTACAACCAGAACGTGATACGAGGTTTTCTTTTTTATTGCAGAAAGTAAACAATTTTCAATTTTGTTTTCCTGGAAATATAACATATTACAAAATTATTTGCTACAAAAATTGCTACACTCGCAATAGATTTTTGGCATGTTATATTCTACGCAGATTGTACAAGATGTGTAAAAATATGTAGAGCATTTTACATAGATCCACAAGTATGCAAGATTTTCTTTATTATTCTTATATTATACCGGGTGTCTACTTTTTTTGAGCTGTAGGAATGGTAATGTTAATATTTTAATTTCGCTCCAAGTTTTTACCTATTAATTTTAAAGCAAAATTATAAATCGGTAAAATGTGCAGAATTAGAAACTGCACCAAATGAGCCTAAATTTATTGATGTGATACATTTCTGTCATGAGATAGACGTAAAATAAAATGTATAATTTTTAGCTATTTCCAGAGTGCCATGGTAAACAAAACATAAAACAGTCGTATGGTTTGAGTTTGATAGATAGCATTTGGCAAATATTTAATAATTATTGACTTGTTTAAATTATTTCTCGATAATCATGGACTCATTTTCCATTTAGAAATGCCATCATCTATCAAACTCAGACCATACGACTCTTTATATGTTTTGTTTTCCATGGCACTATAGAAATAGCTAAAAATTATACATTTTATTTTAAGTCTATCTCATGACAAAAATATATTACATCAATAAATTTAGCCTCATTTGGTGCAGTTTTTCATTCTGAACATTTTACCTATTTAATAAACTATTTCTCTAAAATTAATAGGTAAAAACTTGAAGCGAAATTAAATATGTTAAAATCGGTGGCAAATTTCTCAAAAAAAAAAACATGTTTCTAACTACCCTGAATCCTTATTGATCATTTTCTGACATCTGCATGAATGAATCTGTCGGGTTTTCTGCTCAATAGAGTAACGAAACTTCATAGTATTAAATTTTATGATAATGCGCAAAAATGAGTTGTAGTGTAAAGAAGTATAGGAATCATGAAAAAATCAATGGCGGGTATTAGGGGAAATACATGTTTAGAAGTATCCTGAATTCGTTTTCACCATTTTTTCAATGTGTCCGTATGATATTGTCTCGTAAAAAAAAAAAAACAAAAAAATAGGCTAAAACTGTATTTTGGTCATAATAGGCTCTTCCACCAATAGACGTTAATATATGAATATTTTTCGTGTTTTCATCTATATTGTATTTGTAATATTATTAAGCCTGTAGTTAATTGTTGCTGTTGTTTTCACAACTTGGCACAAAGCAATGCTTTATAACCATAATTATAATTTTAAAAAGAATTTAAAGATTTCAACAAATAAAAACAATAATACAACTGACAGAATACAACACTCAACACCAAGATGGCCAAATTTATGCGCGCGCAATCTCTATCTGTCACTAGACGGTCTGACGTCACACGAAAAATAATGTACTTTTAAGAATTAATTACAGGCGTAATATTTACTTTTTAAATAAAGTGTTATATTTTCTTTTGACATTGTTTTCAAGCGTAATATTTAAATTTTGTTCCATATGATTAATTTTAAGGTGTCAAAAGCCTATTGAAAAACTGGAAGTAGAAGTTTGCTTGGCACCATAAATAAGAATTATTTCGAATATGAAGCCAGTGGATAAAAAGTTTCAGATAAAAAATGTTGGCAATAATATTTAGAATTAGAAATATTACTTGCAATTTTTGTATCTGTTTCCAATTTTAACATATTGCAAAGGATAGAAGAAAATAATTAAAAAAACATTGTGAATGAAGCACTAGGGCCAAATGATCTACCAACGTTTGTTAGTTGCTGGTATTTAATCATTTCCAATATACAATATCATCTCTCAACAAGTAAATATTACGATGAACCTCGTCCGAAAAAGAGTTCAATTTCCTGGGCAAATTCCCGCCGGCCAATCACCGATTTTCATGGAGGACTTTTGTTCGTTTCTCATTTGTTTTGGACCGGAACAGCGGCCATTGAACAATTAAACCGTTCTTATTCAGCTTCCATTCACAGAGCTGCTCTGGCTGGTAAAAAACGGTCGGCGTACATAAACTTCAAACATCTGTTTCACATTTGTATTTGCCGGAGTGCAGTAGCAGCGTTCACTTGAACTTGCACAAGCGCGGGATAAAAATAACACTTTGTTTTTAAAATCAACGCCCGTTTAATACATAATACGAGTACACTGATGGGAACGAACTTTAGCGCTGTGCTAGCAATCTTTCACCAATCTAGCGCAATTTTGAAAAATAGCATGGGTAAGTTTGGTGGCGACATTGACATTAGCTTCTGCTAGTTCTAATACATGGACTTTATCAACGAATATTTGTAGAGGATTTGCAAATACCTGAATGTGCTTAAAACATAAAATATCAAATGAAATATAAATAAATATTTCTTCATACTCATTTATCTTATTTATTGCGAATATCAATCTGCATTTGGCCAGGTCGTCAAAAATGTTATTCGATGAGCAAAACATAGGAGTAAAGTTGGAGTGGCAACTGTCGGCTGTAGGATTCGAACTGAGGATATCATGATCCACGGTTCGATGTGCTATTACGGACCTATCTGTCTAGCCTAGACCCTAGAGTATATAAATTAATTATGACACAAGTTATTTTAACCATTTCTCAGAGACTAACATTTAAATTTTGTTATGAATGTATATATTTTTTTAATTTGCAGGCCCAGAATATGAGACTAGAAATATTTCAATCACAATTTTATAAAATCCATCGAAAAACAAAATATAATGAAATTGCTAAAAAATAATGTATAGATTAATTTAAGCATGAAACTTTCGAAACTATTAACCGTTTTTACATGTTTAGAATAGTAAAAGTCGTAATAATATGATATATTTTTTTTATCGAAAATATCCTTGAGTAACCTTGGCAATTTTTTGGCAAAAAATAAAACAATTTTTGAAAAAAAATAAAAATCGCTGAAAATTTGTTTATAAGTTAAAAAAAGCATGAAATTTTCATGACGTAGTTTTGGTAGAGCCAATGATGTCATTAGGCGGAGCATATGCAGGTAGGTCGAAATGCTGTGAAACTGACGTATGACATGTAAACTATACAATACACGTACATATAAGTATGTAAAAGTAACATTTATATCTATCTCTTTCTGTTTAATCATGTTTATCCCTTTTTAGTGTCTCGTATATTATAATTAATTTATAGATTTCTAAAAATACAGGTATTTTATTTCCTCGTCTAGTATCATATCTTATCAAAATTTGGTCACAGGCCAAATATATCTATCTCTTTTTCACCAAAATTACGTCTCTTATCCCTTCTCCTAAATTGTAATAATTAATGTCTCGTATATTATAATTAATTCATAGATTTCTAAAAATACAGGTATTTTATTTCTTCGTCTAGTATAAATCTTATCAAAATTTAGTTACAGGCCCCCTTGGTAATATATTTTGGTTTAATTGTTTTTGGTAAAAGACATTTATTCTAAATTATATTTGCTCAAAAGAGCAGACGACCGAAGATTAATTAATTTTTAATAACACAGGTTGGGATTTCATCCCTAATTTCAACTAAATTTATGGCATGAGAAAAGCAAATAAATAATTCTCGACCCATGTTCTGGCTGCAGTTCGTAGACGACAGCGCTGCTATTATGCAAATTTAATAGATCATACATTTGGCAAGAGACCATGAACTTTGCTAGACAATTGTTTGACTTCATTGGTTAATGAATAAAAATATAATATTTTGCTGCATGCCTATCATTGCAAATATTTATTATGTAAATTATTTCGCAATAGGAGTGCAACTAATGATTAATTCAAATATAATTGCATGTTTATGTTTCTAAGAAATTATATAAAACAAACATATGAGTAAATACCGGATGAAATTATAACATCTGTAACATTCATAAATTACATTATTCCTATTTTTAACTCACAGTGCATCGTCTTCCTTTAATAAGCTCAATATTTACAGCATCTAAAATTAATTATTAAAAAAAATCAGCACGTCCGAAAATAAATACAGATTTCCTGGAAGCTACAATGAAAAATTCTTGGTAATTTTCTCTGCAACCAAATCCATTTCTTGCTGCATTCACCCTTGTTCAAGCGAGAATTATAAATAGCTTCAGGTTAAACCAGTACACTAGAAGGGTAGTTACCATTTACCATGCATGCATTTCCTTTTTTATCGGCGTCTGCTTAAATAGTCTAAATTTATTTGACACGTGCTAGCACGTCCCATGCGTATACGTTTGTACAAGAATCTAAAATATTAAATCTAACCCCTAAGCCTTTAAAGTAATAATAAAATATATCTATATATGTATTTCGATAACTAAGTTATCCTCATCAGTAGAAACAAAAATTTAATAAAATTTTTAGTTCCAGACAATCCACCGTTAATTTTTGTTAATTTAACAGTTTCAAATTTGTTAGTAAATAACAAATTATTTTTGTATCTTTCGTAACTACATATATTTGTGAATATAGTAATTATTAACTTTTATTTTTATGTTTTTTTAACTAAACAGTTAAGTAATTACATTGAAGCAATACAACAAACCATATAGTTATTATAACAAATTAAGTTGTTACACTGGATATAAACTTTCTTTAACAATTTCAATTTGATAAGTTAGCTAAATTTACTTGTTATTTGTAATATGACGAGTCTATTTGGTAAATTTTATGAATGTAGCAAATAAACAAAAACAACAATTTTTCTTGTTAGAAATTCAGAATTGACATAATTTTAATTTAACAAATTGTCATATTTGTTCAAATTGTGAATTTAAGGCAATATATTTGTCAATATTAACTAAAAATACTTAACAACCGTAAAATTTACATATCTCAAATCAAATTTTTTACTGTAAATGTTCCTTTTTTGTCTGACAGTACGGTTATATGGTACTGGTATCCATAAAAAAGGAGCGCATGCATCTGCCTAAAATTCAATAAGTGCTATTAAATCTTTCGAATCTTGTCTAATGTTCATTTGTCAAATATGCAACGATCTAAAATAGCCGACTTAACAGAGATAAGAACCCAAATGAGTTAATATTTATGAAAAGGTTCCATTAAAAATGCGTACTGTGATTCTAGTTTGTCGGGCGTGAGTTGTGCGGGCTTAGGGTTTGTTAAGAAAAAGCGCGAGCGAAGCGAGCTAATCTAAAAAATAATTTTAGTTCGTATCTCTGCTAATTCAGCCATTTTAGATCGTTGTACATTTGACAAATAAACATTAGATAAGTTTCTAAGGATTGCAAATTGGATAGCACTCATTGAATTTTAGGCACGCTTACACCCTTCCCCATAGAAATACATTAATGAAAGAAAAATAAATGTTGCATCTTAGCAGATATTCACGGTATATACGGGTATGTATAGCAAGTAGCATTTGTGACGTTAAATAAAATAGTATTCACATCGCGTGTTGACAAATCTTAATATATTTTAATAGTTTCATTTAAAATATAATAAATAAATATTTTAAATGATCCACCCAGTTCATTTTGAGATGTTACATTTGTGATTGTACACAAAATATATTTTTGAATGTGTGTTTGAATAAATAGATGAATAGAAGAACCGAAAGTGAAAGAATCGGAACGGATTAGCACAGGTGCAAATATCTTGGCCGTAGATTCAAGTGCAGAGCGAATGTGGAAGTCACGAATTTTATTTGTCTGGACGAGAAAGCGTAGTTAAAAAATATCCATTACAACTGAACTAATATGCTATAAAATTACATTATAGATGATAACTGTGGAGCAAGGTTAAATTTAACGATTTTGTTATTATTTCTATTTTTATATTTCGCTGCAGACATGCAGACAATGGAGTAGTTTTTTCCGCAGACTTCCCAGAAATTCAGCGTTTGGGTCGATAAATAACTCCCTTATTGTCGCGAAAATATTATGTTTCACCCTTCTGAATATTTACATTTCCCATATTTATGACCATCTCATAACCATATATCACACTGAATTTAGTGCAATATTTTTAAATTTAAGTGTAAATAAAATAACCCCAATATGCTCCAATGGGGTCTTTCACCATTTTTAAAAAAAAATTTTATGAAACTATCTAAATTGAAGTCTATTTACACTTTTTAAAAGTCTTAATTGTTATTCATTAAGCCACAATGATTTTTTTTAAATGTTGTGACGTCATAGTAGAGGTGTTGATGGATCTAAAACAGTAGAGATTTAAATAATTATTGTTACATAAATGTTCTATTTTATTGTAATAATAATAATAAAATAAGTAAAAAAATATATGACTACAATTATTTACAATCTGTACTGTTTTAGATTCAGCAACACCTCTACTATGACGTCACAACATTTTTTTAAAAATCTTGTGGCTTAATGAATAACAATTAAGACTGTTTAAAAGTGTAGATAGTCTTCAATATAGATAAAGTTTCATAAAAAAAATTTAAAAAAAATGATGAAAGACCCCATTCTCTAACCAAGTTTGCATCAAAGCTACTAAACTTTGTAAATATTAGTGTTGCAATTAAAAGTCCTGTTCTTGAGGTCATAAGGAAATACAAATCTAATTTGTAAGAAATTCTGAGGATCATGACTCAAAATTTACCTACATTGTACCGAATTAGAACAGCAGTAAATTTAGCTGACCAACACCAACATCCTATCCTAGATCCCAACGTCACTTGACCGACTAAACAACCACTATCGCTTTGTACTCTTCCTCGAAATCAAACACGGCGGTTTTTCATCCGATAACATATGAAAAAAATCACATCGTCATTGATAACTCCATTACACGTGTCTACATTATATCCTGAATTAATTTAATTCCCTTTAATTTTACATCGTGTTGACAAATCTGAATTATCCACTGCCATCTTTAGAGGACGTGTAAAATAAGGTACTCACATTTGCACCATTTTTCTTTATTGTAATAATTTGAAAAGTCTAAGCCCTTACGAATTAAACCAAGTACAGTCATCATCAACACGCAAGCGGCGACTGTTATGTTTGAATGTTCCATGTCCTTTGCAGGATGTGAGGAACACTTATAGTTCCATCAACACTAACAAGGATGTTGTGCTTGGTAGATGCAACGTCAACGATGGGTTGAATTAATTTAATTCCATACAGATTGGAGAATCACTGCATTGAGGTACTGGGTTTGGGTTGTCTAGGACGATTTGAGGGCGAGGATCATTGAAAAAAAAAGCACGTAGCCTCTCGCCTAAACAGCTTTTAAACAGTAGAGTGCGTACACGTTAACTTCAAGCCACCAAGCCTATCAGTTTGTTAGGCTAGGTGGCTTGAAGTTAACGTGTACGCACTCTACAGATTAGACAAAAATGTTTTACATCTTACTTTACTTACTTAATCTACTGTAATATAATAACGATAACTTGTAGGCTTCTATGAAAGCCACAATCGAACCTGAGACAGATAGATGTTGTAAGGCCACTCTTCTTTGTCTAACACATATTTGTCGAGCGGTTGATATGTAAAAACATTGTATAACAAGAACAGATGGCCCAACAATAAACAGTTCTTCTCGGCACGCATTTTCAACGTCAGTTAGCGTTCCCGTATTATTATATTTCAGTCACTTAATCATAAAACCTTTCACCCTTACGGGTATAAGGCAAAGTATTTTTTAGATTTTCTTATTCATATTATTAGGGGTAAATAGCTCAGTGGTAACGTATCGTATCGTGAGATCCTCAGTTCGAATCCCAGTACCGACAGTTGCCAATTTAAATTTACCCCTGTGGTTCCCCCTCCACTAACAACTTTGGGGGCTATGACTTGACGGCTGGTAACCGCATTTCATACGCAAAAATATATCACCCACCGAGATCTGCGTAAGCAGAGTAACACACCCTTAATGGGTAAAAGGCGTGATGATATATTTATTTATTTATTTATCTTATTCATATTTCCTTTCATTATTCTCTAAATTTGGTTAGAGATTTTGCTCCTTCTCATTTAACGCTCCCTTTTCCAATGCTTTCTTCATTTCTCCTATTCATGGCAATTGACGGTTGTGATGTCATGAACCACGGGACTATTTACAAATAAATAAAAATAAAAGATTTGTTCTGTATGTTACTAAATACAGTATGATAATAATTACGAGTAGATTAAGGAAACCTTCATTATTTAGTTTTTGGCAACACTTTCATTTAAATTTAGATAATCTAACTACAGTGTTGGAAATTTATATGAGTAACACTCTGTCAAAACGTGCCTATTTAATATTTTTTGTCACCTTCTCTTTACAAAATAGAAACTGCAACGCAATATTGTCCACACAAACACGCTAGTTCACAGAAAATGTACCGGAAATAGGACGGGAATTCAATACGCAATATTAGTTTTGAGAAATGTTACGCCAGCGCCACACACGACACGACTAGAAACTCACAAGTGTTGCAGCTCACTCTGCAGAGAAAAACACGCGTATTTCCACGTGAATTGCTTGTACTACTGTGACATGAAAAACTGCTTTGTGTGTTTTGATGTTGAGGTTTTCTTAAACTCCGCGAGAATTATGGCAAAAGTGTGTTGTTGACATTTCTTAAAACCAATGAAATATCAATGTCATTGTTTGTTACGTGTCTACATTTTAACCAATCCCATCATTATTATAGCGAGAATAAAGCTCTAGAAATTAATCCCGGGAATCATCTCTGTAGCTGTTGTTTTTCTTGACAAATATCAGGTAGTTATCATACATAAGTGAGCGAAAAAGACCGATTTTCTGATCATGAAATAAACCAAAAAATTAATAAATGTCAAAGAATAATTTAATTAAATATAATTCGAGAGTTCGATAAATTTGATAATTCTCCAGTTTCTTTTTATTTCCAAACTTATTGTCTGGCAACAAGCTTCTAAAAAATATGTCGAACTATTTTCAATTTATTATCACTCTCAATGCTCTCATGTTACATTACTTCTGACAATAATAGTTCTCAATATAGCTCGATCATATAATAATGAAATAATACAACTACGAACAAATAGTTCGGGAGATCTGTTCTGATTCATAACAACATGTAACTATTGATATAAGATAACTTCGAATTCTATGAACTGATAGGCATTTTTACAACTAAATGTTGCTATAATGTAATAGACTATTGTGAAGGTTTCACAAAACTTTTTCCATGTTATTATTTAGAAACAATTTATTTTGTTTTATACAATTTATGTTGGTATGACAAATATCTCAACTTTTAACAAAATTGAAATGTTCCTGCAATATCGAATCGCGTACATGTCAGAAATGTAAACAACTTCAAATGACATTTTACTTCGATTTGCTTTTTTTGTTAATTTAAAATAGACATAAAATTCAAGTTGCTGTCAAACAAATACAAACGAACATTTTTTTGTTAAAATGATAGCCTTGATATGGTCGTAACAACACCTCAATCGGCCTTGATACACATAACAAGCGCATGTATCATATCGGGAACTTACAAAAATCCGTTAGATTAATATCAAGACAAACAAAATTTATCAACTTGATAGAGATGAACCAAAAGAATTAATTCCTTACCGATGTCATTAGCAGTTATTCGTTTTCTTGAAAACATTCTCTACTAAACTATTTTAAAGTATTAAACTCCATTTAGACAAGTCGTAAAATTTAAATCTGTTAATATTTTCTAGTAGACAACGTTGTAGCTTGTAGAATGTAGAGGGTACAATATTATAATTGGTTAATGTTTTATATTTTCTAGTGCTGTTTTAAATGCCATATTTACTTCACCTCTCAGCCGCGGCTAAAATTCCCCTAGGTTTCCGCAGAACTATAAAATTATGTATAACTATAACTCAATATAAATTCATGGTTTAATGTTTTTATTTGCATTGTATATAGAATATACTATTTTAAAATGGCTTTGAGCACGGGAGCAAGGTTTTCTGGTGCTATTTTCACAAGGAATAAAATTAACCAACAATAAATTGCCTACAAATCGTGTCGTTAAATCGCTGATCCGTGGACAGGAATAGCATTTTACAATGCATTAAATTACTCTTCAACAAATAGTTAACACACATGTCATAGTACGCTGCCTGAGAAACGATCTTAACACAAAACATAAAAGTACAACTACGGGACAAGAATATAAGAATAAATCTATAAATTTCCAACGGTATAAGTTTATATGAGTAGGAGTCGTAATTTTACGAGATTTACCTTTGAAGAACTGAATAGTAGGGAAATAGTGATTAATAACCTCTAAGCCTTCAAAATATTTGCTGTATACATGTCTGTGATATACCTATTTTGAGAACTAAGTTCTCATTCTCAGTAAAACTAAGAAGGATTAATCAAGATTACACAAATCGTTGACCAAGTGCTCAAGATCGAGTTATAAAAAAACGGTATTATAAATAGAAAGATTGAAAATATTACTACGAAAGAAATGGATATTCAACAATAATTGATATAGAAAACAGACATCAGAACGAAGAAAGCAAAGAAGCATTACTCATGCAAAGAAACTGGGAAAATCAAACACAAGAACAATGCAATAAGATAGAAGATATATAAAAACAAATGAAGTCAAATAAAAATAAACCGCCTTTAATCGCAAGATTTAAAAGTGGCAATGAAGAAAAAAAACAATAGATTCTGGTTGACCACCGATGAGGGAAGCTGCGGACTATGTGGAAAAGAAGAAGAGACAAGAGAAAACTTCAGACTCTGCAAAGAAACACAGAGAGAGACTAGAAGCGACATCAATTTCCAAATTTGCTAAACGAGAAGGATTTGGGAGTAGACTGGATGGAAAAAACCATAAAGAGCAGAAAGCAACAATGACACTCACAATTATGTCGTCTATTGTTGTAGTGTTTATTATTATATACGAGAATTGGGCTTCCAAATTATCAAAAGATGGCGTTGATCACAATTCATGAAAGGTACATGTTAAATTAATTTTGTATGATATCTTATGATGGCGACTGCTTGGTTTAGTATTGGTAATTTGCTTTTATTGGCAGCAGAACTGTTGCCATACACACTGCAAATTTTCCTGTTTTTATAGGTTTTTTTTTTGAGAAAATTCAATCTTAACCTATAATCTACAAATACAATGTACCTTTCATTTGTACATCTTATTTAAATAATACGGCTTAAACAAATTTAATACTTACATTGGAATACTCTTAAAATAACTACTATTGTTATTAATTTTTAAAAAATAACAATTAATTTCTAAATACAATGATATATGTACCTTATGGTTAGTTCAGCTTTCTACCACTAGTTAGCGTATTTTAATTTTGGATGCCCAATAAGGAGGATGTCCAAAAATTTCCCCACTTACCAAACGAATTAGACTTGTTTCCAAAACTAAAGGAACTTTTGGGTGGAAAAACAGTTCACAAACGCTGAAAACCTCAAAGGAGCATTGACATCCTGGCTCAGATTTTTTGTGCTAAAAGAGTAAAACATCGACATTGAAAAACTGGGATCACGTTACAATAAATGCTTTGACAGCTATGTCAATTACATTCAAAAGTAGAGTAATGTTCTGTAACTTTGTAAATAAAGTTTGTTGTGTTGATATTTTGTTTTTATTTAATGCCAAATCATTCTCTACTTTCTGGACGACCCTCGTTTACAAGTACAAGCAACAAATTTTTAATCAAGTAATAACTAAAAATATCCTAAACAACTTATTAACACAAGCGTTTTATTGCTCATTCTTCAACCATGTACATAAAAACATAAGTAATATAAATTAAAATTTTATTATTAGCTTATCAATTCACCCCTTAATTCACCACTGGCATAATAGCATCAAAGGAGAATTGGAGCCTATAAACGCCAAGATTCGAAATTTATTAATTCGTCTAAATAAAGAATGTACTATCAAACGTTTTAGCTTTATGATGTTGTAAATAACTTACTTGATTGTAATGTTACTTCATTACAGAGTCGATAGGTCGTCAACCTTGCTGAAATTGTCAAAACAAATTGATGCATCCACAAAAAACTGTAATGGAGACTTGAATTCGGAGTATTGTCAGTAGTTTTTGAAGGGAACAGTTGTTGACAAATGAATGATGCATATTGTTGATTTATTTTTGTTTAAATTGTATTTAAGACGCCAGGATAAATCAACACATTATGTAAATATAAATATTTATTTACTTGATGCAATAAATTATTAAGCTTATAGTTTTTGTACGTAAAGTGTGGTTCAAATTATTAAGATCAATTACTACAAGCAAGTGAAATGATCTAGATCTGGACTTTCCTGTTGCTATTGCGTTACTTAACCGAGCCTACCAAAAAGAACGAAGTTTATAATTGATATAAACACACTTTAAACTAATTAATTAAAACTGCATTTCTCAAATAAAAAGCTCTAATTTTTATTATGCACTGTTTAAAAAAATAGAAATATTTAAACTGGCTGACCTCTTACAACAGTGATGATTCACCATTTCCATAAATTCTCTGTTTATCTGTAGTCATTGCGGTCAAAAGGTCCATGTTGACGTGCCGCAAAGGAACGTGATAGCTGAGGCCTTCTGTAACCATACAACTGTGTGGTTTTATCCAGATTTCATTGTTACCGACCTTGTGAATGAAAAACGATATTGAAAAATATAATTATATAATTAAAACAAACAATTTTATGCAGGTAAACAATGAAAATGTTAATTTGCAAGATGTTTTTATTATGTAAATCAAATTATTTTAATGGTATTTTGGGGTAGTAATACATCGAATTATGAATACATGAAATTATCACAGCAAAGAAATTCTTGAATATATTATTACCACATTAAAATTACCCCTGTACGCGGAAGAAGAATACTGTAGAATTTACCGAACTATTTGGAGAACTGAGGATATAAAATGCATTTACTGAAAATTATAACACTTGAAACTAAACATGATTTTTTACTAATGCCCGGTTGTACCAATGTTAGTAAAATTTTAAACTTGGTTTAAATAAATAAAAGCGAATCTAATCGATGTCAATTACTCCATATGGAATATAACTTCGATTTGCTTTTATTTATTTAAACCAAGTTTAAAATTTAACTAACGTTGGTGCAACCGAGCATATGTAATTAGAAGTAATTTTAAAAAGATTGGTAAAAGATTTTCATCGATTTTTGCTCTATCATTGTGTTTGAGAGATAAATCTATCTAAGTAACGCGATATTCGTTTTTGATTACAATACCGATTTATTTATTTCAATATTTCTATCTGTCAATAACGCTGCATTACGTGTGTATTCTGTGCCTATCAATAATATCAAATTTATAATTCGCCCTAGGTTGTTATTTGGTATATAACAACCCTGAAAGCACGGTTGTTATGATAACAACAACGTGACATTAAATATTTTTTAATAGTATTATTCTCATGTCGGGTTGGCAATTTTTGGAACATATTGTATACTTGAATCATGTTTAAAATGAACCTAATGTTTATAATATTAAACGCTTTTAACCATGCCCATACAATAAAATTAAAGTTGAATGATCGTGTTTTTCATGTATCAAATCAATAAATAAAATACCATGGGCGTAATTTTAATTTTCATTGTATTGTTTAGCACTTAAAAATTTCTTATGTGAAACTTTACAACTCACAGAGTTCATTTCCATTTGCTCGACCACTGATGATAAAAATTCCTCGTATTTATCAAGTGGTTTCCGTCAATTATTCGCAAAGTAGCGGTGACTGTACTGTCTAAAACACAACACAGAGATTGAAATAGAACATGATGTCATATCGCTTAAGTAGTTACACATGGTTGCCCTTATTGTACTAAATATATAAATACTACTTTTATGCTAAAATTAAAGTGCAAGCTTCACAGATACCGCTTTAGCGCCATTTATTTATAGTTGCGAAGGCTAACAAAGAAACAAGAAAATAATTATAAAGTTATGTTCAACTGTTCAGCAGCCGCAGAGCCGCATTTAGCGCGCGGAAAGGCGCCATTTTTAATAATAAATACTTAAATGAAATAAGCTTGCAGAAAACACACACTTTTCAATTTAAGTGTTTTTTTAATGCGCCGACAAACCAATATGCGTTAACCCCACAGACGCACCCAGCAACATATCGAATTGCATTAACATCTACTTGTACAAGTTTTTATTGTACATTCTGAAACAAAAGTTCATTATAAATATCACATGTACCTAATGGCTATTTGTATATTTAGAGCAATGTTATATTTTGTTGCTCGAACAAACCAATACCAATATGCGTTAACCCTACAGCAACATAACGAATTGCATTAAGGTCAAACATACGCGTCGAAAGAACGAATCCTTTATTTTTTTTTTAAACAGCAAATTCTGTATTCTTCATTTATTTTTATGTTTTTTATGGTCCAACAACTACCATCCGTCAAAATTTCATGGATTTTTTACAGTGACTTGTACATTGCAATGTCAGATGAAGTACATACTTTCGTTGGGTTCGTTCATTCCCATGAATTTTGTTTTGCAAATTCAAATTTAAATAAATTATTTCTTACATATTCTTATCGAAAAACAAAACAATTATTACAGTAAAGTCTTTGAACATTCTAGTATTTATGTGGATGAAAAGAATAGCTAAAACATTAAACTATAAAAAAATATTCGTTGAAGTCTAGTTGGTCAAAAATTCAGAATTTTGATACTGTATTTCTCATTCCCATGAACGACTACAGTAATGAAAATAATTCGTATATTTATTATTATGATCATCTATAGCATACTAAGTTTATTTTCAATTTGAATTTACAGTTTTTGAGAAACAAATAAAAATATACCAAAAAATCACACTTTTTGGTATATTTTTATTCGTTTGTGATATATTTTGTACGGTTATCAGCCGTCAAGTCACAGTCCTCAAAGATGGTAGTGGAGGGAAATTACAAGGGTAAAGTTACAATGATAACTGTCGGTTGTGGGATTCGAACTGAGGATAACATAATGCGATGCCACGGACCTATTTACACACAAGAAATGCTATTTGAATGCATTACTCACTCTGCAAATATTTTTATTGAATATCAAGTTTACAAAGTTAATTGTATTAGTCAAAGCAGTGCTACAAAGTCCAACTTTGTACAACTGTATCCATATTATTGTATATTGTAGTACATGTTCTTCATACTATTATTGCATTTTAAAACAATTTTATAACACAAGAATAAATTTGCATATTTCAAGTTTCTGTTTAAATTTTATTAGCCATACTTTTTCAACTACAAATCAAAATTAGTATTAGTTTATGTTTTTGTTTTAATAACATTGGAGTCATGTTATCTTATGTTACTATTCATAAATCAGTATTCAGTTTCGTTTTAATAATCTTCAAACTTATGTTTAGATTTACGTTTTATATTTAGAAATCCACCAATGGGAAGAAGCCTCGAATGATGTAGCTATTTACAGTTGTCTCTTTCTAACAACTGTCATTGTTGAAGTATCAATGATAACTTATTTAACTGTTGTGTTGAGAATTAAACATGAATGTAAATCGACGTAGATTAACTGCTGTGTAGTTAATACAATTGTATTTAATTCAAAAAATAGAAAGAGGAGACGATGGGTGCGACCAATACATCAAGTACGGGTAGAATTCTCTATGATTCTTACAAATGTCTACTACCTTACTACTTACTAAAAACTATAACAAATTACATTTGTGATCGCTATACTTTGACACCGTAAAAACTAATTTGGATTTGTGAAAGAACCTAAATCATATTAATTCAGAGTGTACAAATAATACTAGCAACCTCTAAATACACTACCAAGGGTCCTGGGTTTTGTAACATGTTTATGCTATAAAAATGATTAGCATTACACATTAAAATTAACACAAAAAACAATAATTAAATAAATTAGGGTACAAAATTGCGCTACAAAACCAGTATACGTCCCTGTGCAGCCGCTAATTACGTGGAATCGTTGCATTCTTGTCATTTGGGGTGGTAAGTGACAAGAACTTTTCATTCATCTAACTGTATTTGAGGTTTTATCAGGCATTCCTATCTTGACACACCTATTTAGCTTCATTAATATTCACGTTTAAAGTAAACTCTTTTATCTTCTTATTCGGAGTTGTCTTTTATTTACATTTCTGGTCTTTGTTTTGGGATGACAATCTTCATTCGTCATAATATTTTTGTGTATTTTATCCATGTGTTTTTAATTATTCAGAATTTTAAAATGACTCATGTTTGAATGATAATTTAATCGGATTTGTAAAATAGATGAGGTATAAACAAATTTAAAGTGCGTGTTACAATAATTTTAATTTAATTTCGTGTAATTTATTAATTGATATTTTTCTTGTTTATTTATAATTGTGTTGTGATCCTGTATTTTTATACGTAATTATACATATGAATTAAACTACAGTTATTATTTAAATAATACTTAACAAAGTAATAAAATATAGCAACATTAGTTTATGTGTTTATGAATTAAAAATTGCGGGTTAATAATGGGGATAATTTTATCCACATTTTCACTGTTTGTACACTAGCACATTTCGCCTGACATCTACCGGTTTGAAATCCAACTGTAGCGAAATGCACGTGGTTTCAAATACAAACTATCATTAAAACTTAAACTCATGTTTACACATATTAAAAGCATTTTTTTTTTAAATTTAATAAAAAAGTAAAAAGCATAAAAATTGCACGAGAAATTTGCAAATTTAGAAACAAAACTGACGGAAATAACAATATACGAGTAGTTGTTATTTTATGTTGATTCTAACCGTTTATTTTTTTTTTATAATGTTTTTTCATCTAATATCTAAGATGCAAGCAACACTTACTTTTCTTACATTAGTGTAATATTACCACTGATTTCTATATAACACCAGATGGGGTAAATAGCTCCGTGGTAACGTATCAGACTGTGGATCGAGAGATCCTCAGTTCGAATCCCACAGCCGACAGTTACCAATTTAAATTTACCCCTGTGGTTCCCCCTCCACTAACATCCTTGGGGATATATCACTTACCGAGATCTGCGTAAGCAGAGTGCTACACCCATAATGGGTAAAAGGCGTGATGATATATTTTATATTTTTTATTGGGCATAAGTCGCTATGGTGCGTACCCAATAGAACGCCGCCATGATGGTCAAAATAGAGGTTTTGTGATACTTCAATATTTAAAAATCTATCTCTCTTGTCTATGGGTATGAATATACTTTGTAGTATGACTTAAAGAGAGGTGGTGGCGAGCGCAGTGTAGAGAGAGAGAAAGCAGAGCTTCAGATTGCGCACTTTACTTTACAAAAGTGTGTCACAAAACCTTAATTTCACCCTTTCAATTGGGAACGCTCTCAGATGGCAGAATATGGTCTAAGCCCAATCTAGTGTTATATAGAAATCAGTGATTATTACCTACCAATTCTACGAACAATTCCAGATAAAATACAACATTGGTTGTCAGTGTTAACTTAAGTTTTCATATTTCTTAAAGACGTTTACAAATGAGGCAAAAATTCCTTTGGTTACTTGGTACAATTCTGGTTATAATTTGAGAAATGTTTGCTATTTCTTTTTCCTGAACGTCTTAGACTAAATCCTTTCACGATGTCGAAAATATTTACAAAATTTAAAAAAGATGGATGTTTAGATATAAACTAAGAAAAAGACATGATTAAAAACCGCAACAACATTTACAACTTATGTTATTCATAGAAATACTATTGCATCTTAACTGAAACTCACGGTATGTTTTTTTTTATTTTGCGTAATATGATAAAGGAGTAAGGATTATAAATGAGGTTAATGAACATTTATTTATTAATGATTTCACCGAATCCCCCTATTTTTGAATACCATAAAGGAGTCAAGTTAATTTAGAAACTAGGTTAGTATAGTAATGTTTTGAGATACGGAGAATGAAAGTATTTTAATAAATGACGAATCAACTAATACATAATATGACAGATGACTGCGCCGTATACAGCAAAACGAGGCAGAATTAATGTATTTATGTAGTAACCACATCACATGACTTTCACTACTTAAACTCCTTAATAGAACAGTAAAAAATTATCAATGACATATTTTTACATAATTATTAACTTGTAACTTACGCGAAGACGATTAAATTATCGTTATTTATAATCCATCAACCTTTTTTACGCGTTTTGCAAGTAGTAGATACTTGTAGCTGTCTACCTATTTAAACATCAGGGAAAAGAAGTTTGAAGTGCGGTTCTTTTAGTTGTATGACTCACGATATTCAAGAAAGAATACTTAATCCTTGAAATGCATGAGTGATGTCATTCCATAGGTTTCAATTGTTGTATTTTTTGCGTTTACTTAATTTAAATTTCAATCTTCGAGTTTTGAAACACGTCAAGTTTTAATATTTTTTTCTTCTGATCATTCTGTCAATTCAAGTGGGTGTGAAGCATATGTACGAACAAGTATTGCGAATTTAATCTTTTTGAATTAGAATATTTTTTTTAGTAAAACGAACCGCCTTATGTCTACATAAAATGACAACTGAAAAATATGATTTCAATTGATTGAAAAAACTATAAGGAAATATTAGAATCATGAAAATATCTCGAGATATGTGTTTTGAGATCTGCTGAATCCGTTTTGATTATTTTTTCAATGGTGTATGCGGATGGATGTATGTCTGAGTTTGCAATATCTCATGAAGGAGAAAATATATGGTAACGAAACATGGAATTTTTAAATCTCATGAAAATACGCAGAGCTGAGTTGATTTTTAATGAAATTGGAAAACCGGAAGAGAAAGTTTACTGGACACTCAAAAAATATATATATATATTTTTTTTTTTTTTAAAGAAGGTTCAGTTGTGGAAACAGTTTTAAATCAAACTTGTTAGCAAAAATATTTGGAATATAAAATGTAATTTGTACTTTTCCTGTATATATTTCTAATTTTGAGAAAAACTAAATTATTTAGTTACATTGAGAACAAAACTAAATTATTATAAAAGCAATATTTATATTACTAATTAGAAAGTTATAGAGATTAATTAATATTTTAAAATAACATTTATAATGCGACCAAAAAATTAAACAGGTTTAACATCTTTGTGTCAAATAATTGTCAAAATAAAGTCACACGCAAGAAACAAATCATATGCCTGTTCAGTTGGTTTTATATGTGTAAGAAAGTAGTGTGTTGGCCATACCAGATTTTTTAAAATATTGTAATCCTTCATAAAATGCTATGTACTCTGCTTGACCCAAATTTGGGTTACAGTAAATCTATCCCTAAATGAATTTTAAAATAATTATAGATTTCAATAAATACTTGTGTACCTTATATGGGTATTACGAGTGTAATAATTATAAATATTGATAATTCATGTTATACGCTGTGAACATTATGCGCTACGAGATAAATATCGTGTTTAAAGGCATTTAAAAGAAAAAAGTAATGCATGAATCATACATGAATTAATACGCTGTAACCTTGGTTCTGTGAGTAAGGTAAAGATTTATAATGTTCAATCTCATTTTCAGATCTTTTTTACAAGTAGAAAAACATATGTATATATCTAATTTGACCAACAAAAAATATCCTAATTGTGGTATGAAACTTAAAATTTCTTTAAATCATGTTTTAAAAATGCATCATTAAATTTCAATGATTTTTTATGTGTTGTGCAAAAGTATCATTTGTTAATATCATAAAGGCATGTAATTTTATAATTTGCAAAAATTACTATGCATTTTCCCATTATTAGGTATGGCACTTTGTTATATCAGATCATCAGATCTCGGTTAGTTTTGCGCTTGGAATATGGTTAATGGGTTATGTTAATCCATATATTACCAGAGATATGATTTTTTAAAGTTTACGTGACGTCACTGGTACTGCTCCAGTGGCACTAAAACAACGATTTTAATATAAATCTTAATTTACAACAATTAAGCATAATATAAATAAAGATATAATTCTTTTGGCTACTTTAGAGTATTTTACTTGATATTCGAGTAAATATACGAAAGTTTGAGAACAGTGGCGCTGGTAGTAAGGTAACCTAACCTCAACACACAATTTTATTCAATAGTTTTTCAACACAGCACAATAAAACAGTGAAATTGTAAAGCAAGTAATAGAAGCCTAACAAATATATTCTTAAATACCAACAAATAAAATGACATTTCGTAGTTCTATTTTAGCCCACAGCGGCAGACGCGCGATTTGCAATTTTCATATTTTTGGCCAATAGCATCAATGCAAGTACCTGTGACGTCAAAATATGTTCAATTCGTTATATCGCTTTACTGCAAAATATTTAGAAGAAAAAAAAAATACTTCACTACTAATTATTCTGTAAGTGTTACACGATTTTGATATAAATTTGTCATATTTCGTTTATGGTTATTCGCCCATTATTGCATCTAAGCTGAAAACTCACGGTATGTTTAATAACATACGTCAATGATCACAGGCAATATGAGATCAAACAACGGAGTGAAATAGGTGGTGGTCACACCAGATTCTTAAATGTTTCTTACCGGTAGTTGTCGGTAAGTAAAAAGAATCACTTGAACAACAATCTTGTACTTAAACAATTTACCTACCTGGCCACGGCCTCAAGAGTTCTCCTTCTGGCCAGCCACCCAATCCCTCTACCTCCATTCCTTCAAGCATCACATCTTATAACTCTTCCAAAGCCTCCTACTAGCATGTGATTAAACATCCACTGCTGCAATCGTACGCCAGCGCTAATAAACCAGCAAGATGCATGAGTGGCTATCTCGCCACATAAACCTGGAGCGCATACATGGAGCGTGAGTTTTTACGCGATGCGCGGACACGAGAACTCTTCAAAGTTGTAGAACTACGAGTCGTACAGGATCGCCGCAGGCAGGCGTGCATAGCTGATGTGAGGAAGTGCAGAAATGAAGAAATGATGTGGTTAGCAGTTAGCTAGTTAGAGATTGTACGGGGCCTCCGGCGAATGTTTGTTAGTTTGTAAGAGCAGACACTTCTCATTTTTATTGTCAGATTTGATAGTCGGACTCTGGAGATGGATGTTCATTGATGCGTTGGTTTTGAGACTGTCGCTGGCTGTTTACGTGAACGTTTCGGTTTTGTTGTTTGTATCATTGAAATTAATAGTACTGGAATGATAACTGTATTTGAAAGTGTGAGCTGAGAGAGACAGCTAGTCGTTGGGCTACCGGTCTTTGTTGTACAAATTGATAAGAAAATATTAAGAAATCAAAATTTAATGATTTAAATTAAAATGTTTTATATAATAGTTATTTATGTATCAAGGCACAGAAGTTTAACTTTTTATTACGAATATGGATTTTTGTTGCCGAGGCCCGTAGGGCCGAGGAAAATAAACCATGTGAGTGATAAAAAGGAACTTCAGTGCCGAGGTACATATTAAGTTTTATTTGAAATCTAAAATTCGTAAAAAACTGTAAAAAAATTACAATATAGGTTAAGTTGATACATCTGTCAGTTGTCAATTGAAACTGACACTCAGTGTTGCTAACCTCAAACAGTGAAATTATCGTAAATAACATTCAAAATTAATTAGTTAATTCTTGCACATTTTGTTTCATGTTACGTATAAATTTACTATAGTACGTCAATATATCTGCCAAAATTATCCTACATGTACAATAATTATTTAACGGTTGCCAACACTGGGTTGCTCAAAATCGTCGTATAATGAGTTACTTTAGGGACGATTTCTGTGCTTTTTAATAACGATTTCTGAGTACTTTAGTGGCGATTTCAAATAAAAATTAATTAATACATTACATCATCACGCCATATACCCATTTTTTGGTGTAGCACTCTGCTCAAAACAGATCTCGGTGTTATGATATTATTTTGAGCTTGAAGTGCGGTTACCAGGCGTCAAATCACGGCCTCCAAGGATGGTAGTGGTGGACTCCACAGGGGTAAATGATGTATGTGATGAAAATTAATAGAATTGAGTTTCAATTACCTATTATGTACGTGAATTTATAGAAATTTTCAAATAATTTAACAATACATTGGTAAATATTATATATCACTTTTTGACAAAACTGTGCTACATGTTTTTACATAGCAAATACTCTATTATAAACAAGTGTTAGACGATTAAGGGTGGCCTTACAACATATATTTGTCTCAGGCTCATTTTTCGCTTTCATAAGAGCATACAAGTTTGCGTTCCAGTATTACAATATATCAGTGTTTTGTATATAAAAAAAAACGCAGCTATTCTTTGTTTTGCAACTGAAAATGGCGGTCAAGATATTTAAAATAAGAAATTGGAAGTTTGTCTCGTTTTATATTAATCAATTTGTTTAGTAGTGATGGAGTAATATTGATCACGGTTCAGTGGATTTAATGTCTTCATCTGTTGATAGAGTAACAGGTTTAACTTTTCTACAATTTATTAGATCTAAGCCAATTTAAAATATTTGATCGAAAGGTTCCTTGCAATCTAATATAATTTTTATGCCTAAAAAGGAATAGAGAGTTATTTTGTCATAATAGATATATACCGGGTGTAGAATTGAAATGTGGCGTATAAGAATTTCAATGTTATTTTTTTATATTGCTATAAATTTTTACCTATTCTCTTTACAAGAAAAGTGTAAATATAAAAGTTGTTCAGAATTTAAAAATGCATGCAATAAGGCTTACTTGGTTATGTAAGTGTTAGTATTTCACGACTATTGGACAATGTTATTACACAACTTACATTTTCTCGATTTATTTGTAAATATGTAGAACAAAGTGTAAACTTTCTTTGAGTGTAACTGACAGTATGTATGTATTTAATATGCTGAAAAATGGGTGAGAGCTCGTATACCTGTTACCTGTCCTAAGTACTTTGCGATATAAGTGGGATAAGAGCATTATTAAGATACGCAAGTGAAATTTGCACAACGAGGCTATAGCCGAGTTGTGTAATCACATAAGTATATTAATAATACATTATCACACGTGTATTGTACAATATTTTATCTACGCCCGCCCAAAGTAAAAAATTTAAATAATTTGATTTTATTTTTTTGACAAGTAGAAAATTAATCCAAGTAGTAGCTGTTAAAATGGTTTCAAATTCATGACGACCACAATTTGACATTAAGCAATTAGGTAGTTGTTTTTCATAAATTTTTTAACCATTTTTCGTCAGATATATAAGAACAAGCTTCAAAAATTATTAATTAGTTAAATATTAATTAATTTAAAGAATTGTAAAGATTGTATTATCACATTATAACATTTATAATAAATAGTACGATAATGAAAACGAGTACGTTAATGAAGCTCTTAATCCACGCAAAATGAGTGGGTTAAGAGACATTTAACTCACGGGTGTTGATAAATATATATTATTATTTCTTTATAAATATTGTAGTTTTTCAATTAAATAATAAATATTGTGTTATTTTCTTTACTTCTTGTAATTGTCTAATTATAAAAATAAAACCTTGCCGAAAATATACCTACTTAGTAATCGCAAAATTCGAAGTGGTGCAATTATTTTGTCCAGCTGTTTATATAATAATTTTCCAGTACTTTATGATTTCATGTGGTCATGGCCCACTTAAAATGCAAAATTTAAATGAGCAAATCTGTTGCATTTAATAATGCAGAATCTATTTATAAATGCAAGCAGCACTAACCACTAAACCTACTGAAGAAGCACGTGACAAAACTTTAAATATTATAAGTGCGCTTACGTAGGTGAATAAAGTCGAAAGTAAAACAATATAAAAACAACAGTGGCAAGGAATTTGATAATATTTAAAAACGAAATTTCACATGAAAGTATGTATATTGGAAAACAATCTTGCATACATACAAAAACATCATAATTTACGCTTTCAAATTATGACAGATTAACGCGGAAATATTAAAAGCATTTCACGTGAGTCACAATCCATTTTTGATAGCTACGCCTAATGTAAAATTTAATAGCTACCATTCTTCATCTTTGTAACGGATGTGAACTATCCTGACTTTCAAATATTAATTTAACCCAATTGTCCTTATAAATCTAAACGATTTTCTTCTTTCTGATAATTTCCTCCAGTAATGACCTTTTCATTTAACCTAATCACTGTTGTCATGACTTAATGTTGCAGTTCCTGATTTGATTATATTCTAAACAAAGTTGCTAATCATCCTACCTCTAGTTTCTGATTACGTTCCAAATACAGCTGCTTTTGCTCACTCGAGGCTGACGCAGTTACCAGTAGCGTAGGCGGAATTAAATTATTATTTAAATCTTTAAAATAAATATTGAAAATCTGATGTTACAGCACATAACCTCCCGCAGAATTTTAAACGGTGCAAAGTATAGAATAAAAAGTTTTAAATAATAATAAAAATAATAGCCAATAGTATTCTACACCTTTTTGAATATAATAATATTTACCCTAAATCAGATACGTATATGTGTGAAAGGTAATAAACCTGTTGTCATCACACAACTTGCTTATACTTATATATTCGATTATGATTGTTTAACAATTGCATTTGATATATCTTTAACATATTGAATAAATGTTTTAGTTTTTTTGTTTGTTTTATGAAAACATATTATTAAACATTTTATTCAGTTTTTTACCTCCCGCCACATCCTGTAAGGGAGGTATAGGAAGCATGCTAAAAATTCAGTAGTGAGTTTTCAGTGGATAAGCACGTTTTAGGGTCCTTAAAATACGATTTTTATAGTTTCACGATGATGTCTGTGTGTGTTTGTCTGTTTGTGTGGATCTCTGGAGTTACGGTTTCTCAAAAACTACTAAACTGAAAATTTTGATATTTTGTATATATCAATTGTATCCCTTTTGGAAGAGCTAATAAGTTTTTGGTGATAATCCAATAACCGAAAGTGGCAGTTTACATGAAGCCCTATCAAGTTATTTTGAAATATCTTAATAAATTATGATTAAATGACAATTTTTGCTATTGGAATAATATTTCAAATATTATTATCTTCAATTATTTTTAGAAACATTTTTCTCTTACTGTCTCCATTAACGCATTACAACACGTTGAAAAAAAATTATATTTTCACATTTTCGTTTAAATGTGATAATCGGTGCTTTTGAAAAAAAACAAACAGCTGTTGGAGAATGTCATTTTTTGATATGTCATAATTGAAGAGTAATTCCGCACATACAGGTTGTTCAAAAAATTGAGGACACGGATTTAATGGCTATAGCGATTTTTTAATATTTTATTTCTGTCATATACAACTAATACTTTTAACATAACATCATAGTGGCCGTTTGTAATGGAAAATAGTCTTTTATTTTTCATATTTGTCATTATTTATTGTTGTTGTGAACATTTTTTATAATTTAAAATTGACTGTTTTCCATTGTAAATGGCTACTATGATTTTATTGTAATGTTATAAGTATGAGTTGTATATGACAAATAAAATATTAAAATCGCTAGCTCTGAAACTAGGCTGTTTATATGAATTTTTTTTATTGTTTTGAGATGCATTATCCACCCTTAAATCCGTGACCTCTATTTTTTTAAGCCTGTATGTATTAATGTTTTAAAAATAGTTGTAAAATTGTTTAAAAATAATTGTTAACCTGATTTATCGCCCGAGATCCCAGTCGTTTTCTACGGCACTGTGTCGGCATAATAACTTAAATGTACTGTTATACGATATCAGTGTTCGTTCACCAATCTAACCCACAGGCAAATTACCCACTGATCTTATCAACCTCGTGATTTTAAATTGCTTCTTTTTTCATTGAAAACTGTACCTCATGTGGCCGATTTCTCTATATTTTTTATTGTTTGTAGTATTAGAATAATAATGATATTAATAAGAGCAACGATTAGTTCGTAACTAATGATTTGCTTCGTGTTTAGTACGCTTTGCTCATTTTGCTGTATCAATTGCGAATCATTAATCATAATTGTTTCCGGATTATTATGATTCTAATTTCAAAAGGTTAATTTCTTTTATGCTTATTTTGGAGGCAAGTAAAACCGGAAATTATTTTTAATTCTAACTGGAACATGACGAAGAAAATTGCTGTAGTGTGCGAATTAAAATTATTCCTTAAGTAAATAATTACAAATAATTATCTAACGACATTGTGGCACTCTTACATATAATATGAAAAAGTATAGGAATCATGGAAATACATTTTTTGTTTTTTGATGTCCCATGGCTCCGTTTTGACTATATACTCAATGACGTCTGTGTCGATAATTATAAGTTATTATAATAATTAATAATTATAACCGGAAACAAAAACTACAAGCGCAAACCATTTCAAATATAGAATCAACTGCGAAAAAAGTTTCAAATGAAAGAAGTTAGTAATAATATTAGATATTATTATTATTTGAAATTTCCTTGCATCTGAAACATGTATTTTGTAATTATTAAACAATCAAAATTAGATTTATATGTTAAAGAAAGTTCAGATTTATATCCCCCGCACATACATATTACGGATGTAGAACTGAAAATAGGTATTTCAATGCTATATTTTTTAAATTGCTGCAAATTATTTATTCACTTTAAAGTAAAAGTGTAAATACAAAAGGTGTTCAAAATTTCAAAATGCATACAGTAAAAAACGAAAAATATTTGACATTTCAAGAGTAGGTTAAGATTTATTTAACAAAACAAAAATGGAATGAAATGAACTCTAATATAAGTACTTCTTTATTTCATTACAATCTTCTACGAAATTTCCACAGAAAATAATACAAAAAATAAGTAAATCTAAATGTTTTCTGAAATGTCAAATATTTTTCGTTTTTGTTTAATTTTTCATGGTCGTATTACAATTTTGCTAATAAATATTAAATTTAATTTGTTTGATATATCGTGAAATACTAACATATAGGTAACCAAATGGGCTTTATTACATGCATTTATAAATTCTGAACACCTTTTGCTGTAAAGTGAATAGGTAAAAATTTATAGCAATATCAAAAAAATAGCATTGAAATTCTTATATTCACATTTCAACTCTACACCCAGTATATGTGAGGGAAGTATTTTAAGGAGTTAAAATTTTTTGATAATAAAGTAACGAGAAATACTGTAAAAAATGTTTAAATATTGTTCTAAAGCCAACGTTTCGCCAGTAAAGAAACTAAATAAGTTAATATGTTTAATGTTAAGGTCATCATATAATAAAATTATTAAGAACTTTTCCATAAAGTTCGTCAATTTTAAAATGTAGCACGTTTTTTGTCCAAACAATGAAGACATCATCACAAGAGAAAACATAAAATTGCAAAATATTTGATAGTGAGGTTTATACAAATAAGCACGTTTTGGGGTCTTTAGAATACGATTTTGCTATTTTCACGGCATGTATATGTCTTTCATAAATAGATTTTGGAGATGGAAGTGATAGTTTTCTTGAAGGCATATAAGGTTTTTTGAGCATATTTCAATAAATAATTGAGTTAGAATAAATTTAATATAATAAAAAAGAGTAAGAATAATGTTAACTACAATTTTTATTTGAAACTATTTTCTATATTTTGTACCGTTTAAAAATTGTTTACGTAGCAGTTTAAATGTTGAGATTTTTAAAATACCTATATGAAAATAATTTATTAGGTATTTCTAAGGTGTATTCTAGCTAGATATCTATGAACTGAAAGAACAATATTCCGTTTAAATTAAACGACGAACATCATAAATGTCAATATGAGTATATCTATTAAATCTTTAATAATGATTACCTATAAATATTTTACCATAAATCATGATTTCCTGAGTGAAATTTAAATTTTACCGAACGCAATTTATATAACATTATCATGAAATTACACCACGTGCTTGTTTTGCTTTCATATTAACTATTTTTTGCAAAATTTAATTTTAATTCTTGTTATTAAATCTAAGATTGCCTTGACTATGAACATGCATTCATTGTGACAGTTCCCATCCTTGTCTGAAGCATGACCGTGACTTTTTCTTTTGTTTTACACTTTACTCACCAAAAAGATTTGCGATAATACAAAAAATTTGCAATGTTAACTTTAGGTAATCAACTAGGAAAATAATTATAGCCATAAGAAATATTGTTATATAGAAACTTCCTTTCTTGGCTGAGGTGCATGTCGCTGAACTCGAACTGTAGTTTTCAGAACACTAGTTGATTCACAATGAGTTTTTATTATTATGATCTTATGATTGAGTATGCTGTCAACGAGATGGACGTGACTGTTTTTAATTTAGGTCAATAACTTATCAAAATTTCTGACGTAGTAATTCTGGATCTTATATTCAGATCTCATAACTCACTTATTTCCTCATTGGAACCTGAGATCTTGAGATGTTTCAATAAAATTCCACATATATTTACATTATTATTTATACCTAGTTTATTATTAGTCATGTTGTTTCAAATGGGGTAAATAGCTCCGTGGTAACGCGTCGGACTGTGGATCGTGAGATCCGCAGTTCGAATTCCACTACCAACAGTTGCCAATTTAAATTTACCCCTGTGGTTCCCACTCCACTAATAACTTTGGGGGCTATGACTTGACGGCTGGTAACCATATGCAAAAATATATCACGAAGATCTGTGTAAGCAGAGTGCCACACCCATAATGGGTAAAAGGCGTGATAATTTTCGATTTGTTAATTTTGCGGATGTTAAGTATTTTTAGTTAATATTGACAAATATATTGTGTTAAATTAACAATTGGAACAAATATGACAATTTGTTAAATTAAAATTTTGTCAATTCTGAATTTTTAACAAGAAAAATAGTTGTTTTTATAATGTGAAGTATTTATAAAATTTAACATATAGACTCGTCAATATTAATAACAAGTACATTTAGTTTATCAATTTATTATTGTTAAAGAAAGTTTATATCCTTTGTAACATCTTAATTTGTTATAATAAATTTGATTTATTTTTCTGCTTCAATATAATTACTAAAATATTTAGTCAAAAGCACAAAAAATTAATGTTAATAATTAATATATTCACAATTATATTTAGTTACGAAATACACAAATACACGAAATACAAAAAAATAAAAAATCAAAATTTTGTGAAAGATTGTAAAGAATATAATAGCGAATTTGAGAATTTATTTCTTTTCATTTCTTTACATTAAACAAATAATAAATATAAACTGTTTTATGAATGGTCACATATTTTTTTTATTTGTTTATTGACGTTTTTATTTTCCTAATAAATATTAATTTTTATTTGCTTTGTCGTGAAATACTACTATTTAGGTTACCAATTAGACCTTATTGTATGCATCGTATTTAAGATTATGACCAACTTTTGTATTTCAACTTTTTTGTCAAGTGAATAGGTAAAAATTTATAGCAATATTAAAGAAATAGCATTTTTATTCTTGCCTCGATTTATCGTACTGCGTATGTACTTCTTTGTATAAGTTGAGAAGTGTGTAGAAAATAATATTTAGTTAATGGCCATATTGTGAAATAAAATATCATGGTTTAAATTCTGGGAACTACGACGTTTTATTGTTTAAAATGCAGCATAAAAATAATAATAAAAAAAGATTTAAACATATTGCAAGTGTTCTTATCAAATCAAATAATAAACTTATCGCACTTTGTTTATACTACCGGATACATTTTTGCAGTAGTACAAAACACATACAGATCTACATATTTGATAAGAATGTAAACAAGATTTTTGTGAAACATATCATTGATGATTTAACACCTCTGGTATTTTCTTTGCAGGAAATGGTCCACGCGAAAGATCCACCATCCCATTACCTGAACAAACTTCGAACGTACTTGGATCCAAAGGCCTCCAGGAGTCATCGGGTAGGGAATTTTTTCTTTGTCTCAAAAATTTTATTTGAAACATTATACATTTTATTTTAAATCTGTGAAATTAGGTTTCATACTTTGAAGTAAATCTGGAAAACAATTTTGCATTCAGAAGTATTATTTAAAGTTAATATTATCCAAACTTATTTTTACAAAATCTATAAATTTAGGTGCGATTAAGAATTGCAAATTTAATTATAAATTTGTGCAATTGGGTTTAATATGTTTAACTAGGAACAGTAAACAATTTCGCATCAAAAATTTTTATTTAAATTTAATATTTCCCAAATTCATTAATACAAAATCTGAAAATTTCGGCGAGATTAAAAGTTGAATTTAAATTCATAAAATTAGGTTTAATATGTCTAATAGGTCTAGTAAACAATTCTACATCAAAAAAATTTATTTAAAGATAATATTTATTAAACCTATTTTTTTTTAAATAAAATTTGGGTATTAGTAAAAATTGCAAATGTAATGTTAAATTTGTAACATTTTAAAATTTGGGTGCTAATAAAAATTGTATATTTAATTTGAAATTTGTGAAATTGGTTTTAATTTTGTTTGTTTATCAAAAACTTTTGTTTAAAATTGATATTTCCATTTTAACAAAATTTGAATATTTGGGTGCTATTAAAAATTGTGAATTTAATTAGTAAATAAACAGTTCTGCGTCAACAAAATTTATTTAAAGTTGATATTTCTCAAAACCATTTTTACAAAATTTGAAAATTGTAAATTACATTCATAACATATCACGCTGTATCCAACAGAGTGGGTTAGCACGAACCCAGAAACATAGTCAACCAACAATCAATCTCCTCAAAACATTCCTATCCTGAAACACCACTTTCGCCTCGTCCACATTCATAGTGCGATTCATACATGCTCGTCTATTCTTCACACTCGGAATCATTCGTTCACGCAACAAACCATCAATCATATTCACCACTTATTCCTCGGACGCCCACGCAATTGTTCACCTTCAATCTCACCCACATATATTAATTTCACCAACCTTTCATTTGACATTCGCTCAACATGTCCAACTGACACTCCCACTTTCTTAACATTCTTCTCAATCTCACACTGACTATACAGCAATGTATTCCGGATACATCACATCTCATATACCCACACAATTAAATTGTGAAATTGATTTTAATATATTTAACTAGGCCTAATAAACAATAATGTATCGAAAAAAATTATTTTTTTATTATTGCAGCAGAACCTGAAAATTTGGGTGACATTAAAAATTTGTTTTCAGTAGCTGCTTACATAAGTAGTTACTTTTAGTGTGTACTATTTTGTGGTTATCTAATCATAAAAATACTTGTACTATAATTAATTATATTTAGCAATGCTCATTGCCTTTAATTGCTTGAAAGCTTTTCAGTGTTTTTCTTTAATGTTGCGTGCTCACAGACTGTTGCTTTTCTTAGAGCTATCATGGATTATATTTTATTCATTTAGATATGCAACTTTGAAAAAACGGTAGTAATTTTGAAGAGCCGCTATTACTACTACTTTTTAAATGCTAATCTTAATTATACACTCAGATAATATTGAATGAAGCTTACATTGTACGCTGTTTCTTGTTGTACTATATAATTAGCTACGCAATGCTCCTACTAAAAACTTCCGAATAAACCCATATAGCATATATCACTGGTAGCATGTAAAATTATCCGAAAACACAAATGAGCGTTGAATGTTTAACAAAAGAAAACCAACTAGGGAGTTTTCCAGGCGTAACGTTACATTGACTATGCGATGTACTAAGCCGACTTGACTTCCGCGTCTCTCTGTGATAAATAACTTTAATTGCAGCGTGTTCTTCCGCGCGTGAGGCGTGTGCCCGTGCCCCACGTGCAGGGCAGAGGCGTACGTGTATTTATCGTGTTAGCGCGTAATGTACTTATCCGGTTATTGGACGCGGACAGGGGCGAATTCAAGAGCTTTTAAAAAAGTGGAATAATCATAGCTATTATAAGAAACAACAAATAAAACATTTACAGGGTGTAACATTAAAACCTGGCCATAGGCGTTGATAATGGGAAAATCAATTTTTCCTTGCCAAAAGTGGCCAGTTAATTTTAGACTGAAGTGCTTCATGTAAATGTTGTAGATAATTTAATTATGCATCTTAGGTAATAATCACATTTCATTTTGCTCGTTTTGTAACAAAATAATCGGTTTTAAAGTTTAGTAAAAATTGCATCGTTGGATATGGAATTGAAACAAAATTACAAAACAAATGTATGACTTTAACTGTCAAAAAAATTTATTATAAATTTGTGATTGATCTAAGCGACAATCAGGCTCATTCTACAAAGTTTCTACCGTACCAACTTGCTATTGTGACAAAATTGAATAATTTTTTTTGACATCTTATGAAATATTCTCCCATAAACATGAAGTTTTGATGTGATTTTGTACCATTAGCAAGTTGCTACGTAACAACTTCTTTAGAGAATTTAGCTGTGTTATACATTAAGGGATAGAAGTGTATGATTTTTTTCCCGCTGATTAAATTAAAGCATGAACCGTAGGCGAGGGATACAAAACGAAAAATATACACTTCTCGCCTGCGGTGTATATACTATTTTTTCATGATCCTAATATTTATGATGGTTTTTATGTATTTAAAATTTATTTGAATTGTAATATTATTTATGATAGTTACCTTTAATTTATTTAATTTTGTTCATTTGTCACATTATTTAAATACTTTCCTTCACGACGGGAGAGAAAGGGCACAAATCTCCCGTAGATATGAAATTGGCTGTTTCTATCATGATTTTGGTATCATGGAAGTCTAGTTTCTCTCCGGTTGTGAAAAAAAAAAATGGTTTATTATTGAAAATGGAAAGCTATTTACATGAAAAAAGTTAAAAATAATTAAGTGGAATTTTATTTTATAATTATTTAATTCTTATTTATAATAAGTAATAGAACTTTCACCCAAACTATTATTTTATTTATTTATCTTCTTCATGTGAATAGTGAAAAATATAAGTCACTTAACCCTCTCATGCATACATTTTTATATAAAAGTTAAAAATTCCAAGATGCTTTTTTTATGGACATTAGGCAGCACATAAATAATTACTAATTTTAAATTTTCAAATTTTTTATTGTTTTTTAATGAAAAATAAAGTCCCCATATGAGGACATTTTGTAATAAGAAGTTCGAACAGTTTGTCCTCATATGAGGACATATGTTACATAACATAAATATTTCATGTGTGATAGTGTTCGAAACATTCCGGGCATAAAGCAATATTACAACGGCCACAAATGTATCTTGTTTTGCTTTTACATAACGTATTTTTACATCTAGATGCATTAATTGCATACCTCTTTTTAGGATAGTGACCACCTTTATCCAGTCTTTTTTCTATCGGAACGTAAACCCTATTACCTGAATATTTACTTTATGTTCTTTGGAACAAGGTGGAATGTTTCCAGATAACGGATTATCTTTTCCCAAGGTCCATTTATTTACAGCTTGAATCACACTTTTTTTCTTCTCTTTCCCCTTGTTTTTATTACCAGTTTTCAATTTATCATTTTCTATATTTTCTTTATTTATTTGTAAATCTTGTGCGCAAATTTCTTCAAAATCGTCGGATTCGCTTGAAGAAGTGTCCCACCCATCGGATATGTAATTTAGGTCTTCAATCTCTTCATCTGAAAAGAGCTCCAACCCGTCTTCAGACATATTGGCAATGTCTTCCAGCTCTTTATCCGTAAGCGCCCGTTTCTTATTACTGTAAGAATTGGTACAATTCTGACGCGTACATTTCTTTTCCTTTGGAGTGACTTTCGTATTATTATTCTTCTCGTCCTTTCTTCGTTCTAGTATAGTTTTCAAGGCTAGTGTGTCTTCTTCATCACAAAAATTATTCGCTAAATTTTCCAGTTCTTGGTTTGTAATTACTCTTTTGCTCTTCTGTTGGTCATTCTTGCTTGTTCCTTCCCCTGAAGAAGTCATTGCATGCTATTCCTAACACAAAAAATAACTGTATGAAAAAAACTAATAACATTGTGTGGTGGAAATTGTATAGTCATAAATTTAACACCATAAAGTCCTCAAGCGGGGACAATCTTCAATACCACCAAAATAACGTTATTGCAAATTGTCCACGTATGAGGACACAAATATTTTTCATGCAAACTATAGTTTCTAAAACTTGTAATTGAACAAAAGTAATTGGACACGTTAATAAGACTACAGTATAATACAAAAATAATTTTTCTTACCTTTTATAACAATATAATCTGCTGTAAAATAAATAACAATTCAACGGAATTTCACTCTAACCTGTAACTGTCAGTTTTGCACTCTTGCGAGAACACATAATATTCGTGGATCTATTGAACACTGCTGCCACCTGAGGGTATAATATTTAGTTAAATATGTCCTCATACGTGGACATTATGCATAAAAATTAAGATTTAGGTCAATAATGATCGAGATATTGTTTTTTTCATAAATGTCCTCATTTGTGGTCACCATGCATGAGAGGGTTAAATCAATAAAAAATTTATAAAAACCTAAACTTTTTTTACAATTAAAACGCCATACCTTTATATTTTGTTTCAATTCCATGGAGCTATAAAATAGCAATTATTATGCAATTTTAAATCCGATTATTTCGATTACAAAACGTTCGAAATAAAATGTGTTTACTGCCTTAGATACAGAATTAAATTTAGTTATTATATTTGAAGCATTTTTGCCCAAAATTAAAATTAACTGGCCACTTTTCACTTTTGCACAAGGACTAACTTATTTGCCATCTAAAACGCCTTTGACCAGATTTTCATCTTACACCCAGTTTAATGCGTGAGTAAATGAACCTCTGAATATTTCATTTCGCGCTAACTTCAGAGTTCACACACGGGCTACTGGTGTTGAGAAATGCATATGCCGAGAATTGTAGAGGCTGTATATATGTATATATTTTTTTATTTTAAAGATTTGAGAAATACATAAATAATAATTAGAATAAGCCAAAAGCCAATGTTATTTTATTTTAGCCATAGAGATTCAAAAATTCATATTAGAATCAGTTGATGCAAAAATATTCATCCACTGCGATCTTACACTCTTGTATACAAGACAGATTTTTTTTTTTAGTAAATGTGAATTTATTTTGTTTTACGTTAATTTTCAGTTAATAAATTTTCAAAATTATTTCTGATTTCTGTCTGTCCGTATAAAATAATTACAATATAAGTTTACTCATTGCGCGTTACGGTAGGCCACCCTGTTATCAGGGCCGTATCGCCAGAATTCACCGTCCCATTCAAGCTACATAGGCAGGGCGTCCGAGGGTCATTGACTGAACATAAACGCATCGCATCAAGCGATTTGTGTGCTCAACTGAAGGGTGTCAACTGTTTCATGTCGTGTATGTGTTGAATGTCACACATGCACACATACTGATTGTAGTCATGGCAACGGCATGTATGCTGCTTTGATCAGAGGAAAGATATTTCTATTGAGATTTTGTTGATTTTTAATTAATAGAATTGAAGGTTGAATTGAGAGCCTTGGAAGCGTTTGATGGACTATTTTTGATAGTTCTGGTTGCGAAATTTTGAACATTGTTAATTAAATTTTTAATTAAATTTTCAAACAAATGTCAGATGTAGAGAACGTTATTTTGCATATCTTAATAACCATAACTGACTAAACGTTATATTGCTAATACAAATTGTACCAAATATGAAATAATTTTTGCTGCACTGATAAATAACACTAATTTAATTTAATTTCTGTTTTTTCCTTCTAAGGATCGGTCTATCCATCTACGAATAAACTTATTCGTCGAATAAATAAAAAAATTACATATCATTTGAGCTATGATTTCGATGCGACATTTTTGCGTCAATTAATTTATTCGGTATTTTATTCGTAGATGGAAAGATCGGCCCGTAGTAATATAATAAACATCAATGATCACCTTTATTATTTATTTGTATAATAAATTGTTACATATCACTTAACATTTTCTTTGATGTCGTGCTTTCGCTGTTGGATGTTATGTATATGTTTAAGCGGATGTGACACATTTTATTGTATTAGATGAAATATGGGTCAACTAAACTTATTTTTAAACTAGCCTAGATTAAATTAAGTGTAATTTAATTTTATTGCTATAAATTACATTTAATAATACCAATTTCATATTTGTATAATGTGATTTAATGTTTACAGAAACGAAAAATGGTTGGTGAATCAACTTCGACGCAAGTTTTGCGAGATTTGGAAATTTCTCTTCGCACAAATCACATCGAGTAAGTAGCAAGTAGAAGTACGTTTTTAATAATTATTCAATGACTTTATTTAATGTGTGCTTATACTATAACTCTTTTAATATACAGGGTGGTGAATTGAAGGACGCAACATGGCGTTTTCAATGCTTTTTTTTTTTTGGAATATTCAATTATTGGCTTCCCTAATTATTAACATCAGAAAAGTTAAAAAGTTTATTGTAGAGGAAATTTTCTTGACACCCATATTTATAATTGAAATCGAAAAAATTGACAAAAATATTAGTTGATGTTCTTAAAATCATCAGAATCATGAAATTACAAAACAAATATATCAATTAAAAGTTTTTTTTTTTATCTGTCAAAAGTGTTTGATATCAAATGTCTTGGTTAAAAATGTATAAACACTTATAATTTGTACATTTGTTTTATTATTTCATGGCACTGATGACTTTAAGCAAATTACCAATAACATTTCCGTCATTTTTTCGGTTGCAAGAATAAAATTATTAATATTACTGTCAAAAAACGCAGACATTTTTTCTCTAAAATAAACTATTTTTTATTCAAACATCATAAAAGTACGTTGTTATGTATTTGTATTTAACAAGTAGAAGTTAAATATTGTCGCCGGCGGCGTAAAAGTGTCTCCTTGGCAACACTTCTTACTCCGCCGGCGGACAAACTAAAATATTATGAAAAATAGTTGTAATTCAATAATTTGACAGTTAATAATGAAACAAATAAACAAAAAAGCATATTCTATGGCAACTAAAATGCTGATGTAAATTAATTAGTGAAGCCAATAATTAAACATTCCAAAAATAGCATTGATATCGCTTTCGATTCACCGCCTGCATAAGCGCACTTTTTGATGTCGCTCTTTAAAAGTCGTCTTTATCACAGAATCTCCAATTTTACATTAAATCATACAAAAGTGTTACAGCAATATTTAAAATTTAACAGTACATGGAGAAATACGAATGTCTGCAGTTTGTAATGTATTAGATAGTCTAGGTACCTTTGCTGAAAACTTGAAAGTATCTGGAAATACTCGATTGAGTGTCTATTATTTAAAGGGTCCCCTGAAAAGTAGTGAATATTACGTATGGATGAAAAAGCGTGAACGGTATATAACTGTAGTGCCCATGAGGTACCAAGACAACACTTCGAATTTTACGTATGCTATAAATTTTAATTTAATAGTTACTGATTTATTGTTGTGTACAAAATATATCCTTCAAAGCGTAATGCTGGAGTGCATAGTCCTTGAAACCCGACGTGAAAAACAAATGACTAACAATTATATAAACCTTTATTATTCAAATCTCAGTAAAATCCATCTTTGTTTTCTACGGATATCCCAATCACAAAATAAACTGCAGACAATACGTGATTTCCTGTCCAAAATAGCCAGCGCCACTAAACGGTTCCCTGTTGACTCATAGGTGGGTCCGCGAATTCCTCAGCGACGAGAATCTCGGTCTGGATGTCCTCATCGACTACCTCAGCTTCCGGTTATTGATGATGCGACACGAGCAGCGAATCAACGAGTCGAGGAACACTTCAGAAGAGAGACTCAATCCAGGGAGCAACGCCAACGGGCCCTGTGGCGGTAGTGGTCAACATTCGATGTCGTTTGATAAACAGAATGGATATCTGAGACCTCCGCTTGAAATGATAGACAGCCCGGGAATCAAACGAAGATCGAAACATGTTGCGAAACTGAATATGGGGGATTCGAAAGACGATATACATGTCTGTATCATGTGTATGCGTGCTATCATGAACAACAAGGTTAGTACGTAATATTTCTGTCATTGCATGCACGATTAATTGCATCTAGTCAGTTTTCCTCTTTCATTGATAAATATGAAATATGCTCATATTTTTAACCAATTCAGTTTGGTTCTTGATGTGCTAGATAATTTATTTAAAGTATGACAGTATTACAACAATTATTATGTTAATTATTATAATGTTTTTTGTCCACAGTACGGGTTCAACATGGTGATACAACACAGAGAAGCAATAAATTGCATAGCGCTAAGTTTAATGCACAAAAGTTTACGTACTAAAGCACTGGTTCTCGAACTGTTGGCTGCGATATGTCTTGTGAAAGGTGGACACGAAATAATTCTTTCAGCTTTCGATAACTTCAAAGAAGTTTGCCAGGAAGCCAGACGGTTTCAAACCCTCATGGAATACTTCTTAAACTATGAAATGTTTCATATTGAATTTATGGTAACTTGATCTTGAAAAATGCGTGAACTAATCTTAACTAAAATAATTTTTATTCGCAGGTGGCATGTATGCAGTTTGTAAATATTGTTGTACATTCCGTAGAAGATATGAATTTCCGAGTGCACCTTCAATATGAATTCACTTCGTTGGGATTAGATGGGTATTTAGAGCGGTTAAGACTTACTGAGAGTGAGGAACTTCAAGTTCAGATTTCAGCGTACCTAGACAACGTCTTCGACGTAGCCGCTTTGATGGAAGATAGTGAAACTAAAACTGCTGCTCTTGAAAAAGTCGGCGAACTCGAAGACGAACTAGGACAGGTATGTGATATATTTTAATTATTGTAAATAAAATTTTAATAATATTTCTATGTTAGGCGCATGACCGAGTGGCAGAAATCGAACGTGAAGCTCTTTCGAAACTCGCAGCTCTTGAAACAGAGCTGGCAAATGTTAGAGCGGAACGAGATGAATTATTAGAAACCCGAAGGAAAGTTGATGAAGAAGTTTCAACGTTAAGAAGAGCTGTCATGCATCATGAACAGGAATCCAAAAACCGACAATCTCTCCTAGAATCTAAGATGCAAGAACTTGAAACTTTAACGAAGACACTTCCCAAAGGCGCATCCAGTAAGATTCACACATTTTTTTTAAGGCTATCATTTATACATTCAGCTTAATAATGATGTTTTGCTCAGCTATAAAATGTTTTCTGTCAGAAAATATATTCAATTGAGCCGTCACTTGTGGTCAGCAAATAGAACAATATTGATCAGTAAATGATGTCATATTCGGCAGCTCTAAAGTAATTTCTATGGCTAATTAAATATATCTGCAGTAATATAATGAAGAGGCAAATCGTTAGTCAGATTTAATGAAATTTTGGCAAGCTGTAAAATCTATTTGTTATTTTGCCCAAGACAGGTGCCGGTGATGCGCTTCAATGAAACAGAATAAATATCATTTTAATTTGTCAATTGTCCATGATTTAATATACAAACGCATAAATATTATAGCTTATGATTTTGTTGCTGATCAATTTTATAAACCTGCTGCCCAAGTTATGATTTTGTTTCATTACTATTTCATTTTTGAATACGCATAATTATTAGCTCACCTAAATGTGTTTACTTGCTGATGAAATTTAGTTTGTTTGCTAACCACGCATTGAGCCATATATGTTTTCTTTTTTGCCAACAAAAACATTGTATGTTGTCCAAATGATTTAATATCGGAATATTTAATTACTTCTCATATTTTAACACTTGTTATGTTGTGTAGTTGCAGGACTTGCAGATTTAATCAAATCAACAGCAGGTACAATATCCGCATGCTCAGAACCAACCTCTGTAATACCACCGCCACCGCCTCCAGTGATCCCTGCAGCGCCTGCGCCACCACCACCGCCACCGTGTCCTCCGCCTCCTATGTCCACCTTCTCGCCTTGTCCCCCACCGCTTGTACCAGTGCCACCGCCCCCAGCTGGCATGATGCAAGCACCTGATGGAGCAATGACCATCAAGAGAAAAGTCCAGACCAAATATAAACTTCCAACTCTCAACTGGATTGCATTGAAACCGAACCAAGTTCGAGGAACAATATTCAATGAGCTGGATGATGATAAACTTCACGGTCATATCGATTTCATTGATTTTGAAGAACGGTTTAAGATTGGTATGGGTTTGAATGTTGCAAATGGAAGAGAAGATGTAGATGGATTAAATAGTTTCCCGAGTAAACGATTCAAGAAACCAGAAAATATTTCTTTACTGGAACACACACGGTTACGAAATATCGGTATGATTTATAAAATTTAATGTTTTTCTTGTTTTAATTATATTTTTTCTTGTAGCGATTTCACGGAGAAAACTAGAAATGCCTGTAGAAAAAGTTATTGCTGCAATTAATTCGTTAGATCTGAAACAACTTTCGTTAGAAAATGTTGAACTGCTCCAAAGAATGGTTCCGACTGAACAAGAATCTAAAGCTTACAGAGAATTTGTCGCAGAGAAGAAGAATGTAAACCTACTGACTGAAGAAGACAAATTCCTCATGCAACTTGCTAGAGTTGAAAGGATTTCTGCCAAACTTTCAGTAATGAACTACATTGGAAACTTCTTCGACAATCTACATCTGATTACACCTGTAAGTCAAACCGTTTTTGTTGTTATTCTTTGTAGATTATTTATTGTATCTTTATTTCAGCAAGTACATGCTGTGATATCGGCATCAAGCTCAGTTAAAAATTCGAGAAAACTTCGATCTGTGTTAGAAATAATATTGGCCTTTGGAAATTATCTAAATAGTAGTAAACGTGGTCCAGCTTATGGTTTTAAACTGCAGTCGTTGGATACTTTACTAGACACTAAATCGACTGATAAAAAAATGTGCCTTCTTCATTATATTGTTGGAACTATTCGACAGAAATTCCCTGAATTGTTGAATTTCGATTCAGAACTTCTGTACACTGAAAAAGCAGCAGCAGGTATGAAATTAAATAAATACACATAGCAAATTAATTTAATGATAATATCGTAATATTTTTGCGTAGTGTCCATTGAAAACATAGTCACGGATGTTCACGAACTGGAAAAAGGAATGGATCAGGTTAGGAAAGAAGCCGATCTTAGAGGAAAAGGAGCGCATAATGTCGTGTTAAGAGACTTCTTAATTAACTCTGAAGAAAAATTAAAAAGATTAAAAGCAGACGCTAAATCTTGTCAAGATGTGTTCCGTGAATGTGTCGAATACTTTGGAGAATCTCACCGTACTACAGATGCGAACACGTTCTTCTCATTGCTCGTTCGGTTTGCACGGGCATTTAAGGTAAATTTGTAATTGTTTATTAATTGAATTGTTATTAATGAATGATGAAATATCTCAGGCTGCAGATCAAGAAAACGAGCAGAGAAGAAGACTTGCACAAGCAGCTTTGGAAGCACATAATAAGAACGATGAAGAAATTGCTAAAAAGAATAAAATAAACCAAAAGAAACAACAGGTATGTGGTATGCCAGTCATCAATCCTAATCCATTTAAAATTGGGATTCAGATCTAATTATACTAATATGGATTGATGGAAATAACGCATATTTTTGTTAAATGTTGGTGATAGTTTATTGTAAATAATGAATTATTTATTTTTGTAATTTTTTTTATTGCGCTTCATAGTTGTCTTTGCCGTTTTTTGCTTTTATTTTAAAACTGTGATATTTTAGATATGAGGACCCTCATATTTTTACTCCATACTTAAGCAAGTCAAACACTTAAATTCATTCCAGTTTTAATTTTCTAATTACTAATGTTTAAATAATGAAATAATTTCATTTTATACACTATTATTGAACACTTATGTACATATGTAAATAAAAGACATTAGTGCCATATTTATTTTATGTTTTATTTCTGGTTTTATTGTACATATGCTGCATGTTCCAATCATAACGCATGCACACATAATAATATGAATTGGTATTAAAACAAAATAACGATTCAACAGGATGCTGTTATAAATGAACTGAAACATAAAACGCGGATGGTTCAGGAGAAAAAGTTATTACAGCAAGATGAAGTATACAATGGTGCTTTGGAGGATATTTTGTTAGGGTTGAAAAGCGAACCATATCGTCGAGCCGATGCAGTTAGACGAAGTCAACGACGACGAATCGATAACAATCGTTTGTCCCGGACGATGGAAGAAATGGAATTTTAAATTTTGCACGTACTCGATTTTAATTGACGACTCCAATTAAGGTGATATTTATATAACTTACAAAATATGTACATACAGTTATTTTATTATTCATATTTTATTATATGCAATTTTTAAAAATATTACAGGATTTATAAGTTTCTATAAATGTAGTGTAAAGCTCTGTCTAATATGTAAATAGTTATATAATTTAATTTTTATATAAAAAATGTATACTGCATTTAATACATTTTTATGTACGCAAAGAAAAATAAAGAATTGTACATAAGGTTGTTTTTCATTTTTAAGGTTCAAATTTTCATTGTTACCTTACATGTTCTAAAAATCTATTGTTTGCAATTTAGTCATTCTAGTTGGTTAATTAATAGAGACTGAAGTTTTACACTATATTGAAATACCAAAGTATAAAGTTGTGTTAAGATTTTATTATAATAAAAAATTAATGAACCATAAATTTTTCTAAATATTACAAATTATATGAATGTAATTTAAAACCTAAAACAAATTTTAACAGGTATAATTTAATGAATATTTAGTTTCAATTTTGAGATCAATGGCAATTTTAAATCAGGAAAAACAATATAAAAATAGTAGTTATCCGTTTGGCCATGGTGGCAACAAGGAGCAGCACTGTAGATACGACGTCATCGCGCAGAACAGAATGCAAATGGCCGTAAAACGTACGGAACGAGTAGTCGATGATCTGATCAAAATCTATAAAAATTAATATGAAATATGCATCATCGACATTAATGCCTCTAAATTATGATAAATTAGATTTATAACTAACTATTCTTACAATTATTTAATCGTAAAAGCTTAAGATTATTGCAAAAAACTATGCTGAATTTAGTACTACCTTGGTGTCGAATTCTAAGTTACTTAGTGCTAGTGTAGTGTATGTGCGGTGTACAGTTCTTCGCGAATTGATTTTTAAAATGGGTAAGTTTTAAAACTGCTTTATTTCTTTTGTTAGTTGCATAATACTCAAATGTTCTTCGTCAGTTCGTGTTTGTATTGATGACCCAGCCCAATGGCGGACATTGTTTACCAATATTAAACTGAATTTCGAGAACATTTTCTTGATAATAATTTTTTGCGTATATGTGTTAGAATATCTTCACAATAATGTTACAAAGTTCTTATTTTCTTGTCTATTACGTTTTTAACATTTTGTTTAATGATGTGTCACTTTCATTAACAATTTTACCAACTTAGTAATAATTTTAAATTTTAGGTGAATAGTGTGATTAAGAAAGACTGATTAGTATTATGAAAAATCGAGTGCAGTGTTTCCGTTCAAGTGATGGATCGTAGCAGACATTCAAAAAAACACAGTAGCAGTAAATCAAGAAAGAGTTCAAAGAAAAGAAGAACCCGAGATGAAAACGGCAGTGGCCCTGAAAACACGATCAAATCGGTGTCTTCTTCGGTGATCAAACCTCTTGTGGAATATTCTGATGTAAGTTCAGAAGATTTATCCGAACCAGAAGCTGGTGAAATTCAAAGTGAAGGAAGTCCTTCTATTAGTGATGGTGAACTCAGTGCACATTCATTACACAGAAGTCACCATAGAAAGTCTCATAATATAATTGATGATGATAGAGATACTTATAGACATTTATCTAGGAAATCATTAGTTGTTCCCCATTCTCCAAACAGGAGAAGCGTAGGTAGCCATAGGTTAGTAGATTCAACAATAATAACTCATTCACCCTCTCCACACCATGAAAGAAAACATTCAGTATCATCAGATGTGTCTAGGACGAGTTCTATGCGACATCGTAAAAAGCATGAGAGCTCACCACATGCTGTTCCAATGCGACAGGTCATCAGCTCTCCTACTCTGGCGTTAGAAGAGTACGATCTTAGGCGGCATCGGAAGAAAAAAGATAAACGACATAAACGTGAGAAAAAGTCTTCAAAGAAGAAAAAACGGAAATCCAAACATAGATCACGTAGCTCCAGCTACGACGAGATAAGTGAACACTCGCCAAAAACCTCACCTCCAAGACACGCTGGTTTGTCTGATGTAGATCGTGAGCAACTAAGCGACTGGGAGCAGCCGGTTCCCACAGCCTCCTACAGATTGGAAACTGTGGACCAAGTTGACACCGTTGAGTGTTCTCCTGTGTCCCCTCCTTCTAGTCACGCTTCTTGCGATTCTGAAAACAACAGACCCGGTAGCCCTATTAGCTATTCTCCACCTGTACCTCCGCAAAAGAAATCGACAGAGTCCCCGCATACGCCTCTTCTTCCTCCCAAAGCTTACGAGAGCTCTCGGTGCGACGACGTTGAGGTTGAAAGCAGTAGTTACAGTGGTCGAAAGCAACTAAGTCCCCTGATCAGACGATCACTCACCATTAGCCCCGGACCAAGACTGGACGAAAGACCACGAGAACCAAGTTGGCATCGACAAAGTCTCTCGCCGGTCAAGTCTTCTCCATTCCGTAATCCAAGTCCTGATGTGCAGATAGTTTCTGGTGGTCGAGATAGTATGTCCCCCACACGAAAAAGAAGAAAAGTTGAGAAAGAGAGTTCACATCGGAGGCACAGGAGAGAAAAAGAACGACCAAAAGAAAGAAGACGGATGTCACGAAGCAGAAGTCCTGTCCGAAGACATCGGCCTTCAAGATCACCATCATGGACGCGATCCCGGCATTATAGCAGGTCTAGCAGCAGAACCAGGAGCGCTAAGAAGTACAGGTCAAGAAGTCCGAAACGTATCTCTAGCCCAAGAAGTCCTCCGTCAAGGTATTGTTCACTTTATATACCATCTTATTTTTTATTACAATTTATTTTTTTTATTAACGTGAAAGTAAAACTAATTAATTCAATTATTTCCATTATTTTGCCGCTATACATATGTGAAGTCAATTAAATTTTTTTTAAATATTTAATTTTGAATTATGACGCCGTTATATAGATTGTTTTTATTATATAATACAGGCATCAACATCACCGACAAAAGAGCCCTTCGCCTCATTCTGTTCGGTCATCACAACTTAAAAATAAAATAACGGATACTAGTTTATTTGCGGAGTTAGTCAAAGATAGACAAAAACGAGAACTAGAACTTCGTAAATTGGAAAATATGCTAGAAAAGAAGGGCGGTCAAAATGCCACAGAAACAATAACAAACAGTAAAGATGTAGTCGATAATAAACACACCAGCAAAAACGGAGAAAAACCAGAAGCCGCTGCTGCATCATGGACACCTATGAATGTAGATATCGTAGATATTCCGATTCCCTCGGAAAGTACGACTCCAAAAAGCACCAATAATTCTGACATCTTACCACCGAATCCACCTGAAGATGTGGCAATTCCTAATAATATTCCTACGAGTTCTATACCATTTCCACCTCCAAAAACTGTTGCCCCTGTTCCAACAGAAATTCCGCCTCCAGCGAGTGTGACTCCTGTAAAACCTGTTGTACCTTCAAATCCTGTACCACCCATAGTACAGAATGCTGTTCCTACCACTTCTGTTGCCAATAAAAAGCCCGCTACTACGGAGGTTTCTAAACCTATAGTGAAACACAAAAGTGTTACAAAACTGCCTATGCCGCCAGGAATTAAACAGACTGACTTAGAAGCTATAGAATCACCTCCTAGTAGAACTCCGACACCACCGCCAGCCAAACCTAAAACTCCACCAAGAAAATCCGGAATTATGAATCTCCCAATGCCTCCAGGTATGTTGAGCAAGAATAATCATAACATAACATTGTTTAATATTATTTTATTACGTATATTAAAACAAAAGTGATTCATGTTTGTATTAAGCATAAAACAATTTTATGTTGACATTTTATTTGTTTTCATTACAGTTCAATGTTTTTCTAAACCATGTTTGCGCTTATCTACATCTTACATTAACAACATCGTAGTGTGTAATATTTATATATGTAGATAATATTTAATGTATGATTTATTCACACGGGAGGTTTTAAGTTATAAGTACAAAGTAATAACTTACAAGCACACAACTTTTAAAAAAAAATTAGTATCAATATTTCTAAACTTATTACAGTGGTGCCCGGTTCAGAAGAATTAAGCGGTGACGACGACGCAACAAACACTCCCCCAAGAAACATCTTAAGCAAGGTTCCAGATCGTTTAACTGGTCGTTTCGTACCCAAACCAAAATTAAAACGACCCAAAATCTTGAAGCGCAGAAGTTCTCGAACAGCACATAACACTTGCCCAGACTGGGGTGAAAGATGTGTAGATGTGTTTGAAATGATTGCGCAAATTGGAGAAGGAACTTATGGTCAAGTGTACAAAGCACGAGATCGGAGAACAGCACAGTTGGTGGCTTTAAAAAAAGTAAGACTGGAAAATGAAAAAGAAGGGTTCCCGATCACAGCTGTCAGAGAAATTAAAATTCTTCGCCAGTTGAATCATAAAAATATTGTAAATTTGAGGGAAATCGTTACCGATAAACAGGACGCAGTCGATTTCAGAAAAGTATGTTGTTGTAAAAATTATGTTGTGTGAATTTTGTTTATTTAACAATTTTTGTTTAGGATAAAGGTTCGTTTTACCTTGTGTTCGAATATATGGACCACGATTTAATGGGATTATTAGAATCCGGAATGGTAGATTTTAATGAACTAAACAATGCAAGTATAATGCGTCAGTTACTAGATGGCCTTAATTATTGTCATAAGAAAAATTTCCTTCATCGGGATATTAAATGTAGTAATATTTTAATGAATAACAAGTAAGTTTTTCGATAATAACTAAGTAGATCAAATTTTAATTATTTGTATTTCAGAGGAGAAGTAAAATTGGCAGATTTTGGTTTAGCACGTTTGTACAATGCAGAAGACAGACAACGACCGTACACTAATAAAGTGATTACTTTATGGTATCGACCGCCAGAATTATTGCTCGGAGAAGAAAGATATGGACCTGCAATTGACGTCTGGAGTTGTGGTTGTATTTTAGGAGAACTGTTTTGGAAGAAACCATTATTCCAGGTTAGTACAATTTTTATCATTTTACTTTAAAGCAATTTCTAACAAGATTTATTTTAACAGGCGAACGCAGAATTGATGCAACTGGAAATGATTTCGCGGTTGTGTGGATCGCCAACACCTGCTGTTTGGCCTACTGTTATAAACCTTCCGCTGTGGCACACGTTGAAACCAAAGAAAATACACCGTCGTCGATTACGAGACGAATTTATGTTCATGCCGCAGTCAGCGTTTGATCTCTTGGACAAAATGTTGGTGTTAGATCCCGAGAAACGTATCACTGCCGAAGATGCTTTGAAATCATCCTGGCTAAAAAACGTTCATCCAGAACAGTATGTCATGAAAATAGTTTCATGTTCGTTCAAGATGATTGTAAAATGGTTATTTTAGGATGTCAGCACCAGAATTACCAACTTGGCAAGATTGTCACGAGTTGTGGAGCAAGAAACGTAGGCGACAACTCCGTGAGCAACAGGAGTCACTACAGAATCTTCCGCCTGGCAAGCCAGCGATTGGAAGAGACGGAAGGCCAATAATGGGCAAACCTCTCGATGATGGAACAGAGGTTGGCGGGTGAGTGTAAATACCAACGTCCTGTGGCATCTGACCTTGTTAATTTTGTTGTTGGTATTTTATATTCGTTATTATTTTACTATCGAAAAAAGTTGCCTTCCAACGTATTAAATAGCGTCTTGTTGAAATAAATAACATGTCGTGTAGGACACAGTATTACAAAACAATTCTTAGCTGGTTTTACAACAACAATTAATTAGACATGGATAAATTAAGTTTGTATGTAACTAATGCTAAGGACTATAAAGTAATATTTTTGATAAACATTACAATGCTTCCAGTAGAGAAATTGACAACAGAGATCATGATTAGCATTGAAGAATTTATTCGAATGGCACCAGTTTCTAATCGGATGAATTAATTTGGTTTATTGGTAGGAATGAAGATCCAACGCATTGATTATATTTATTTAGTTCCATTATATATTTATTTTTATTGTGAAATATTAGTTATAAGGATGTAACAAATTTAATTTGTTTCATTTATCAATTTGTACATAATTGTTAGATATATTTTTATTTCTTGGTAATAAAATGGGATGAACTATTCAGATTTACAATGCATCTTTTAACACCAATTTTACAATTTTACGTCCGAATATGTATATAAAAATTATTTTATCACTAAATAATGTGCTTAACTGTGGTGTTACAAGATTGTAAGAATATGTTCATTCTCATTCATTTTAAATATGCTCTTTTTTTTTCTTTTATAAATACTATAACGAATTGAAACTGGTGGATGATTATTGTAGTTCATCGAAAGGATTGAAGATGGATGCTGCAATATTTCCTCATTCATCAGACTCGTATAACTCGGCAAATATGTTTTCATTTGCAATGTCATCATCTTCCGGACCACTGAAGCCTGGATTACTAGGCATTGCACCAAACATACCTACTCTAGCTCACTTGAACCAAGTTTGCAGAGGACAAGCCGCCAATGCGGATCCCCTCACTCCTCCGTACCAGCAATCTGCTGGAATTTCCAGTTCCTCGAATCATTCCGATTTATCCCAGTCTCAGTCACATGATTCGCCTGAAAAAGACAAGTTGGACACCAAATCTACTTTGTATCAGCAACTGATGACAATAGAACAGTCATTTGCAAACAAGACTCCTGTACATATTTCCCATTTACTGGCCCTTGGTGCCGATAAGCAGGTACTATGATCTATGATCTTCCTGTGATCTGAATCAATGTTTTAAAACTTGGATTATTGTTAGTTGGAGCCGCAGTCTGCGCAACTGCTAGAAGCGTTACGCTCCGAATTACGCCTCATTTGCAAGACTCATCCAAATGCAACTAACACGTTATTTTTAAATCCTCACGGTTAGTAAATTTGGCATGGTAGTTCGTGGTACACAATCTCGTTGTGTTCTTATCCTGTTACATGTTTATTGCTTGTACAGGAAGATTGAATGAGGAAGAATTTGATGCTCATGCAGTTTACGCTGGAGATAATGCAGTGAACAATAGTCGTATGACTGCAGGTACACTGGATACTGAAAAAGTATGCGAAGTACTTGCTACGCTTTTCAGTCGATATGGTATGGGAAATACAGCGAACTTATTACGAGCACGGAATCGACCCTGATTCAGGTTAGCTATGCGTTACTGTATGATATCCATATTTTATGTATTATGATACAAATAAAATGTAGTCGTGTTATTACTGAATAATTTTTGGAACGATGCTTTTTGGGAATTATTGATCAAAAATATGATTTTCATTATTAATTTAAATTTTCAAATTATAATTGAAGTAAATTTTATTTTCAGATGGAAATTTGCAGAAACAACCCCGTGTACATAGAAAATTTATATCAAAAAATGTCAAAATATTTTAATTGTGAAAATGTTTAAATTTTTGTTGGTTGGCTGTACCTGACATTTTCACCATTTGTTTGTTTGGTTGACAGCAGATCCCAATCGATTCGTGTCATTGCAAAAAGGTTTGATATAAATAATTTCCTATAGATTTATTTAAATGTTTAGAAACAATACATACAATTTTTGTGCCGTTCTATATAATATGATTAAGAAAAGTGGTTATAAGATTCTAACCTATAAAATATGTAAACTAACAATAAATATTTATACCTAACAATATACGTTTTAATAATTAGGAATAATGAAAACAGTGAAGGAGTTATGGAATGATCTCTTTGATAGTTCTCTCGAAAGTTACAAAAATGAAGATGAAACCATTCGGAACCTGTCGATGATTTTACATATTTTGAAAATGGAGTACCAAAGTAAATATAAATTAAATACATCAGTATTATTCCAAATTGCTAAATTATACTTCTTGCATTACATTCCTTTTTACAGAGACAAGTCAATTTATTGTAGAATTGAAGCAGAAGGGTGAATTACAACTAAAAGAGATTTCTGAAAGTAAAGAGAACGTTCGTTGTCCAGCTCAGGCATGTAGTTGTAAAAAGTAAGTTTCTTATAATTTTAATATATAGACAAGCATTTCATAATTAATTTTGTTTTAGTAATAACCGTACACCTTTAAAAATATTAACTGGTAATGTTAATGGTAAGTTTATTATAATAAATTACACTTTTAGGAAAGTAATTCTATTAATTTCAGTGTTAGAAGCAACACCAAAAAAGAAATCTTATGAGAAAGTCAACACATCGTACGATATTTTTGATCATGAGGATCTATTTAACCATCAAATCAGTGAACTAGATGTAAATTTATCTAAAGAGGATGATAATTCATTATTTGTTGATAATTCTGTTGAAGATTTTGAAATAACTACAAGCCCCACTCTTAATAAACATAAAAATAAACGATTGTCTCGTGCCAAAATGATTAAAAAAGAAGACATTAAAAACTCGAGTTTGAAAGATTTAGTAATAATGAATACTCCAACACCAAAAATAAATAGAAGTAAAAAGTTTAAACAAACAAAACTTACCAAATCTATGAATAATACAACTAAACAAAAAAATTGTACAGTTACTCGAAATGAAACCACTACTGCCAGTAAAAGGTATATAACAATAATACTTAATTTTTATTTTATTTTAATATAAACTTATTGTAGTAGTGACAATGATGAAACATTATTCTTAATAGTTGAACAAAAAACTACTTCAAAAGATAATTTTCCGAGTGACACAGAAGTTCTGGAACTGTTAGAAGATTTAAAGGAAAATGCTTCCACCAAAAATAAAAAAATTAAATTGGACAATAGTTTCGACTGGTACAAAATTTAATTACTTTTAATAAACTAGTATACATTAATTAATTTTCAGTCTTCCTATTAGAGAAAACGATAGTCCAGAATTTGCGTACAAAAGAGAAGCTGTTAGAAAAAAGAGTGAACGTATGAAATTGCAAGGATGGGATTGTCCGGAATGCGAAAAGGTAAACTGAACATAAATTTAATAAATTTATTACTGTTAACAATAAAACGTAATGTTTGTTCCAAGCTATAAAAAAACTGGTAATTAATGTGAGTATTTATACGTAAACATATACGCCTATTAAAAATAACATATTTAATTTTTACGCTTTTAAAACTTCTGTATCTTTCTGTTAATTAAATAATTGTTAATGATAATTAGTTAATGAGTAGGCAGTGTTCATACTAAATAATAATAAATAATTAATGTTATCAAAAATTACTGTTAAGTAATGTTTATTATATAAATTTTAAAAAAAATATTTTAGTACTATGCGACCCATAAACATGGACTATCCGATGAAGAGTTAAAAAAGAAAATGGATCAATGTTCGCGTCACAGGAACAAATTTAATCCGAATATTTTAACACCTGCAGGTAAATAAAAAACAAAAATATATTTATACCAACTATTTTTTTGTGTTGCATTATAGGATTTTGGAATCCAGATTTTTCTCCAACACAAGATTCAATTGCTTTTAATATTACATAAAATCATTGTAGAAATGTGTAAATATTTGGTTAAGTTAAAATGGGATAATAATAGTTCTTGATAATGATATACACATATTGCTCATTTAATATTTATTTATTTTTATATTTGTTGAAATAAACAGTACATTATGATTATTATTATTAAAATATATATTATTCACTATGTCACAGCTTACAGATTACCTCGCTTAGCTTGTTCTATTTCTATTGCTTCAAACAGACTCTTGAAGTTTCCAGCACCAAAACCCTAGAATAGCAAAACATTTTTATTGTATGATATTTTTACTAGCCCTGCACATTATGGTATTCATTTAATGTATAATGAATTACTAATACAGATTGTACCAAATTGATTAAATCATCATTGGAATCTCAATGGGCAATGTGCAATTTTTAGTGCTTATTAAAAAAATATAAATTTAATAAAGTCAAATTATTCCGTAATTATAAAAGATAAAAAATGTTTCATATACCTAACAGTTACATGAGGAAAAATTAAAAATGATGTGATGGCCATTTCCAAAATATTAATAGTAACTTCTTCATGTTTTATCACCATATCGTATTTTTACTTGAATACATAGCTGTTTTTATTTCTTTTCAATGATTTGTTGAAACGTATGTTTAAATTAAAATTTATTAAAGATATTAATTATGTCATTTTATATCAAATCAAGGAGGTACAAAAACAAATGCAAGTGAATATTATTAATAAAAAAAAAAGAAAGCAACTACAGCTAAATCAATAAATTGTAATACATTCTCTAAATGATGGCCAGTATTGACTAGACCTAATCGACAACGTTTACCAATACTGTCAGTTACTTTTTCAATGAATTTCGATTAATACTATTATTAATTCACCGCTGCTGCATGTAGTTCTACATTATTGTATGTTATTACATAAAAAAATTCTAATCATTTGAGCCAAACTGTATTACTTTTTAAATATTTTAGGCAAACTTATTAATTTGTAATTTATTAAAATAATGTGGAATACTTACAGTGAAGTTATATCTCTGAATGATTTCTAAAAAGAGAGTTGGCCGGTCTTGCATATTTTTGGTGAAAATTTGTAGCAGGTATCCATTTTCATCAAAATCGATCAAGATATTCTGATCCTAAACATAGAAATTTAATAATTTACAAAATTTTATTTAAATGCACTAGTTTTACATACCTGTAAAGTTTTGAAATCTTCAGCGATTTTAACGTTACTTTTAGACAACTTTTCCTTTAGAATAACATAATAAGAGCTTGGAATAGTTAAGAATTCAACTCCGCGAGATCTTAATGTTTTTACAGATTGAATAATATCATTCACATTCAAAGCAATGTGTTGTACACCTGCGCCTCCATAATAATCAACATATTCTTGAATTTGACTCTTCCTTTTACCAACTGCTGGTTCATTGATCGGCAGCTAAAAATTAACAACGAATTAAATAACACTTTTAGAAAAAAATAAACTGGGCAGTACCTTAATGGTTTCTTCGTAATTAGCCATAACAATAGATCTTAATGCAGAGTATTGTGTATGGATATTTTTGTCGTCAACTGACCAAAATCTGTGGAATTGCAAGGTTTCTTCATACCATTTAGCGACAGGTTCCATTTCTTTGTCTCCTTGATTTGCTACAACGTGGTCAATGAAGTTCAAATTGGTGGGAGCTCTATAATTTAAAACTGCTATTAGTATTTCCTAATTTGAACAATATAGATTTCTAGAACAGAAGAAGCTTTCAGTAAAATTAAATAAAGGTTGTAAATTTCATCTAATTTTATCAAAGTTCTATTACAGTTCTGGAAATCTCAATTTTGGTCATCTTGTACGAAACATGAAAGAAAATTAACGTACAAAGTTTTGCCAAGAGGGTCTTCCGGAACTTGTTCAAATCCTGGTAGAAAGAATCCATGGTAGTTACTTCTGTCCACAAAAGTATGATTTGTGTCTCCATACTATAAATTTCATCAAAATTAATCAATGAATTAATTGAATTGTATTTATTGTCTTACCGTTTTAATTGTTGCAAATTTAACAACGCCATTAACATCTTTTTCTTCCCAAATGTCTTTCACTATAACAGCTCCTCTTTGCTTGGCAAACTAAAATTATGAGAAAGAAATTATAAATTATAGTTGAATTTATTGGTGTTATTTTTGTAGGAAAAATATTACGTTGGTTTATTTTTCTCTTACTTTAACTATTGCCTCTAAATCTTCAACGGCAAATGAAATATCTTTGACACCATCTCCATGTTTTGCAAGATGTGCTCCCATACATTTTTCGGTTGGTTCGTATGGAGATGCGAAAACGAAAGTGATCTAAAATATTTATGGAAGAATTAGGAACATAAGGTAAGCAACTGAATTATTTATATTTATGTGTAATAGTGTTGTTTATAATTTATGCAAATTATTGTTTATTGAAATAAACAAATCGGAAATTAAAAATGTTAGTGGTCAGATTAAAAGCTGCTACGGGATTGGTTCAAACGAGAGGTGTGTTTGCCTACGTATTAACAAATATATTAAATTTGCATAAATGTGAAGGTTTTTTAAAGAATTTAAATATTGTTTATACATTGCAGTAAAAACATGACACAAACACCCAATAACAAATAACTTGTTTATATTTATGTGGCCCTTATAATTTTATTCAATTTTCAACAAACAAAACGTTTATTTATTGGCACGTGTACAATGATTGATGATTTAATTCCGCGTTTTTAGTTTACAAATATATTTTATACAAATATTGATAGTACCTATATTATGTTTTGAATATATTTAATGGACAATTATTTGCAAATGTCAAATATCAGTGAACGATGTAAATAATTTTAGTGACGGATATTTGAAATTATTCGTACCTTATTTTGTCGCACAACATGTGCAGCATATTGGCGATTGCCCGTTTCAAGTCCTTTGTATGCCAAAGGTTGAAATCCCAATCTAGTGATGTAATAACTGGCTGCCTGTAACGGGAATAATTTTTATTGGTAATAAAATAATACTCCTTTCTAATAATTGCATAGCTTACTTGTTTCGCATTTCCAACCCAAAATGTAACATGATCGAAGTGCAAGAATTTTCCAGCGGCTGGCTGCAAAATAATTTATAGTTTAAGAAACACTCGTAAAATTATATATATATGGTTAGACCTACCTTAGGCCCCTTATCGGTGTAGGTAGTCTTAAAAAATAAAACAGAACAAATTAGTGTCAACAAATCATAATAATTTACATTTATTGTTATTGAAATTTTTTACATTTACTATATATAAAGTTTTTACTTAACGCTTAGTTTTGATAATAATATCGAACCAATTAAGATGAAATAATTTTTTACCACCCGCACATATGTATATATCGACAGGTTAAAATTTTCGGTAGTGAGTTTACATCAGATAAACACGTTTTGGTGTCACTATTTTCACGACGACGTCTGTCTGTTCAAGTTACGAGCTGAGTAGATTTTTGTGGTAATCCATTAACCGGAAGTGGTAGTCTATATGAAGATTTATCAAGTTTTATATTTTAGTAAATAATTGGGCTAGAGGAAATTTTGTTATATTCAAATAGATATTGTATTTGAAACAGTTTTCCTATATTTTGTTGCATTTCAAAATAAAATATGCGGGAAATTATGTACAGGTTTTTTTTTTGTATTTCTCTGGAAATAATTGAGTTTTCGTAATTTTTTTTTCTATTCAAAAAGATGTAGAATTATATTTGCTGCACTAGGTATTTGAAGCTTTTTTTAATGTTTTTTGTGAGTTGGAAACATTAGATTTTTAACATCGACGTAGATTTGTTTTTGTATTATAAATAAAGCAACAATTATTATTTGTATTTTTAAGCAAAAACACGACGTTGAATGAAATAACATTGTATCGTCTAATCCGGCCTATTCTTTAAAAAGTTGCTACATAAGTACGAATTGTGACAAAAACGTATCGTTTCTTGACAGCTAATAAAATATTCCCCATTAAATATGAAGTTTTGGTGCGATTTTGTCACCATTAGCAAGTTGCTACATAACAACTTTGTTAGAGAATTGGGCCGATTACGCCAAAACAAGTGTATGTGTAATATGAAAATTTAAGAATAATGTGTTTTATCTGGTATTATAATGTTTAATTATTTGTAGTAGTGTTCTTATTTAAAAAGAGTAGATGTATAGAAATTGCCGAAGAAGTGAATATTCTATTTTTTAAATAATACAGATCATACATTTATTTATTTATTTATTATTCGAAAAAGCAAAAGTTCATGGAAAATACAATAAATCGCAAAGAAAAATATCGGAGTACATAAAAAAGTGTCTTTTTGGCAGTCTTCCAGAAGTAACTGAAATTGAAAATGGCAAACTTACCATTTTTGCAAATGCTTATCACTCTCACTCTATAACTGACTGATTCAAAATCTACTTAGCTGTTTATATATAGGCGATAGGTTTTAACGTGGTGTGATAATTTATATATATGCTACCTGGAAACAACAACCAGTCAGCAAGAGGTTTCTTGAATGGGTAAATATTTTCGTATTCTCTCATTGGTTCTTGTTAGACCAAGGAGAACGTGACAATTTGCATATTCTGTTAAATGAAATATTTATTAAATTGAATTAAATATTAATTATGACAAATATTCAGCTTGAACTGTTCTTCCATATGAAACTTTACAATTAACAATATAATATATAGGTACGGTTAGACAAATAAAAAGAAAAGCATAAATTAGTAACATACAATATATAAATTGAAACAAGAAAATAGTTATTTGTTTAACTAGGTACCAATATACCATATTTACAGCAGGGGCTGCCGTTTTATTGACGTGCCAATTAATGTTGCCGAAGTTGTAAATTAATATTAATTTAGTGATTATTTTTTATGATAAGAACTATTTTTTGGCTGAATGATGGATGATAAATAAACCGTTGGCAGGAAAAATAACATTTTTATATTTTTATTTTATCTGACTATGTTTTATTTATTTATAATGTATTTATTTTATTAATTTTTGACTAAGCGATTCATCTGTGTTTGTTGTACATATTTATTTATTTATTTATTGCTTTCAACATGCTGTGTAATAGTTTTTTATAAAATCACCTCCCGAAGAAGACGCATGTGTTTATTGTTCATATAAAAGAATAGAGTTTGTCAATTTTTTTATATGTCGAAATTTTATTAACTCTATCACGATCACGAAGTTTAGCACATATAGAGCCATCACGAGACTAAATGTTCTTAATATTGAATTTCTTTGCCGCGTTCATTAGTTCATCTTTTGATCGTTACAGTTTACTTTTTACCACAAAGAAGAAACAAAAAATTAAAACCAAACTTTAGAAACACGCTTCGAGAACTACTGAGGGTACACAATTACACGTCTAGTAGGATTGACTGATCATATTTGACTCAGTTTATTTGTAAAATAAAATTCAATTTAATACGACAAATTACTAGCTACAAAAAATTATAAAATAAATATATCACGCATTTTACCCATTACGGGTGTGGCACTCTGCTTACGCAATTCTCTATAACTGATATAATTTGCGCATGAAGTGCGACTACCAGCCGTTAAAGTAATGGCGCCCAAAGATGTTAATTAGCAAAAAATATATAGAGGAAAAAATGTATTAAACTGAAAGAGTTACATCTACATTTATAATTTATGCTACGGAACTCTTATCATTTAAATTCTAGTTGATTAAATATGCGGAAAACTTGTAACACAAGAAAGACTTAGCAACAAAATCATACGACAGACTAATATTCAACCTCTATAGCGTGACTATCTACTTTCATCTCAACGAAAGAATTTTTATTTGTTATAAACATTATTAAAAATAACTCAGTTTTACAAATGTTTGAAAAATAACTTTTCGTATTACACTTACTGCAAAATTGTTCCAAATCGATCAAGTAAATAAGTAAATTAATATAACATCTTACCTTTTAACCATTCTAGGTGTGGCACTCTGCTTTGGCTGTACAAATGACGAGTTAGTTCACTGCCTAGCCGCGTTTTAGGTGCTCTTGTTAGCTTATCTGAAGAAAAATTGTAATTTATACACTACAGTTCCTACGACAATAATTTTTATGAAACAAAATATAAAATAGCATGAATGAAACTTATTACGTATTGTACATACTTCTGTAAAAAAGAGTGCATTTTTCATACTATTAAAGCCATAATCACAGAAATATAATTAGTTAGCAGTAAATAATTTTAAAAAATTTAAAACTTTACAAAATTATACCTTTGATAAACTTATTCAAGTACTACTTCACCTCCAAAATGGATTATTCCTTTTGAATTCTATCCTATTTTATTCAGGAAAAAATAGTATTAATTTACAAAACCAAAACCATCTTAAAACACACACACAATTTTGAAGAATAAAATCAAACAAAAATTTTTTTCAGTCGTCCGTGTCCGACCACAACTTAATTCTTTTTCCCTTAAATTTAGAATAAAATAGGATAGAAACCAAAAGAAATAATTCATTATGAAGGTGCAGTAGAACATCGACAGTTTGATCGAATTTCTTTTTATATATAAAATATAAATAGAGGAATTTAAAGTAAAGGTGTTCTAAGCCTCAGTAAAATTTTAAACTAATATAGTTTTGTTACTTTTTAATATCAATAGTACAAAATATAAAGAAGTGTTTTTCATTTTTTATATTTGTCTACATAGAGTTGAAGCGTCTTAAGTAAACTAAAATGCCAGATAATAGTGAATACATTTTTCATTTTTTATATTATTATTATGTCATAAATAATACGATATGTATGTACAAATAAGTTTATTTATGATTATTAAAGTGTAAAATATTATTTACTATTTTAAGTTTTAACAAATATGCATTAATTTTCTGTAAATTTATTTAAATGATATTAAATTAGTTTTTCCAACGCTTACTTGTAAAGTGGTATTTTATCCATTGAATTCTCGATACTAAAACAATACTTTAATAGTAAGGATGGATAAAGTAACACGTTGCTACAGTAATGACAAAATGTAGATGTGTATATTTTCTATATTTTAAGCAAAATTATATAACAACTTATAAGACATACAAGTAAGCGTTGGTAACAAAATAAGATGAAAGATAAATATGTAAAAATGTAGTTAAATGCCATTTCATTTTATTCAAAAAGAATATTAAAGGAGTTGGAGAAATTATTGTATGCATCACGTGAATAAAGACAAATTAACCACTCGTGAAAGTTAGATCACTCGGCTAACGCCTCGTGAGCTAAACATTCCGCTTGTGGTTAAAATATGTCTTTATTCATGTAATACATAAATAACTATTGTTTACTATGTAGTATTAAATTCATTTTGTTTTTCTTATTATACACATATAGATAAGAACCTGTGTACCCAAGGTGCAGTGTGTGAAAAGTCTTTTAATCGTGCACAATTTTCGCCCATGTTTTTTATTCATCGCCATCCTTCGTGCATCCTGCAGTGTAACGCTCCTCTTCTCCAGAGTCTTGCTGATGATGGTATCCCAGGTGTCTTTTGGTCTTCCGCTATTTCTTTATTCCTTCACTTTTGTCATCCTTTGCCGGTCTCAATTCATTAATTCTTACCACATACCCCAACCATGCTAATTGTCATGTTTCTATGAAGTCTACTACTTCATAGTTGTTTTTTTATTGTTATGTTTCTTAATATGTCCAACATTGTTAGTTCTTGTACTTTTCTTAGATATTTCATTTCCAGCGCCCGAACTTTCCTTTGAGACAGTACCCATGAAAAAATTACTTCTTAATACTATTTATCTATTTCAAGGTGTGGCACTCTGTTTAAAGCAGATCTCGGTATTATGATAAATTGTTGCGCGTGAAGTGCGATTACCAGCCTAATGTAATAATATAACACTTAAAAATGGTACATAATATTGTCATATGGTAATCAATATTCTGTCTTTATCTGCGCACGAGGTAAACGAGTAATTTCTTACTTTGAAAACAAATTTAATTTACCAACAACCTAGGTAATAAATTGATTTATTCGGTTTATTTCATTAAGCTGTATTTTTAGCTTTCCAGTTCAAGAAATAAATTTGTCTGTACTTAAAATTCAGAGCACAAATCGAGCTGTAAAATATAGTGCAATTCCTTTAAAATATAGGTCAGGTCAAAATGCAACCACCTGCTAAATGCAGGCTGTTGAACTCACAGTAAGTTCATGACCGACTTCTGAATTTTCATTGATTTGTACTTTCCTCCTGACCTAATGTCCTCGCTGCTCTGCTCCTGCGAGACAGAGGGTAGCAGTCCTGCTGGCTGGCATTGATCCAGCCTCACATTTCAGTGTTTCAGTAGCATTTCAGTTGCCTGAAAACTTCAAACTGTGTGCAGTGTGATACAATCAATCCTCTACTAATTTCGTCAGTATTTCAGTGAGTCTAATCTCACTTTACAATTGACGCGGTTCTGATCATTGATTTATTTTCACATTTGCTGATTTTTCAATTTGTGGGTGTGCCTGTATTTGTGTCACATGCGCATCTTTGCCGCGGTTATGGTTCACTGATCTAATACTTGTGGAGTGTAAAGTATGGTGGAACTGTGAATTGATTGTTTAAAAGTATTTATTGTTGTTTTTACTGTGATTTTTACCCTAATTTAGAGGAAATGTTTTCATTGTTTGCATGGCTTTATTTTAATATAGTTTTCAATATGGTTTTGGGTTTTGTGTAGCATTTCTAATAATATTAAAAGGTTAGTTTGATTGTTTATCTATCTGTTGTTATTATTTTGTTCTGCATGTATCCCTCATTAATTATGTTATGAAATAATACCAAAACAGAAAAGTTACTTAAGACAAAAGAAATATTAGATTGCATATGTTTTTGCAATGAATTCGTTGAAACAAATACTAACGATTGTGTTATTAATAAATTTAGTGATTGGTAAAAATGATCAGAAATCTATATTTCTTAAAATAATACTTTGGCATGTTCGTGAGTTATTTTTGTTAATGTACGTAAAAAGAAAAACAATTAGATATTCTTGGAACATGAACTGTATTATAAATAAATTACGTTCAATATGCTCAGCTTGCGTGTAGGTATAACTTATGTTATCATTTCGTCACTTAATTATTTTTTATATTTACTGCAGTTATTTTTCGTAACAGACTGGGTTTCCTACCAATTATTATCAAGACATAAAATATATTTCACTTTATAAAATGGTCTTATCAAATCTAAATATATTTTTAAAAAATGAATGAATTTACATCCTTGTTTACAAGTCATTAATATATAGGCTAACTAGTAATCATATCAGTATCATATTATAATATAATTCTTCCGGGTTAATTTGATTAATAACATTGCATTTAATAATAATTTATAATGATAATTATGATATATTACTCTACCAAATTGTTGTAAATTTATAAAGTTATTTATTAGATTTGTGGAATGAGAATAAACTACGTAAATAATTTTTTTAATTAGCCACTAAATATAAATGCATGTACATATAATAATAATCAGTACATATAACAAATAAAATAACAATTATGCAACAAATTATATATTTTTTTAAATGAAGTATCTATACAGGGTGTTTTATAACTTCGAGTACATACGTTATTGGTATATGTTGTTTGCTATGCTGATTACGAATCTAAAAGAATTTTTTTAAATTCGAAAAATTAAGGGTTTGTTTACCTAAAACATTTTTTGTAGTACTGCACTGGATTCGCTTTCCTATTAAACGCAAACAATGACGTAGGTAATCAACAATTTAAATTACATAATACTAGAAAAATAAACAAACAAAATTTAATTATTTTTAATGAAATGATAATTATTAACATATTCATCCACCCATTGGCAGTGGTAACGAAAAATTTTGGACTAGGAAACATGGAAAATAATTTTGCGATTAAAAAAAAAATTGTTTTTGATTTGTAATCAGCATATCAAATAACATATACCATTAACGTATGTACCTGAAGTTATGAAACACCCTGTATAACAAGTATACTAAGAATTGTGCAGAAAATAAATAAGTAATGAGCAATTGAAATTAGGATTTATATTCCAGGATATTGCGCAATATTTTAAATTTTGTTTTAAAACGAAAGAGATACTTTTGATTTCATTTGGGTATTGCAGTAAAAATAAACCTTTTATATGTTAATTCTGTATCTAGCTACAATATATTGAATCAGTTGAAGTTCAGGGCTATCAAAATATTATTAATATTATAATGAATAATAGCCACATTACATAATTATTTCATAAAAAATAAGTAGTTTTTAATTTATTTTACAGACTCATACAACTCAATGACTGTCGTAATGGCTGACGATGATAGCATTGACGATGATGTATTTGAGACGAAAGAAACAACACCAGCATCTACACTGGACGTCAATCAATCGTACAAGAATGCAAATGCACCATCACCGACCGGTTATCGGGATTACAAGCCGCCTGACGAAGTCTTGCGGTTGTGCGAGACCGATAATCTTGAAGAGAGTGAACAAATCGTGCACAAGGTAAAGGTTTTTTCTTTAGTTATCTAAGCGGCGATCTTTCCACTTCCCGGTATAGTTCCCCAAAAATTTCGACAGAACAATGTATTAATGTATATTAAACTTACTTCCAGTGATGTGACATTTGTAATTCAATTTACCGATAAGTTTCACGCATATATGGGGAGGAGGAAAGATCTTTATTCTTCAGTTCGACGATTTCGATAAGAGTGTGAAAGTTGACGAATTGTACTGCAGAGGTATTTTATAACAACTAATAGGTTTTTTTACATACAGTATTTCTACGACTTTTTTATAAACTACATGTACAAGTTGCTTAATTTAAGTGTACAATCATTTCTATTTCGAAAACTATAAGAACTACTAGGTTGTTTAAATTAGTAAGTAATATCTGTTCTACCGAGACTACAGTGAGTACACAAAATATAGAATACAACATTTCTATTATTTTAAATTGGTCATGTGGCCATAGTAGAACTTAAAGAAACTAGTTATAAAATAAGTAAATTAACCAATATGATAAATGATAATAATAATAAAACTTCATATTATCTTATAGTTTTCTGAATTAAAATAATGAAACTCGCACTTTGGCGTGACGCAATTTTGGTGGAACTAATCAAATAGTTAATTGCGTTATTGAGCGGAGCATCTATATTGAGGTAGGTCGAAACGCTGTGAAACTGCTGTATGTCAGATTCCAGGTAGTACAACCTACACAATGCAGGTATAACGCAAAGTGATATTTGTATCTATCTCGTTCTGTCTAAATATGTCCCTTTCTTTCACCAAAACTACGTTGCTTATCCCTTCTCCCAATTTTGAAAATATACGTAAACTAAGAATATTTTATCGATTTAAAAATATTGGTATTTTACTTTCATGTCCAGTATTTGGTTAACAGACCCCATTGGCAATACAATTTAAAGTAAGCGATGAAACAATGTTATCTACTCTTTTATTAGCCAGTTATAAATAAAAAATAAAATACATGTAAATTGAAATTAAATTTTTCTTAGTTGTTTTATTATTTTAGAAGAAAAAAATACTGAAGCATAAAAATAATATAAAAAATTTGTTCTATTTAAAAAACGAAAGTAGTATACCGTATTTTGAGGACCTTTGGTAGAAAACAATTTTTTTTGTTCATTGTAAGTCTCGTAAAATAAAAATTGTTTATTAAGTAACCAAACCCGTAACGCATATAATTTGCGAAATAGTAATTGTGTCACACCTAAATTTAACACCCCTATATATTGAAAAATTATAGAACATTAGTTGATAAATATTATAAAAGTGGGTTTAAATTCATATCGATATTAGAAATTATAATTACACTCTCTCATTCAATAAAATAGTATTTTACAAATCAATTTCTAAAAAACTTGCTTGAATTGGGTTGATAATAAATACCTTTCTATATTTTTTATTCTCTTATTGACCAATGAACCAGAATAATTAAAACTAGATTATTGTGATTGGTCAGGCATAACCAATATGTAATACAATTAACGCATTTACATATTAAATTAATATTACAATAAATATAAAAAGTTGTGAAAATATATTTACTGCATTTATAATCTATTATTTAAATTATTGAAAATAACAATATTGATGTTTTACAATTGTACCTTCAGAGCTACTAAACACAATAGCTGGTACGCTGCCAAGAGCTCTGTTTTTAGGTGTTATAAGAGATGTGTTTTAGAATCAATTTTACCGGTATACAATGTTCTAATATTATTGTTTTTTACATGCTTCGAATAGAAGTTATACAGAAGTATATTATCTACCATTTTTATTTGAAGTTTTTTATAAAATAATTTTAGAACATACAGCGCTAAAATAGAGGCTAAAAAACTTCTCTTAAAAATTTATAGATTATCGAGTATTTCAGTATTTATTTTGTCATAAAACATTAAACATACTCTATTTCATTATACTTTTACCTAATTGTATAAATTAGGGTACAACAATTTTGTAGCGCTCTGTGACAAAATTCTGTGGATCTCATGTAACAAATATAATTAATGGATGTAGTTGTTATTAATATGAATTTACTGGTTAGGTTGTTTTTATCTAAATTGAATTTGTTGGTATAGCCTTAGAATTGTTTCATAATTAAATTAGCTCTTATTACAGTTTGTCACCAAAAATAGTATAAGTAAAATTAAAGAAAGAAATTATCAAACTAGTGACAAACTAACTATTAAATTTCTTTCTGCGATTTAACATATATTTGGACATCCAGTATCTATCACACAACTACGGTGTGTCATATACGCGCGGATGGCTAAATTCAAATAACCATTTCTGTTTGATCTGATTCTTTGCAGACAATATTACTCGGCGACAGTGGCGTTGGGAAAACATCCCTTCTTGTTCAATTTGACACAGGGAAATTCCAGTCAGGAAATTATTCGGCTACAGTGGGAATTGGATTCACGGTAAGTGAAATGAAAATGTTCAAATGTTCATTTAATTTTAAGTTTTCACATTTTCACACAAACCGTCGTAGTAGATGTGTCAAATATAATCCTGCACTTCAAATTAATGACTAGATTGTAATTTGAAACTTAATTGCTTGTTTCGTACTGAATATTGATCTGGATTAATTATACATTCTCGCAATAATTATTAATTAGCACTGATTTGCTTTCCTAGAAATACAGTGCCAAATTCATCAAGATTCAATCTACATTTGAATAAGATTCATCGTGGAAATGGAATTCAATTCTATTATGCAAATTTTAAAATAATATTTTAGACATTTTACTTAAGATTGTAAATTTTCTTATTATGAATATACTATCTTGATAAATATTATAAAGGGAAGATAGTAATGAATACATCTTCTTTTTGTAAATTTTAATTCGCTAATAATTTCTTCCGCGAGAAGACAACTTCGCATGATAAATAAATATATCATCACGCCATTTACTTTCCAATAATGATATTCTGTAATCTCTGTATATAATTATTCGCTTGAAGTGCGGGTATCAGATGTCAAATCGTGGACCTGAATAATAAAGTAGAGTTGAAGCTATTAAGCGATTTTTATATGATGAAAATTTACGATGCTATTTATACAAAACACACCACAAAATCCCAGCAAACACATTTAATAAAGTTCTTTAAAACAGTCTCAAAGGATAATGTCTTACTTGAACAATATGGAAGTAGGAAACGTTCGTTCTGTATTTTCCTATTAATTTATAATTATTAAAATATAAATACAATTGGTATGAAAAAACGTACTACAATAAATAATTGCATATGCATTAGCTTTAGTATCGTAAGAATCAAATTGATAAAATAGTAAGGAGTGAATTATTAACAAATATGTTAATTATTACGGAAACCGAATGTCACATTGAGCAAATAGAAACCAGTCAAGCATGTTTTACATTTCATGATGATTACGCATTTTTGTTGTAGTTTTTATAAATTATAATATGATATGATGTTATAATAAGGTGACTATATTTTGAGGATTTCATCATAATCTAATCTGATGCAACGAAATTTTATATTATGCTACGGTAGGAAAGATAGAAAAAATAACAATAATAAATTAAATAGCTCCGTGGTAACGCGTCGGACTGTGGATCGTAAGATCCTCAGTTCAAATCCCACAGCTGACAGTTGTCAATTTAAATTGACCCCTGTGGTTTCCCCTTTACTAATATCTTTGGGGGGCTATGATTTCACTGCTGGTAACCGCACTTCATACATAAAAATATATCACTTACCGAGATCTGCGTAAGCAGAGTGCCACACCCATAATGGGTAAAAGGCGTGATGATATATTTATTTTTTTTTTATGAGTTTCTTTTTAAGATTAATTGGATGAATACTAGTTTTAATATAATGCTACTCGAATAAAAACTAATGTAAATGAATAAATTAAATACATTTCACAATCACTAGATTTCTTGGGCACAAATTCATCAATTTTTAAATGGATATACGTTTTGCATAGTAAGTATATTTTTTCCACTTTTTGTTAGATTATTTTGCAAAATAATGCGGTAAATGTCTGGGTCCGAGATATATTTGGGACCAAATTTTTACTACTGCAATATATAGTCCGAACGATGTAACTTAGCGAATTAAAGTGATTTAGAATTTCTCTGCGATAAGGGAAAAAATATGTAACCATAGGCGTGTCAGAAAAAAATTGGATTGAATAAAAGTTACAGAAAATAATACTTTATTTATTAATTATATATAACTAAAAAGAAAATACACGAATGACAGGCACTTCATGCAGATTACAAAAATAAAATAAGAAACATCATTATGTATATTGTGCTGTATTAATATTTCAGCAAGTCATCAATAAATAAATACAAAGAAAATATGTAATTGTGTTCCCCATTGCTAGATTCTGACAACAGTTATAACGTTGTTCATGCTTCTTCAGCCACATCCAACATTCAGAACCATACATCAATGTAGGCACTAGCACATCATTATAAACACCCAATCGTGCATCTCTAGATACATTCATATTTCGAGCAAATGTACACGATCATAGATAAAAGTAGATAACATATCTGTTTTCTTTTTTTTTTTAATTACATCTTTTATCAGTTTTATTGGTCTAAATACAGACATTGGAGGTTAATAAAATGAATATAATATAATTAAAATACTGTTTGGATTAATTTAGACTTCCTGTAGTGACGTAAATAAATAAATGTTATTTATCATTGCATTATTAATTTTGATTAGGGGAGATAATCAATTTATTATCAAAGCCAATATTGCAATATAATAATTTAGTTCTATTTATCCAACTAACACTAGGCACATTTTTCGCAGAATCCCTGTCTGTATAAGTAGTTCATTCGTACCAAATGTTTATGATTATGGTAGGTAGTGGATGTTAGGTATGGATGAAGTGTGGAAATAAGGTGTTTGAGAAAAAGGTGTATAATATTTATTAATTTGATTATTTTTTTAAGTTTCTTAAAATCAATGAAATGCTTCGTTGTGTCTCACGTGTCTACGTTTTAACCAATCCTGTCATTATTATACTCAGGATAAAACTCTAGTGATTATTACCGGGAATAATCTCTGTAGCTTTTTGTTTTTGTTGACAAATGTCAGATGCCAGAACGTTATCATCAACACAAGTAAAAAATGAACAAAAAAGATAGATTTAGTGACGTGCCTGATGATGAAATAAAAGATAATCCGTAATAATATAACAAAAGTGAAAATAAATTGATAATAATTTGTAAGATCTTTCGAAAACTTATTGCCAGGCAATGGCCAAGAAAGCCCGTAGAGCTTGAGTGGCTATTGCCAAATGGCAACAAGTTTAAGAAAGATAATTTATCGAACTCTCTTGATTTAATTTTTAATTAGATTATTTTTTGATTACATTATCAGACAGGCCACTAACACTATTTTTAGCTCATTTTTTACTTGTATCGATGATATCTATCTGACATTTGTCATCAAAAACATATAAGCTACAGAGATTATTCTCGGGAATAATCACTAGAGCTTTATTCTCAGTATAATAATGACAGGATTGGCTAAAACGCAGACACGTGACATAGAATGATACAATGGATTGGTTTTAAGAAACGTCAAAAAATAATCTAATTAAATATAAGTGGAAAGTTCGATAAATTAGAATAGTACATTCTACAACAAGTAATGGAATGGCACGCGAGCAAAAAGTTTGTAGTCCGAGCCGAAGGCGAGGGCTACGGTTTGCGAGTGTGGGATATGCCATTCCGTTACATGTTGTAGACTATACTTTCTATAACAAGATTTGGAAATTATACAAAAAATACAAATATAAAACTGTTGAAAACGTCAAACTCAAAAAATTAAATTAAAATAAACAGACGTAACCATAGTAACGGAATCAAAATACTTCATATATCGCGGCTCCGATTCGTCGAAAATATTTCATAAGCGGCGTATGGAATGTTAGTGATTTCATAACAATTTTTAGTTGTAGAATTCGTAGTTTCCAAAACAGTGTTATAGAAAATAATTCTCCAGTATCTTTCTCAAACTTGTTGGCCTGGAAACAAGTTTTCGAAAAATCTGTCAAATTACTTTCAATTTATTCTCACTCTCTTGTTACATTATTACTGAGACTATTACATAATTATAAATATCTGCTGACTGATCGATTTATATAAACAGATTGACTTGTTCACTATTATCATTCACCAAGTCAACGAAAACTACTTAATAGGGTGGAAAATAAATATAGCAGTAGTTTACTTGTTACAATTAACATAAAAATTAATAATAAAGTAGCTTATGACTGCTACAGATACACTAGATAATGTCCTTTCGGTAATTCCCTTTTGGAATATACATATACCAATGGTGATAGTTAATTTTTAATTTAACCCTTAACTGTCCAGTCCATTAGCGATGACTTTAAATGACCAAAAAGTACGTTGAACAAAATAAAACCTATTCCCTAGAATGCAGCTCTCTTGTTTCGTTTCCATAGCAACGACAACAAAGTTCTTAAGCGCAATGAAAACGCATGCCTCGTTCACATCAAGTATGGTCCAAACGGTACGCTACTCTGCTATAATGTAGTCATAGAAACGGCAAACGCTCGCACTCGCATCGCACTCAGGTAGATAGGGCATTCGGCGCTCGGCGATTCCGCGCCAAATCAAAAGGGATGTGCCGATGTGCGTCAGTTATGTGATCTCTGTGGCTAGTGGTGGTGCATCTACACTCAAACAGTTGTATGTTCGGGTTTTCATGGTTTGAAGTAATTGTTAAAGCTTGTTTTTAATTGTGAAGTGAGTTTACATAACAAAGAAGAAGATGTTTCGTTTATTTAAATACCTGCCAATTAATTAGAAATTAATTATACATATTTACTTTTGACAGCAGGAGAAAATTTGTTTACATTATAATTCAAACGAAAATTTTTTGAAATTTTGTTTGTACAACTTAATACGCAAAATATTTGTTTTCGTGTTTTTAATTTGTATAAAAATAAAATTAATTACTTGCTTTTTATATTGATATTTGAAAATTTTAATTCCTCGTTGTATGTTGATATTTGAACATACATCGTAGCATAGACTGACTGGTCTGTTTTTGGGTGTTTTAGCCTCTGTTTCAGCGCTGTACAATATTCTAAAATTATTTTATAAAAAAATACTTCAAATAAAAGTGGTAGATAATATATTTCGCCGTAACCTCTATTCGATACATTTTTTTTTTAAATAATCTGAGAACAATGTAAAGCGCTAAAACACTTCTTTTAAAACACCCAAAAACAGGCTCGTGGGTACCAACCATTAAATTTGAAATAAACTGTTTATAAATTAGATGATTAGAAACCGAATCTAACTTAATTTTAGAAAGAGTGTAAAATGAATTTCAGTTCGTGCTTATTTTCATTGAAACTTTTGTATATTTATGAGAGCACTTATCAATTATGTTATAATGATGGACGCCAGAATTTGAACCAGTTATGCGCGTTAAACAACTGCTCATTATTTTTTGCCGTACATATATTTTTAACTAATCAGATTACAGACTGAAATATTTTTAATCCCCAAATATTTTTTTGCAGTATGTTCTGCAGTTATTGATTAAAAGGTATTCTCCCAAAAATTACCTACATAATGAAATGAAATAAATCGAGATTGATTAACTCTGTCTAAACTGCCAAACAAACTAGCAATTCATAACTCCAATTAATATTTTTTGAAAGGTCATGTCTAATATTGTAATTCAAATATTTTTAACAACTTTATTACTCTGTTTATACTTTCTCGCACTGCTGGGTATCAGCCCAGTGACTAACAGGTAGAAGATGTTTTGATGTTTTGGGTTGCTGTTTGCTGTTTATAATTATATTTGATGTTTAATTTGTATAAATCTATTGTATAAACAGTTTATTTTATATGTAATATCAACCAATTTCATGGAATTCAACAACTCGTTCCAAAATTATTTGAAAATCGATTTGACTCATGGACGAAACCCAACATTTGATGGTTTAAAAACCGAAATAAAACAGCCGTATAAAAAGAAATTTTCAATTCATTTTAAGTATTTACATCAAAAAGCAATTTTGTTTCTAAGAAAACAAATTCTAAAAAATATTTATTATATAACATGCAAACTGTAAACAGACAATTTTACAGTCATAAATTTTCTTTAATTCTTTTAAGTGTATTTGTGAAATTTAATAGAGTCATTTTCTTATATTCCGCGATGACTAAGAGGAATCAAATTTTTTAAATCAATTTTGATTTAGACTACTGGGTAAAGAAATGGGACTTTTTTTCCGATTGCCGTTGAATATTAATAAAACGGTTGATAATAGTTTCTGAAAACAATATAAAGACCAGGACCGGATTTATGGGTGGGCAGACTGGGCCTCCTCCATGTCAAATCATAATTCATTCATAATTATATGATTATTGGTACAAATACTATTCTTTAAATATAAAGTTCAATACGATATAGAATTTGTAAAATATCGCAAATATATTTTTTGTCGATTGACATTAAACTTGATACTTTGCAGATTGCTAACAGTTGTAATAGTTATTTGTCAAACTAGAGAGGAAAGCGCTTCTTTTTCCCGCTCGAGTTCGAAGTTTGCCTCATGAGCGCAGCGAGTGAGGCATTTCGAACGAGAGTGGAAGAAGAGCTTTCCTCTCGTGTTAGACACAACATTTTTTTCACGACATGTTTCTAAAAACGATTTACTCGGACCTAAAATACACTTTGAGAACACAACTCACAAACTGACACGTTAAAAGTTAGGTTATCGGATACAAGGCGGTGTAGCAGTGTTGCCAATGGACCAATCTTAAATATCTTTAATAAGTTGTCAAATTGTGATTTAATAAGAAAAAGTAAAATATAAGACATTATTGTAAGACAATTTAAATTATGTATATCACTAAAATAAGGATTTCCAATCAAATTAGGAATTTATTTATAATTTTTGTAATATATTTTTTGTAAATAACATTCATATTGGTAACACTTTTATACTTTCCTCTCTAGAGAGGAACAACACATTTTCCTCACTATTTCGGGAGAAGAACGGTGGGGTTTCCTAGCATGTCGTGAAAAAAAATATTTTACGTAGCAACCGTTCAACAAACGCATAGTAACCGTCAACAAATGCATAGCAACAACAAACGTATTGCAACGTAATTTGATGGCGATAACTTTGAAAATGTGTATTACAAATAATCACTTAATTAATATTTATTCCAAAAGGCAAAAAAAAAATGTGTTCAACAAAGCACCAAACTCAGATTTACAGCTTCCGTAGCATTCATTGCCTCGGCTGTAAATGCGGTATTTTGATGCCTAGTTAAACAAAGTACTACGACTATACTAAAGTGCTTTCATATACTAAATATTGACTTCCAGTTTTTATTTCATGCAAAATTTTCGCCCAGAGGTCTTCACCAAAATAAATCCGGCCCTGAGAAAGACAATAAAATGAAAGTGCAATTATCAAGGAACAACAAAATAAAAAATGGTAGCATGCCAAAATTCATAGGTTCGAATCCCATTGAAGAGCATGGTCCTTGATGTTGTTCATATAAATTCTTAATCATCCATTCATTAAGCGGCATAAGACCAAAAGTAGTTGGTCCGCTTACCATCTTCATAAAAAAAGAAAGAAATATATACAAAATTTAAAGAAATCAAAGAAAAGAAGTCTCCCATTTTTTTGTCGAACAATGTATTTGCAATGCGGTTTATGTAATATATTTTCAAATCACTTAACATTTCGTGTTTCGTATACCCTAATGCTTTTCCTCCTAATCAAGTAATAATTTACGTCTTGTGTTCGATCACGATATGTTACGTTCGAAATCAATACTTTAACACAGTATCATAATATTCCAGAAATAATTAAAATCAATCTTCATATCAAGTTTAATATAGCTCCATTAGTAATTTATTCGGTCAAGGGACAGCCAAGCAACCGCAAACGTCAGGAAGTGTTTGCTGTACAAACCACTAAAATGTTTCACTTCAACTTTGACGTGCCATTTGCAGTGTTTATTTGTTTGAAGTTCATTTGTCGGTTAAGCAGACGAAAAGTTCATTTATAATCGATTTAATTTGGTATTTTCAAAACGTGTAGCTGCTACTTTTAATTATTATTGATGTTTAAAAATAATTAAACAGTTAAGAAAAAATCTGATGTGGCCAGCACATAACCTCCCGCCCAATACTACTCTTAAACGGTACAAAATAGTATTTGATGATACAGAAACATACCTTCTTATTTGTTTATTATCTTTATATTTGAGAATTTTAATTTTCTTTTGTATATTTATTTAATTTTATGACATATATTTCACTAAGAAAACAGCTTCACAATCACAATGACATGTGTCACATTTCGTAAAAAATTGAAAATTTTTAAATGTTTTCATGGTGTACTAGGAATGCAAAATTTGTAAAATCTAATTTCTTTATATTTTATTATCTCTAAATCTAATGAAAATTAATAAAATTAGTGTAATCAAAAAACATGTAAAATTAAATATTCTTCAACTTTCAACTAACATAAATTGTTGAAAAAGGAAATTTAACCGTGTTTTTCACGAAAAACTGTTAAGGGCTTCAAGCAAACTGCTACTTCCGGTTGACCAATTTTATCCAAAATCTAATCAGCTCTTCATTTAAATATAAGAAGCAATAATTCACAAAATTGTATTTTCTGTATTATAGTATTTGAGTTATGCGAGACGAAAAAATTGCCACAGACTACACACACACACACATACATACATACATACATACATACATACATACATACATACATACATACAGACATCATCGCGAAAATAGTAAAATCGTATTGTAGGGACCCTAAAACGTGCTTATTCATTGAAAACTCACTACCCAATTTTTTGACCAAAAACAATACCTCCCTTACCTAGAGGTAGGCGGGAGGTAAAAAGATGTTTGGGGTGGGTCATTGAATTAACAATAAATATTTTTTTATTTTGCGTTAAGTTGTGAATTGTTTTATTTAAAAGTATACAATTGTAATTTTGTGTAATGTTTATTATTTCTTAAATTTTATTTATTTGAACAGGTAATATTTAACAATGGATGAAGAACAAAATTATCGTAGAGTTGTAAAAGTAAAACCTCAAAATTATCGATCGCCAAGTGACCAAAATACACCAAATAGACAAATAATTCCGAGAAGTCAGCAGAAATACGACGAAATTCCATCAACTACGGATGAAAAAGAACAATATGATATTTTTTGCAAGGTTCGACTTATTGTTCTCTTTTAATTAGATTTTACTTTATTTTTGTGATGGTCTATAGAATATATTTCTCTGATTGCATTTAGGTACGTTTTGTTTTTGAAACGTTTCAAAAATCCGAACCAGTGAAAGGATTATGTTTTATTTTAAACTTTTTATAAATATATAAAATGGTCCATTGATTATAACGTTATCTCATTAACATTTCAGTTTAGAAATACAGTAAATTTTTTTTATTAAAATGACTTTCTGGAAAAATTTGTTAACATTTAAATTAAAATTATAACCAATTTTGTCATAATTCACTTGTGTAAAATATTAAAAACGAAATTAGTAAAATCCATCTACATATTAAATTTTTTATTTTATCATTTGAAAATGTTTCTGCTTTTAAATGCGAAAATATTAAAATTTTCATCACAGTATTTACAGAATAGTGAGAGAAAATTTATTAAATACTTTGTATGTTGAGTGTTTCATTTTCGCTTTTTAATAAATGTAAAATATTTTATTAAAAGATTTAATTTTGTTTTGTACAAAACTGCGTGCTTTGTAGGTGATGCTCCTGGGGGACTCCGGAGTCGGGAAAACCTGTTTGCTTGTTAGATTCCGGGATGGAATGTTTCTTTCCGGGAATTTTATTTCAACTGTTGGAATTGATTTCAGGGTGAGAATCAGAATTGTCCAATAAATTATTTGCCATTCTGCGAACAGTAGTAGCGTTTTACGAAACCGATCAATTTAACAAACAATGTAGATAATTGCATGCGATACGAATGGAAGCGTAAATGTAAATCTGGTAGCTAGTTATTTAACAATTAGAATTAACAATGCAACGGACACTTAAATTAAAAGAAATTAGTATGTATATATTAGAACAGCATATTTTGCAAATTTAAAAGTAACGGTAATAGATACGTAATTTTAAAAATGTCATCAATTTGTGCCTTTAAAAACACAGTTTGTTAGAATGGGCATATCTGAACTTAAGACGAACGGTGATATTTTTCGATGTCAGTTATGTTATGAAGACACGAATATTTTAGCAAGAGAAAATAACTGTATGAAAAGAGTAATTAGAGAAACATTTGAAATCGTCAAATAATCTTAACATTCGGAGAACACACTGGGTCAGTCCGACCCACAATTTTTTTTTTTTACTTTGGGAGTTTCCATATAGCATAAAATATTAAAAAATAAAAAAGTTACAAAATTTTTTGTAAAATTTAATTTTTAAAAAAATATTTTTTTAACCTTGTCAAATACATCAACAATTATACAATTTTGTATAAATAATTTCTATCGGATTTTAAGCATACCTCAGAATTTTTTTAGACCAATCTATCCAGTCATTGCAGAATGGTAGACGATCAAAAAAAGTATTGGGTCAGATTGACCCAGAGTGTTCTCCGTGATCGAAAAAATAAGTGTGTTCTCGGAGGGTTAATTAAATACAGGCTTCGAGCTAAATAAGTCGTGGTTAACTGTTTTTCTTCCTTAATATTCTGTCCTAACTACATATTTATTTGTTTTGTATTTTACCGGATGAATAAGACAGCACTCTGCTGTTGAAACGTCGTTTTGTTAAAAAAAAAATACAGTACTATGCCGAAATACTGTTTTAAGTATCAATTTTGATATAGTTAAACTTATTGATTATTGTAACACGTCTTCAATAAGATGAAACATCTTTCAGAACTCATAGGTAGGTACCTATGTAAATGACATTTGGATTGAGTTCTGTACAAATGTTTACTTAAATACAACGTTTCGAATTACCAACGAATTGTACGTAATTATTCATCAGGAAAACAAATGAATAATATGAGCAAGTAAATAGAAACAGTAACTATGTAAACAACAAATTATGCCTTATAAATAGAGACTTGTTCAATTGTAGCCTTCATTCTGATTCACTGTCTTTTATGTATGTAACATATATTCTTTAATTTTTATTTATTAATTGATGTAAATAATTATAAGGTTTGTTCCAAGTGGTCATTTCTGACATGTTTGTGACGAATTTCAGTGCGCCTGCGAAAAATGTAAACAAGTTAACTTTAAAACATAAACTTCATTTCTTTTTTGTGGCGAAAAATGTATGAATTTCTTTATTTATATTTATATTTAAGGTTAGCTGTCAAAACAAAAAATGAGCATGCACATGCGCTTCATTCCATTCGCTGTTCCAGTCTACGTTTACATTTTTCGCAGGCGCATTGAAATTTGTCACAAACATGTCAGAAATGACCACTTGGAACAAACCTAATATTGAACAATCGGTGACATTTTTTTTTTATTATGACAGATAATTGATTAATTTTAAACATACGTTAATGTTTTTCATGGCACCATTTAATGACATTTTTTTAAATACATGATACCAGTAAAGATTAAAATATTTATTTCACAAAAGAATATTGGAGTATAATTGTGTATTTTCATTTAAAATTAAGAACGAATGAAACTCAAATTCACTAGGTAGAGACAACTTCTGTTTTTTTAGAATTTACTAATCATCCCTAAACAATTATGTATATTTTAAACGATTAGTGGTGAGTATGTTTGCTTTAATCTAAATTGCAGATCAATAATGTACAGTACTATTTTAGCTTGAAGCAGGATTACATTGAGAGTATTTACTAATGGTTGTGTGAATTTGTATAATTTATTGTAAATAATTGAAAACTTCAATTCACTCTGGAATCGAGCAAAACAATTTAATTAATTATTAAAAACAGTTGTTAGCTTTGTTCTAGACACGCATCTGATAAATATTCTATTTTTATTTAGAACTAGTTGTAGGTATGTAACAAAAGTACACATTATTTGTTTCAAGTCTATATGCTTCCATTTTATCACTGCTTTTGTTATCCAAATCAAATATTTGATAACAAACAAAAGACTATTAACTGTATAAAAAAGTTAATCGATCATTGTATAATCTGCATTTTTATTTAAGATGCAAATGACTTTTGTCAAGATCTGAATTTTTATTAAAAATTCAACCTTACAGAATATTCTTTATATAAGATAAAATTTGTGTCTTCATATTTGTTTCCCACAATTTTATATTACTAAATGAAACAACTAAAATTATAAATAGCTAATATGTGTGTTCCATATTTTGTCTATGTTTAGTGTATTTAATATTTGATATCTAATACAGATTTTAATATTTTATTTTAGAATAAAATAGTGACAGTTGATCAATCAAAAGTAAAACTCCAAATTTGGGATACAGCAGGCCAGGAGAGGTTTCGAAGTGTAACCCACGCGTACTACAGGGACGCACACGGTACGTTGAAGTTTGTAAACAAATTAACTAACATCAACTAATCCTTCATCCTCACTAACTACTAAATGTAAAACATAATTAGAATTTCATCTGCCAAACGTAATGAAATTTCCTAAAATGCCTCGAGTATACAGTAATACCTTTGTTTCAACCGCAAGCATTTTATTTAACATCAAAGTCAATTTTAATCGTAATACTATTACCAAGATACTAATGAGATATAGCTGAGAAAAATTAGGTTAAAAGTAATTCAAAACTGAAAAAAAAAACAAGACCCGAAGCTTGACAAGAATATTTCTTAAAGTGAAACATCTGCTTTATTTTTTAATGAAGTTATTTTATTCTGAGAAATATTAATGGCATGACAAAATATAACTTTCAAACGACAAGTATTCAACATAATAATAGAGTAAACTATATATTTTATACGACAAAAAAATACATTCCACAACAGACTGTAGTTCTTCAGTAGTCAAATTATTTTTTGTATTCTCATTCTCAACCTTAGAAACATTTGACACACGCTATTGACAATTAGTAACTTTTAATTCGCGCACTCGTGCATTCTACGGCAAAATCATTTTAAAAATAACTAAATTTAGTTCATAGCATGTTACTTACACCAATATTCGTGTATCAAAACCCGCAAAAACCATCGATAATTGCCAATATTTTAAAGATAAATATGTGTACAAATTATTTTTTCAACTGTCATCATCAAATTCGTTAGCAACCGGTGATTTCTATGCCTCTGCTACTCTGAATTTGTAAATTTGTGAGACTCTGATTAAATTTTAATTCGCGCAAATGAAGCACGAGTGAGCAAGGGCTTCAAATAATCTCTTTCCATATTTGGCATGTACAACACTATTTGAAGACCAGTAAAATGAAAAAGAAGTAAGCTAATCTTTGCCATGTTCTTTACATTTTATTGGCATTCAAAATATCTTTTATTCCATTAATTTGCAGTTTTTCTCGAGCCATTAAATCTAACCCATTTTATTCTATTGAAATATGTATTTCTCATACATTTTGGCAACTATTTGTCATGATAATTATGTAACCACTTTATATACTTTTGAAAATTATATACTAGATTATTCTACGGAACTAAATGTATGTACAAGTCTCACAGTTTGAGGGTTGAGATAATCATAATTGGACGTAACAGAATTTTTAAATAATAATCATATCTTTTAATTCAAAATAAGTTTCATTATAAAAAAAAAATGAGCTGTGGCAAATGTTCTAATTTCACATAAACAAAATTGACTAAAATGGTAACTTTTTATATTGTCAAATATTCATTTTATTGGCAATTTGAGAGTAACTTTCAAATTTTAAAGTATTTATTGGTGCATTTGGACTGCTGGACTTTAATAAATCATATCGGCTTTTTATACTGCAGCTCTTCTTCTCCTTTACGATGTCACAAATAAGACGAGTTTCGATAACATTCGAGCTTGGTTGGGAGAAATTCGAGAATATGCGCAAGATGATGTGGTTATCATGTTGCTAGGTAGCTACTATGAATTTATTAAATTCGACGATGTAAATCTTTAACTTATTTATGATTTCAGGAAATAAATGTGACTGTTCGCCGGAACGACTTGTCAGAAAAGAAGATGGCGAGAGATTGGCGAGGGAATATAATGTAACATTCATGGAAACTTCTGCGAAAAGTGGACTCAATGTTGAACTTGCTTTTTTGGCTGTTGCTCGGTGAGATAAACTTTCAACTACACGAATAATATATTTTTCAATTTAGTTTCTCTGGTATTTTAACATATGTAGCTCAAACATTTTCTTATTTATTTTTTGACAAGTATGTCACTTCTGAATATACTTTACTTTATCGTAAACCTACTATTATTGAACTCTGTCTCTAGTGGTAAAGTATCTTTTTATGGGCTGTAATCTTCAAAACCATAGCAACATACATATTATTGTGTATATTATCAAAGACTATTTCCATCGAATAGTTTAATGCACAAAGTAATAAAATAGGAAGAGACAAAACTCATTGTATTAAAAGCAAAGTATCAGACAGCAGCGCACCACAACTAGGTGGAAGAACTATAATGTCACGTAGCGGTTTCATTGGTATTTGCTATATTCAAAATTAAAAATATTCATTGAAATAAATGTTAACAAAAGATATGTATATTATATTTAACATTATAAATATGTAGCTATATCTATTATGTACATAAACAAAAAAATAAATTTGACAATATGAATGGAAGCTTTGCTACTCACATTTGGGTGATTCCTGGAGATGATTTTTAAATAATATACCTAGGTACGTGCATACATTTAGCTGATTTGGTACCGAGTTTGATGTGTAGTTTAAAAAAATAGATAGATTGAAATTTGAATTTGACAGTATAAACAAAATCTGTTTTGTTTAACTACCTATTACCATGTAAACATTATATGTAGCAAAACAATGTATATTTAGTTTTCCAGGCAGTTATGGCGGCGCTGCTGCTAACCAACTGAAAATGAACATTAGTTTTAGCCCCGTGGTTTAATGTATGGTGCTGTACAAATTTTTAAATTATTTACTATTCAGTATATCCTAAAACAGTGCCCAAACTTTACATACTTTGCTCGCTCGTTAGATACCGTGTTCCCCTATAAAGTACTGAGTCTTTCAATGTAAATTACTATTGCTATTTTTTTTTTCCAATCTTAAATCAAATAGTCGTGTTTAAAGTTAAATATAATTAGTTTCATAAACTTCTTGAGTTAGATATATCTTTTGCTAATTTACAACATTCATATTAGATGAAGTAGTGACCGAACTGTGGTAGTCTTTGTAATTAAAACAAAACAAAAATGTAATTAGTAAGTTTATTTTTATTGCAGTGAACTAAAGTGCCGAAAAACTAATGAAGACGATGGCAAGAGATTTAACGTTCAAGATTTTGTGAGGGAACAGAGTCAGCAACAGTCTTGTCCTCCTTGTAACACTTGAACATTTCAGAGTGATAAAGTAAGATTAGAAACTTTTATTTTTGATGCATTTAGAGTACCAAGTACCAATACCAATTTATCTAAAAGAAATTTGGCTATGAAACTATGAGGCACAAAAACAATTTTACAAATTAAAGCTTTACTTGTCTTTACTATGAATGTGAGTAAAATGACAAATAATTGTATCCTATGTATTATTAATATTATAATTATTGAGATAGTATTTATCATGTTAAATTTTAAGAGATTTATTCACGTTAATCTTAAAGAATTAGTACTATGTATTTGTTGTCTATAATTCTTAATTAATTTGAGCAATAAGTAGATGTTTTATGTTTATTATACATTATATGTATATTTTTCTGTCTGCAATAAGTTAATATACAAAATAATAAATAATTATATAATCAGTCACAGTTTCAGTAGATTGACTACCGTACATTTTAACAAGGAAAGTAAGTACTGAACTATATTTTAAAATATTTATTACTATTTTATATGTTTCAGGAATTCAATTAACAAACCATAGTAAATGTTGTTGAAAAGAAGTAACCCCGGTTAAAAATTTTTATAAAATAAATAGAGTAAAAAGTACATTCTAATGAATTGCCACACTTAAAAAAAACATATCACTTTAAAACTATATTATGTCATGCTCATGTAACATACATAGAATTCTAAAATGCAATATCCATACTTAAATAAACTTGATTATTTACTGGTTACATAAGATAAAACAATTAGCTTTAATTTACACGAATCATTGAAGACATGCAGTTGTGTTTAAGCGGACTGGTTCGAAGCTGGTAAAACTTACCATCTTATAACTATCGCTGGCACGAATAGAAGTCAATGCACATTCGTTAATTTTTAAAAAGATATGATTTCGCAACTTCACCTAGTAATTTGATTGATCGCGTTAAATAACCAACAAAGCTATGCTGCAATACTACTATTGTAAAATGCTGCTAAATTTACCTGAATCATTTTAGAGCAAATTGCTTTAAAAAAAAACAGAAGTAAATATTTTATCCCTTTGGTTGGAAGTATTTTTCTCTAAAATGTTTCAGAAGTAATCAAACAACAGCTAGGAATAGAATCCCCCTCCCCCTATATACTGGTTCGTTTTTATTATATATTCAGCTTGTTTAACTACTTAAATGATTCAGATTCGTTTTGATTGTTGTCATCAGACAAATGGTGCCCGCAAACGTTTCAAATTTTTTAAGAGAAAAATGCTTCAAGTAAAACTTGTAGAAAATTAGAAACTAAAGCTTTCTAACTTGAAACGTTTTTATATTTAACACTTAGTTCCAAAGAAAAGTAAGATTTTATGTGGCAGATATATGTGCCATTACTTTAAATACAAGTCCCTAAATCGAGAAATATTTCAAATCAAAATCGTAGAGCAGTATAAACTAAATCTATTTTATTTGTAATATTTTCTAATTTAAACCTTGATATCAAAATAAAGTAAGATTATTGACACATTTTTACTCATATACCTATATTTATTTATTAAGAAACATTTTTTTATTAGGCCGTAGTTGTCGAGATTCAGGCCTAAAAAATTCAGCGACTTTTAACCTGCTAAACGTCTTGAGTTCCCCCAGGACTTCGGCCAGCTTCTGAGCGCTACATAGAATAATGTCAACGTCAACTGGCTACGAATGATAAGTTAATGCATGGTCAATGTAAAAATATATAAGTTTATGGATTCGTGTGCATAATTTTTCGTGGTTTGAATAAGATGATGTATCCGTATTCGTATGCCGCATACCTACAATGGGTAGGGTAATATCTAATTAAAAAGAAAAAATATTTGCTGATAATTTTAAAATTTATCATAAAAGAGTTAATGTACTAGTACCAACTATTAAATGTGAAATTTGTAATGTATACTACATTATATTGCAATAGAATTGGCATATTAAGTTACTTTATTATGCAAAATTTCAAATTTATTGAAAATAAATTATTATGAACATAGCATAAATTTCCAAATATTTGTAGATAAATATTTGCAGGAAGAAATACATTTTTTTTAGGTTGGCAACACGAAAATGCAGAAATACGCCAAAAGACCGTTGACCACTGTAGATGTTTGTTCGTGGCAAAATAAAAATCTTGTGCAGTTTATATAAAATTATGACAGAACATGATATTACTAATATAAATACTGTTTAATATTTTAATAAACAACATTTAAAATGGAAATTGTGACCGCGCGAGCTAACAGTTTCAATTTAATGTGTCGTCTGTGTTTGTCTACAGACGACTATTTAATATCTGTTTTTGATGAAAATTATACCTTTTTACCACAAAGAATTGCAGCTTGTGTATCTGTCGAAGTAAGTTTGTTCATTATAATATATTTTTAAATGTTTACAGGTAATTGAGGTTAGATAACCTCAATGTATAACTTGTTCATTTCAATATTTAGTACAAATTTTAAACTATGTATTTATTTTAGGTACATGTGGATGATAATTTTCCATCAATAATATGCAAACCATGTTTTACAAAAGTAGATGAATGGTTCAATTTTAAAAAATGTTGTGATGACTCTCAAGCAAAATTGCGACAGTGGGCCAGTATTAATAGCATAATATGTAGCAAGGCTATGGTATGTAAATAATTAATATATACATAACATAAAATTACGTTAATTTTTGCTTTTCCTAGACTGTTCCAGTTAAAGATGATTTTCTACCGGATACAGATGATATACAGATAATAGAAAACGAAGTAAGTTATAAATTTCTGAAGTAGAAAAGTGTATATCTTTATAATAATGTATTTTACAGATAAGCATTATTAAAGAAGAAATTGTAGAAGACGATTATTTACCATCTGATACAGAAGAAACCCAAATTGATCCTTTTGCGCTTCAGCCATGTGATCCTCAAAATTCTTCAGCTTTTGAATTAACAGACTCATTATTAGTGCCTACTTACGAGTGTCCTGCCACCGTGCATGGGATGAATGCTCCCCCAATCACTGCTAACAACAGAGGTACTCAACATACAATATCATCTTTAACAAAAAATTGCAGAATATGTGAAAAAGAATTTAGTAATGCACAAAATCGTATTCGACATGAACGTACTGTGCATAACATAAACAGCATAAATTCATTTGTTGAAACTTCCTTAGACTCTCCGTCAATTTTTGACACAGAAATTACAAATATTCAGTCATTAAATTCTGAAGATTCCAACAGTAATAATGCAGACGAATCCAGTGATGCTACTGTTGAAGAACTGGCAGCTGACTTACCAATAGAGCAAAGTTTTGCGGTTATTAATTCTATACCAAAGTCCGAAAGACATTTTATTGTGTATAACAAAATATTAGGTGAAATGATCGGTAAATTACGTTGTTATTTTTGTGGCATAAGTTACGCAAAATCCGACAGTATGCTGGCACATTTGTCAAAAATGTTAGCTATTGAAAAATTTACATGCTTTTTATGTTGTATTACATTTCCAAACCGTTCGCAATATATGAAACATGCAAGCAAAAAATTTTGTAAACAACGAGCTCGTCTAATTAGGGATAAAAATTGTTCGTTTAAGGCATATCAGCATTACAAATGCACAATTTGCGAAGAAATTTATGTGCATAAGAAACATGTAGCCAGCCATTTGTTAAGTTCTCATTTGCAGCCCAATTTTCCCCCTTCGTGCGATCGATGTGCTAAACCCTTTGAAAGTTTAAACGAATATAAGATGCATCTACAAGACTCTTGTTTTTATCAAATTTACTGCAGTATTTGTAAAATATCTTGCAGTCCTGAAGAATTTACTGAGCACTGTAAAATTCACGAGGATAATAATTTGGAATTTAATTTTGACGATTACGTTAACAAAAAAAATGATTGTAGAAACAGATTACCAAAACCATTGAATGAAAATTATACGAGATCTAATAAATATTCTTGTAGTAGATGTGGTACACAATTTTCCACTCTAGACATGTGGTGTGAACATCAAAAGATTCATTCTGGTAATGATGTTTTCCGATGCACCGATTGTAACAGAGTTTTCGTTACAGAACATGAGTTAGAAGACCATAAAAGCACCCATGCTAATAATAACATTAAGTTAAAACTATATCGTTGTTCAAATACAAACTCTTACAAAGCAGTTTCTGAATTCTCGTCATCTTCTAATTCTCCACAGTTAGAACAAAACATGGAAGATGAACGCGATCCGCGAGAAGGAGAAAAATCGAAAGAAGAGAAGAAATTTATATGTACCACTTGTAAACGATGTTATAATACAGCAAAAAAGCTACAATCACACAAAAGAGTTCATCGTGATACACACTATAAAACAAATAAATGGAAGAGAAAATTCAATTGCCCAAAATGTAATAGAGGGTATGGAAGTTCAGCTACTCTTGGGGCTCACAAAAAACTATGCTTAGGCAAAATTGTAAATCCTACAACTGTAGTAAATATCAAAAAAGAGTATTCTGAAGTAAAAGCACCAGAGGGAAATATCTGCCAAGTTTGTAACAAATCGTTTCCGACTGAAAGAGGCCTTGTGGCCCATTCTAAAATACACACATCCAGGGAAAATGATGCCGAAACAACGCAGTGTCAAGTATGTAATGGTAAATTCGTAAACGTCGAAGCACTGCTTGATCACTTGAAATCTCATTCAACGAAAAGTTTAAGCACTATTTTACATATCGACAAACACGACGAAAAATCGGTATGTCAGATTTGTAACAAAATATGTTTAACCAAAGCCGGATTAATAAGTCACTTAAAATCACATAATGCTACTCTAGCAAGTCCACAAATGAAAATAAAAACTGAACCTGCGTCAGATACAACATTCAATTGCAACTTTTGCGGTATGGAATTTGAAAGTCGTGCTGCTTTGAATCCTCATATTAAAATACATTTGAACGGGGCAAGTATAGCGTATAACTGTACTCTCTGCCCTAAAGTCTGCACAAATAGTTATCAGTTAGCTAATCATGTCAGATGTAGACACTCAAATGAATCTACCAATGTTAAAATTAAGCAGGAAGTACCGAATTATCGTTGCCATATTTGCAAAAAGAATTGTCTAAGTAATGCTGTTCTGCAAAGGCATCTTAAAACTCACGCAAAAGCAACAGTCAATAAGAAATTCAAATGTAATTCTTGTTTAAAGATCTTACCTTCTGCTGTAGCTCTTCAGCGTCATCTCAAAGGGAATTGTTTACATTGCACAAAGTGTAACAAAAAATTTACATCCATGCAAGCGCATACCGCCCATAAAAACTGGCATTTGCGGCAGAAAAGCAATTCACTTTTTAATTGTAACCAGTGTCAGGCAGAATTTGATGTACAAAAGGATTACGTAAAACATTTAAAATCTCACAAAAAGACATTTAAATGTAAGTTATGTCCAAAAGCTTTTCACTACATGAAATCTTTATTAACTCATACAACTTACGCTCATGGAAGCGATGGTTTAACTCCGAAAACCTCTGTTAAAAATCCGGTTAGTTTTAAAAATAGTATTAAAGTTAAACGCGAAGTAAAAACTGAGGTAAAACAAGTACAACCACCACCTATGTACAGGTGTACAGAATGTAATACAACCTTTGTAAATTCTAAACGGTTGAGGATTCATGTTTTGTCAGCGCACATGGCTGGTGACATGTAATAAACTTTGTTGTAGTAACAAGTAATATTTTACTAGCTTTATTTTACTTGTACTCCCTATCTTTTCTTTTATATTTTACATTTAATTATAAGTTATTGTACGATCGTGTAATTCCCATACTTTTTATTGATTTGTTGGTAAAATAACATTTGTTTTTTTCTAATTTTTATGATCATTTTCACAAAAATCTATTTGAAAACAATTATTTTATTTACATAATATAAGTCTAGTATAATTTCATTTATATAGCGTACTTTTTGTTTATGTACAATTAATACGTTGTTAATAAAAATTATATAAATTTATTATTTTAAAATAATCTGATCTTATCCAACACGTAACCTCCTGCCTAAGCAACGATTCAAATAAAACAAAAAAAAATTCAAATAAAAAGTCTAGCTAATATTATTTTACATCTTATTATAAAAAAATTATTTCAGTATACTGCCACTTCCGATTGATCAAAATCTAATCTGCTCTTTACTTGAACATCAAAGTTCTAAATATGATATTGTTATTGGAATCTGATATGGCCACCACAAAACATACCGAAATTTTAATTTTTCAAGAGTACAAAAATAAACAAAAGTTTTCTCTAACTCATTTATTTATCATCATATGCACAAAACTTCCCGAAAATTTTATTTTCTAGACGATAACATATATAAAGAAGGTTCAAATAAAAATTGTAACCAATGCATGTTTTTTTTTTTTTTTTTAATTCTAATATAACAAAATTTACTTATACCTCTTTTATTTACTGAGATTGCTCAATAAAACTTGATAGGTCTTCAAGTAAACAACCACTTTCGGTTGATAAATTGCAATTAAAATTAGCTTTCGTGATCGAAAAAATCTGTTGTGGGCATCACAATACCTCACGCCGACACCATATAATTCTTATCAAACAATGCAGGAACACGGACAACCATTATCAAGAAACGATTATCCTTTCAAAAAATTTACTTTTAAATTATTACGATACATGGCAAGCACAGGTTAGCAGATTTAAACGAAAATGTCAAAATATAATTTTTCTTTAACGTGTTTAATACGTAAATGGTGACAGTAAGAGAAAAATGTTTCAAACATTATTCTAATAACAACAATTATTGTTATTATTTTAAAATAACTTGATACCATTTCTAGGTATTGGACTATCACCAAAAACTAACCAGCTCTTGCCAAGGAGATACAGTGGATATATACAAAATTTCATAATTTTTTGTTTAGTATTTTTTGAGAAACTAACTTCAAAAATTTACACAGACTGACAGAGAGACACACACATAGATAGCATCGCGAAACTATTAAAATCGTATTCTTGGGACACTGAAACGTACTCATCCATCGAAAACTCACTACCGATTTTTAAACATGATTCCTACACCTCCCTTACAGGTATGTAGTAGGAGGTAAAAATAATCTCACACACACAGACATTTTCATAAAAATAGTATCGTGTTCTACGTTGTTCTGGATGATGGATTCCTACCAAAATTTAATCAATTTATTATTTGATCCTCCAAATTCTAAATATGAAATTTGAAAATGATATAGTCATTAAAACTTGGTGTGTTCACAACGTTAACTTCCCGAGAATTTTAATGCCATACGGTACAAAATAAAGAAAAAAGATTCAAATAAAAAATGTAGCCAATACTATTCTAAATCTTTTTGAACATGACAAAATTTACTGTAACTTAATAAAATCTAATTATCTTTCGTAGAGGAAAATATAATTACACACAAAAAGTGAAATCGTGTGCATATCCGGTGATAATTCACTATCGAATCTTTCAGTTTATGAATTGCTGTCAAAATCTAATCAGTTTGTAACATTAACATGTAAAATCTAATTTTGATTTCAATAGCGTCAGAAATTTTGAGGACGAAAAAATCGGCACTCATACACAGTCAGACAGACGTCACCGTAGAAATAATGAAATTGTATTCTAGGGATCTCAAAACGTGCTTCTCTGCTGAAAACTCACTACTGAAAATTTTCACCGTCAAAATATCTCCCTTACATAATGAGCATAAGGTAATAAATGTTTCAATGTACCAAATTAGTTTAATAGACAAAATTTGTCACTGCATTTTATGCAATTCATTTCTAGGTCAATGAGTAAAGTAATTTTAAAAATAGCTTCTCATTTAGATGAAAGACTTTGTGAATAACTAGGGGTGAGTGCAAGGTCGAGGGGTGAAACAATATCTGCTCGTGCGCGTTGAATGAGGTGTATATTCAACGTATTGTGCGAGCACGTGCATCGATCTGTGACCTTGAAGGACATGACCTTACTCACGTGTATGATTTAAATTACCTGGGGATACTTTCATTTAATTCAGGTCCAGGTCTGCAACATAACTAGATCAGTATCTCTTTACAATGTTCTTAATTTACTGTTTTATTACTTTTAATTTAAATATTATTGAATTATTTAACATTTTATGTATGAGGATCTTAATTTCAAAACGTAATTATTTCATATTTTACTTAAAATAAACCATAGGTGTTACTATATACATAAGATTATTTTGAAGATAAAAGTGTTCGAATAATTTTTCAATAGTTATTTGTATCACAAGGTTGGAAACTGCTATTTTGAGAGTGCGAGTTTATTTTGATAGGCCGAGCCGTAGGCGAGTCCTACAAATACGAGCATTCGCAAAATAGTTTCCAACCGAGGGATACACAAGATTTTACGCGCCAACATTTATGTAAATTTAATAAAAAAATTTAATTTATTACTCATTTTCTTAATGACAGGGAATTTTTTTATGTTGCTAACTGCACAATATTTGAATGTCAATTATGTTTATTTTCCAATATATCTACATATTTTTATGTGGATTTTGCACTGCAAATTCAATTATAATTACTTACAAATATGTTTAAAATCCATAAATATTCTGTATTCTTGTATTGCAAATACTCAATTGTAGATATTAGGGGTGGGCGATATATCGAGATATATCGATATTTTTTCAATATCGAAATATCGATATTAAGATTTTTACGATATCGATATATCGAAATATCGTTATATCGATATTTTGTACTAATATCGATATTTCCGATATTTTTGAAATATCGATATTTTAGATATATCGATATTATTGAAATAACGATATTTTCGATATATCCATATATTTTAGATATATCGATATTTTCGATATATCAATATTTTCGATATATCAATATTTTCGATATATCGATATTTTTGATATATCGATATTTTTGATATATCAATAGTTTTGAATATATCAATGTTTGTAACATACCGATATTTTAATATGTTGATTTATAAACGTAGGCAAAGCAATTTAAATTTACTTTTAGTAAAGTAGAATAGTTTATATAAATATTGTTAACTTTATAGTTTTGTACTTAGAGATTTTTGACATGCATTACTTTAATATGACATTTGTGTAATATAGCATGAATATCAAATTAAAATAGTTACTTATATTAAATAAATAAATCAAAAACTATTTTAAATATTTTTGAAAGTTTGTAATGAAATATCGATATATCAAAAATATCGGTATATTGAAAATATCGATATATCGAAAATATCGAAATATCGATATATCGATAAATTGTAATATCAAAAATATCGATATATTGAAAATATCGTTATATCATGAATAATCGATATATGGCAAATATCGATATATATCGATATATCGACATATCGATATTTACCGATATATTTACGATATCGAATATCGATATTAAAATTTTAATATCGCCCACCCCTAGTAGATATATTGCCATAATATTTTTATGTCAATGTAATAGACTTTTCTAGCGTCATATAACCATAAAAAGTAAGAAATTTTGTCGAACTAGTACGACAAAAACATGATTTCCGACCGCTTTAGAGATATGTAATTGTGGCAATGTCGGACGGCGGCGCGAAAAAGTTATTTTTCCCATATAACTTTTCTGCTTGAACTTCTTTTTATTCCGTCAAGCCACATGAAACAAAACTGCATTATAATATTTATTTTCATTCCAAATACTGTTTCTATAATTACTATGCAGAAAAAAAAATTAAAATACATCATTTCCAATTTGTATAATACAAGTCTTACAGTTTATTTTAAAACTTTAAAATATGGAATAATTACGTTTTGAATTAAGCTTCTCAAATGTTCATAAAAGTGGTGATAAGCTTCAGTTAGAATGATTCTTTGTGTAATTCTGAGACGCCAATCCTAATACAAAAAATTTGTACGGCCCTTCGTAAAGCCACACGAAGCCATCAAACTTATAAATGTGTTATTAGAATTAATAGTTATTTACTTTACAAGTGGGCAAATATTTCTCTCGTGGGTAATTCCACTTCGCCAACGTGTGAAGTATAACGTTTTATCCAACATCTCTTAATAACTGCAATTTTTATTAAAGAAATAATATTTGACAGTGACACATGCTTTAAATTTTTTAAATTAAAATGTCAATCGAAGTGATTATCAAGGTGTTGGTATTATTATTATTGTTATAAATAAAAAATTACTCACTAGTGACTTTTCTCAAAATTATAGCCACTACTGGGTAATCTGTTAATTTCCTTGTTTAAAATCGCCATAGTTATAGAGCATTTATTGAGAGGTGTTGGATAAAAAAATTTTTGGAATTCTTTTTTGAAATAATATTGCTGTTTATTTTCTAGAAGGATTGTGTAAAATTGTGTTGATGTAGATAATCGTTTAATATCAATACTTATAGTTTTTGAGTACTCTTCAGATTTTTTTTTAAATTTTACTACCTAAGGCAACCTTTCAGAAAAATGTTTTTTATTTGAAAAATAAATGATAAATAATTTTTCAGATTTTGACATTTAACATTCTTACCAATTTGCTTAGTTACCTGACTGTTATATAATTGTTTAATTCGCTGTTGCCAAATTTAAGTAGCTCGTGATGCTTTACTAACGGCGTTACAAATTTTTTACATTAGGATCATCGACTTATCTTAATACCCCTTTACCGGACAGACTATATAAATTTTTGTGGTGGAAATTTTCGAAAATTTGTCTTCTGTGAGGCTCGAACCGAGGATTTTATGGTCCACAGCCCGATGCGTTACCACGAGGCTAGTTAGGTATTGTATTAGGTAGATATTTATTTATATATGATTGTCGGACAGAAATTATTTAATGCTGTTTTCATTTAGTAAAATAAATCTTTCTTAATCAATCTGTAAATCAAATTTATTTATAGGTTCAATAAAAAATAATGTTTTTTTGCAATTCTAATTATAATCGTGTACATCTTGTATAAAATAATAGTTCCACTTTATTCCCATAATTTTTCGTTACTGTTTTAACTTGTCCGTTCGTTCGTTGTTATTCAAGCAGAGTCGAAGCTAGTTTAGTTTATGTGTGAACCTTGTGACATGTGGAGGCAAATGGATTCGTATATTGGTGCTAAAGTGAATTTGTGTTTTTATGTAAAATGAACCGACGCAGATGTGACAGAGTGGTCTTCAGCCTACGCGGAATATTTCAGCCGACCTGGATTAGCATCGCTGGAGTGAGACAGGACATCGGGCACAAGGTACATGTGAAAATAAATTATAAGAAATTTCTATTAATGCACAAAACATTTTAATATAAACTTAAAAATCGTACAACAATATGAAAAATTATAGACTATTATACACATATTTATTTTATAACGGGATGGAAATGCCGTTCTCACTATATATTTAATAATAATATATAGAGTAACTACGTCTTATTCACAGTATATAATATTTTATAAATAGATATAGAAACTAACACAGATAGTGACAGACACACAATGTAGGCCTGCTCAGCGCCCAGGTCCCCGCCGCGAGCCAGTGGCGGCGAGGGAGGGCAGTGCCCCTGCCATTACCCCATTCTCTAGCTAGTATAGTAAAAAAGAACCATCACATTCCATTGGGCAGTTCAGTCCCTACATCAGTTACATAGTATTAATTTATAAATTTATTACATTTGTGTTTATGTATGGTACCCATTAGCATCGACTTTAAATACTTGTACATGAAACACAACTATCAGCACGTTTGACGCGCGCGCCACGGTTTCGCGGTACTGGTACTCGTACATCTTACTTGTAATGTATCAATGTAGGTATATTGTTTAGTTATTGAATAGTTTGTAACAATTATTAAAGTATTTCATTGCAACTGCCGCGTCAAGCGACGAGATTCTAGATTGTTTTGTTTTTTTACTTGGGTCGTTTCGTTCGCATTGCGTTTCTCGTACAAATTCACTAAGTTGTTAATGTTACGTTACAGGCGATGGGTTGGATTACCACCGAAACCTACCGTAAACACATCTGACAATTACCTATCTCACATTCTCATGTGTTTCACGAACAGTCAAACAAACAACATTGTCCTAGACTTATTTACAGATCAAGAGTTTAAAATGCAAATACATTCAAGCGAGTATATAAAATAATTGAATTATCTATCATTATAATCAAGTAATCATGTACACATTGTAGCGTAGCGCTTGTGCGCCGTCCGTGCGAGGCGGCGAACATTGCTCGATTTGTGTTGAAACTACTGTTTCGTACTTTACTTGCTTACATCTTACGCCCTCTACTCCATTTCATTCCAAACCCGTGTTTCTATTACAAAATAAAGGCAACACATTTCGTTCAATTTGGGTGCGCCATAATCTAGATCACATAGTTGTATGTACATACAAAACTAGCCAAGATGTTTGCAAACTTTCCTTTTTATCAAATCATATCATATCACTCTAGTACGAAGCTGTGGTTCTTGCTTTCATGTATCGTATGTGTGTTGTGTGTTATTATGTTGTATGTATGCATATGAAAAATACTCTATATCACGTAAAGTTGTCTGGAGGGAAGTGTGTCGTGTAGTAATCCGAGTGGTGCCTGCAGTGGTGCTTTGGTTGTCTCGTTTCGCGTAACTATCGCTGGTCGTTTGATGCAGGCAGTTGGTAGTGGTTACCTACGTGCGCATCTCTACATAGGTTATAGGTTAGGTTGGTTGATTGGTAGCGTCTGTCTAGGTTAGGTTTGTTTGTTTGTTTCGGTTGTGTTGTACTACTGCTGGGTGTGCGAGCGTGAGCACGCGCTGTGGTGTGTGTAACGAACGTGTGGACACCGAAGAACGAATGAACGTTGAACAGCACATACAACGAGAACGTTAACATCATTACACCATTGAACTAGAAAATGTTTTGCAAATCATCTAGCTACCAATAATAACAGTTTCGATATCAATAAGTAACAAACAGTTTAACAAATGCAGTAGGAGAAATTTGGTTCAAATCGCTCGTAACGACAAACGCATGCCTTTTGGTAGGAAAATACAACTCTGCCGTCGTACTGCGTTCTTCAGGTACACGAAATGTGCGGGCCCGCGTATGCGTAGGGAGCGTTCTTGCGTCCTGTTTCCAGCACCACTGCAGCAGCGGTGACCAGGAGCAAGAACGTTCCGGTCTACACGCCAGCCCGGCTCTTTGTCGTTCTCGTTACCAAAACATATCTACCAACAAAATTGTAATCGACTAGCTTAATTCATGATCCTCACATCACTATACAGTAAAAAAATAAGCAATACCATAACAAATTATATAATAATATATTCATAAAAATCAACAATCATTTATATATAAAATTAAAATAATAAACAATATTTCGGTGAAAAAATAAAGTAACAAAAGTTGAAGCAATCCATAAAAATATTGTGTTATAAACACATTTCATATTATATATGTATAGAAATATAGGAAAACTCTACAAGCAACTATATTTGTATGTATAGAAAAAACCCGAAGTTCCCAACGGTTAGGGATAGTTACAGTTATTCAGTAGTACATTACTTAATTATCCGAATGAATGAATGAATCGGGCGACACACAACGACATGCAAATACTGACGTGTTAAGGGGCCGCTCGCCCCGAGATAATAACATTAAACTTTTATTATTAATATTATTATTTAATAATAGTAGGTAGGTAAAAACGGCCTTCGGCCAGAAAGTATTAAAATATATGTATGTATATATGTATATGATCACATCTAAATATATTATATCTATATTAATAATAATTAATACCTGCATGACACACATGCATCATTAGGTATCATCGTGAACTCTCTTGTTTTTATTCATTCCCTATGTTGTAGTATGTAGTAATGTTGTAATGACGTGTGTTCGTGTACGTGTACATGTGTGTGTAGTGCTTTGTGTATTAGGTACTTTACTACTTCCAGCAGTCGTTCTCTCGGTCGTGCACCCTCCGCCTCCGTCTACGCCTACCCTCCCAAGCGACATTCGCAGGTACTCAGTTAGCGGTATACCACAGCACAGGTGTACGTATCGCGTGTCGAGTTTGATTTCGTCCTATTGTCAAGGCAGGTATCTACCGTTTGTACCGTACCGTCTCATCTCTCCCTAAGCCTAAACAACGTACGCGTCCTATTCATTTTGATACAAAATGTTGTAGCGCATATATTATTATGTTATATATGTATCATCAAATGTATGTATTAAGGTATAAAAAAACTATCGTCGACTTTGCTTCAGCGCTCTAGGTATAGTTATTTAAAATACATAAAACTATTTCAGTTAACTTTTCGTTCTTATTCAATAGTAATTTCATTTTTTTATTTATTTTTTTTTATGTTTTATATGTTTATACCTCTAGTGATATGCCAATATAATATTGTTGATGTATGAAAGATAATAATCTCTTTGGGACTAGATGATGGGGAGTTGAGCCGTATATACAAAAAGTAAAAAATATAAAACAACATTTAATATAAAAAATTTAGAAAAAACGACGCTAAAATTTTCTACAAATACTGGAAACACCATCATATTATAAAGTATAGAAAAACGATATTAATCTAATCTCTAAGATTCGCTTATAGGGTATCAATTAATTATATTTATATATTATCAGCTATGTGTAGTATTTGGTAGTTAAGTAAGTAACTAGCAGGTTGGACAGTATGAGGGAGCCTGTCGTCAGTACCGGACCGGTTGTGGTTGGGTGCGCGTCCTGATGTCGGCGGGCTGTTCGCTGTTGTAGTAGTTGGAGGTGTAGCGGCGGTCGTCGAGTGTCTAGGAGGCCGGGCCGGTAGGTATTCGAGCGCGCAGATCACTGCCTACCACTCAGTTGGCGACCAGCAAGTGCTGGTACTGACTGGCGGGATACGGAGCCACGGAACCCAGCCCGAAGCTGTTGAGTCCGTCGAGCAGCTTGCCGTTGTCAGCGGCCGCAGCGGCGGTGGAACTGGCCGCCGAGCTGGGTGGCGCTTGCACACCGCCGCCGGAGCCGCCAGCCGTGCCCGGGTAGCCGAACTGGCCGAGCGGGTGCTCGAACGGGTACTTGGAGCCCGCGGCCGCACTGCCCACGCTGCCGCCCGGGTACAGGTCGGCGGCGCTCAGGAACTGGCTGGAAGACTCGAACATGTTGCGGTGCGGGAACTGCGGGTGGTACGGGCCGTGCTGGAAGAAGTAGGCGTTGGGATCGGCGGCGGCGGCGTGCGGGCCGCCTAGCTGGTTCGGGGACAACGAGCGGCCGGTGGGCGAGGTCTGCGGTGGCGCTGACAGCCCGGCCGCATGGTGGGCCCCGTGGTGGTGGTGGTGGATCTGTTGCTGCATCGCGCGCTGCTTTATATAGTTGGAGAACTCGGTAGGCGACATTCTACAACAACAAATATCCGTTAGCATCGGTGACATCGTCAACGCATCACTCAGTACTACTGACCTATTTGCTCGTTTGCTGCTGGTCTTGAGTTTCGTGCTGCCGAACTTAGTCTGCGCGAAGGTGGCGGTAGTGAAAGTGAGAGGCGCAGTGGTGCGCGGGATGAAGGATGGCACAGGGCTGGGCGACCCCTTGTACGAGCTGCCGAGTGGCGTGGGCGACGAGGCGGAGGACGGCGACGACAGGTGTCCGACGAGGCCTGGAGCGGGCGCACCGGCGTTACCAGCCACCACGCCGCCACCGTTCGCTACGGACGAAATGAGCTGCGTGACGACGGAGCCGGCCGCCGAGCTTACTGCGTTCGCACTGAACGGAGTCATGGACTTGGGCGACAGACTCAGCCCACTCAGGCTGCAGCCCACGGCCTCGATGGGCCGGAAGCACTGCGCCTCCGGGTTGAACGTCTTGGTGACTTCGCGGTCCGCCGAACTCTCGTCCTGCGGATCGGCGCTCTCACTGAACAGCACCTTCACAGCGCCCTTCTCGCCGATGCGGTAGCTCACCTCGCCCGGGTCCACCCACACCGCCAGCTCCTGTGGTAGGTTCTCCAGCACGTCCTGGATCGGTACGCCGCTTTCCTTCGCCGCCTTTTCCAACACTGGGTCCACCGGGTCGCCTGTCTTCAGACATCTGAATGCTGAGCCCTTGAACGGCTTCTCTGGGTACCAATGGCCTTTGAATTTGTCCTTTAAAGCTTTCTCGAGTTCTTCTCCGAATATATTGACTCTGCGACGAGGCAGTTTGTTGTACAGGTACGATATGACAAAATTCAAAGCAACTTGCACTTCAATATGCATCTTAACTTGTTATTCGTTAATATTTTTCACTTTATAAAAGATATTTAAACAAGAACATTGACTTGACACCAACGCATATAAAATCTACTCCGTTATCGTTCGTGTTTGATTTTCGCCTCGTTTTATTAAAGTTTCGAAGGTACCGTGATCTGAAAGCAAATAAAAAACACAGTTAAAATTCCAATCAATCACCAAAGTTCATGTAATATTCATTAGTTTAAACAAACGGGGGCAAATGCACAGCTCAGAGTACAATAAGTCATTTAGACCATACGGGCCAGTTCAATTATCGCCATACGTCGTTATAAGCCATTGTGCAATCCTGGTGTTTGCTTACGAGGGCCATAGCATCGCTTGTTTGCTGTTTGATCATATGAGTGGTGGCAGTCAAAGAAACCGCAAAGGCTTGTATGGAACCAAACCAAGCGGCTTGGCGCGGCGAGGTGGTGAGGCAGCAAGCGAACTGTGTCCCCGAACGACCCAGTTTCATAACGGGAACGGTTGGTGCACGAGCCGCCAACACTCTTTCGGCTTTTATTGATCGCAGAGTCGACGGCGAGCGTCTGCCGTGCAGTGTCACGCGTTTTCTCTGCCGCTGCTGTTGCCGCAACCAACTCGCCAGCCCTGTTCTGCTGCCCGACCGGCCCAATCACAACAACATTTTCATTTATTATTATTATTTCATTAACTCCTAGATGGGCCATATTTCTATAAACATATCGTCGCTAAATATAGGTTAATCTTTTTTTTTATAGAACAATGCATATTGTACTAGAGAATGTGGGCATACTTTTCTAATTATAAAAATGCATTTTTATAGGTTTCGGATACTATTCTTTTTTTCCTTTTACTTATGATTCAGCATTTATTTTTTATTCTTTGATACCACCTGAAAATATTGAATTAGGTTCTCAAGGAAATCTGTGTTTAGTGAACTAGAGAGTAAATGAATTTAACACTGTAATTAAAAGTAAAAGGATAAAAGTAATGACTATCAGATCTGATGAGAATTAATTTGATAATTTAGAAAGTGTTTAAGATTTGGTTGATTTATTACAAATAAATAATGTTTTATTTTTAAAATTATTACTGCAATAATTACAGACGAGTTTTATTGTTATAAAATAACTGTTGCAAAATAATTTATACATTAAATCAAAACAAAATTCCCCGAAAAGTATTCATAAAGTAACATTATTTATTTTAGTTCACATTTCATAATAAACAACACTTCCGTATTTTGTTTTTGCATTTTATAGTGGCAATAAAAAATTAAATTCTCACACTCTATGAAACAAAACATTTTCTTTCAATCAGGAACTTGATGGCAGAACAATATTTGCCCGTTGAATGCAAATATTAATTAGTGTTTGTTCGGTTTTCCATTATAATTAAGTTCTAGTTTTCCATGTGTCAATAATGCAACGACGTGACATCAAAAGGAGCATCAATACCGCCCTAAATTAGCCTCAAACTATCATATCCCGTTAGACGTTTGTTACATCCTCTGTGCTACAGTTGTTAACGTAATTTCCGTTTCAATTAACTCCGCTTATTCACAGTTCTTCCTAACTACATAAACGTCCTCAATTTTGATAAATACCGTAGTTATTTTCTGGAAGATGGAGACAAAATCTTGCGCTGCCTCATTTAATATGCTACTGCGTCCGAGGGGAACCGTTGTGTTAGTAGAAAAAAGTGCTACTTGTGTTTCTCGTTTTTATTGAAAAACACAGCGGATAAAAATTGCGGTTTAACGTACCACTGGGCGTAGCAGATTCGGTAATACAATATTGTAAACATAATATGATATGATGTAAACATTTTTATCGGTGCAGAAATTGTGAAATCTCGCTGCATTCAATTTACTCCAAGTACAAAACAAAAACAAAACTCATCGAACTGCACGCTCTTTCTTCTTTAACATTCCATGACGCATAACAACTTTATTTTATGCATGCTTACTGGAGACGATACACTACTGAAACCTAAATATGTTTAACTAATTTTATAGAAAATATGCGAAATATTTTCAATTTTATATGTTTTAGAAACTAAAATAGATACTTTTTATAGTTTTCTATTTTTAATTCCAAATATTTTAGTATTATTTTTAAAAACTATATACTGTAGATAATTTTCTAAACGTAACGTTAAAACTTGAATAAGTATTTGGTTTCGTTTACCTATTTTACTTATTTTTGAAATTTTGGAGTAAATAATTCTCCCAAGTTTATGAATCTTGACATTGGTATTTTTATGAGCCGTAAACACTCGTAAATATTGAGTTTTCGCAAATGTTTGGCACAAGAATCAATCAACAATTTTGAAATCAATTCAATTGCGTAATAATTTTCTTGTTATTGTGAACTCTGTCACGTTTATATTACTTGGCTACTGTTTTAACATCTCCTTGACCTGGTAAATGTTAATTTATGTAGTAAATAAATTATTAGCGCAAAGGTAAAACACATCAACACAATATCGTCTGACCGTTCTAACTGGTTATCTTCGACGGCCTAGTTTGTGCGTAAAAATATTGCTCCAATTCCATTTAAATTTAAAAATGCGTCAACCGTGTTTAATTCATCAGCAAACATAAAACAAACGCTGTTATCTCCTAGCAACACTGTTTACAATCAAGAACAGTCTAGCGAGATAATTTTTTGTAAAGTGCGTCTCGTATTGATTTTAAAAACCATGGGTCATGTTTTCGTGAATATTGATATTATCAGTTCATTTATACAAGTATTTCAAGTTCGCATTTTTATTAATCGTAAAATGAAACACTAATTTTGTTATCGATCATATTGGAAGGTTAATTAAAGTTATAGTTACATGGAAAAGACATCATAATAAATAAATAATGATATAAATGACATGTGTTATGTTTTTCATGATGTTGTTATTAATATTTTATACATTTTTTCGAGATAAGAAATTTAATTTATTTTCTTATATTATTTATTAAACTTTCGTATTGGTCGACAAACCAATTCACGGCACTGGGAGCTGTGGCTTCAAAAGATGCTTACATAAATTACCTAGATTTAATAAACGAATTTATTTCTTAGTTACTTGATGACTTTTGAGTAACATGTATGCGTGTGTATTTTACTTTATTTTGACGACAGATTTCTGTAAAATTTATTTCTATTTCATAAAATGCTAAAGAATGCTACAATAGTTTATATTATTTCATGTGTAGTACTTTAACAAACTTTTAACTTGGATTGTACAATTTATACTTGTACCACTCGAAGTAATGCCATTTCTAATGTACTTGGATGGGCAGTTATGGTTCCTAATAAGGGATGGCGCAGATTGTATTACACAACTTGTCGGTGAACTTACCCTCTATTTTTCTTTGTTATTAATTCTTTTTATTTTTATATATCTGTAATGATTTTTGTTGTTTATATCTAAGGATCGGTATTTCAAACCTCAAATAAACTAGAGAATAAATTTATCAGTGGAATAAGCAAAAAATATCGCATCAAAAGATGACTGCTAGAATAATAATTATAATTTAAGCTATGATTTTGATACGATATTTTTTGCTTATTCGACTGATAAATTTATTCTTTAGTTTATTTGAGGTTAGAAATACCGGTCTTTATTGATTAAATTAAAGTTCTTATATTCTACAACTGGGCAGTGACAATTCTCTTGTTTTTCGTAATAGTTATTTGTTTAACTAGGCACAAAAATACCAGATTTACAGCAGAGGTTGCCGTTCCATTGACGAGGCGAAGCCGAGAAAATGAACGCTGCTGAATCTGTGTTTGGTGCCGAGTTGAACACAAAATTTTTTGCCGATTTAAAATTAATATTAATTTTGTGATTATTTTATATACACATTTAGAAGGTTATTGCTATCAAATTCCGTTGCCATGTATTTGTTGAACGGTTGCTATGCATTGGTATGTAAAATGTAAAATAATTTTAAAACCTAGGCATAAAAGTGACACTTTACAGACTGTTAGCAATCTACTTAGGTTATATGCTACCTTATGAGTGGATGATTGTAAGTTTTATGAACAACATAAACGACCATGTTCTTTGTTGGGATTCGAACCCACGACCTCTAGTTTGCTAGATTAGTGACAGCCACTACACCATCAAAAAGGGCTCCCTAAATATTTGTTATTTATATTGTATCAAAAAATTTGGAATTGATAAATATAGAATGTTCCGACAAAGTCAAATGCACGTTTTTATTAAAAAAAAAATAGCAGCATTTGAAATCCATTACGTTGATCATGTAATTAATTACGATTAAGTACCACGTGTACAACATGTGATTATTTAACAGTAAATTTATAAATTTGATCTAAATATTAAATCTCGTAACATACATAAATATTTGTCAAAATACATTAATTTCAATTTACAACAAAAGCAGACACGACCGCAAGGTTAGACTGCTATCTCTTACATAACAAAAAATTCACTGAATATATAAAAATTATTTGTTTTGAAGCTAATCTATATTGTAATTTTTATGTTACAGGTAGGAATGTAATTGAAAACATTGCGTGCAGACGTCTGTTTCAATTGTTTTTGCTGGTATCTCACGTGCGCTCAGTGGCGGATACACGGGGGGGGCGACAGGGGCGATCGCCCCCCCCAGGATTTTTGTGCAATACTAAAAATTAAATAAAATTATTGCAAAAATATAAAAATTAAATCATTTGTAATTATCTTATTGTCAGTATACAAATTTATGCACGTTTATGTGCAAACGGAACTGCTTGAGTCGAAGTCCACTAAAGTCTCCGGTTCGGAAAGTCTTTGTATTGTGTTAAGCAATAAAAGGTTGTAAAATTCGGTATTTTTCGGGCATTTTCGAGATTTCTCGGACAATCATCGCAAAGCGCTGGAGAACGTTGTTCGGCATCAGTCACTGAGATACGAAGTGCAATTTATTCAGTATTGAGAATTAACATTCCCATGATTTTAAAAGTCTGTGCATGATACCTCCTTACTTACTTTTGTGGCAGGACCTCTTGATATTGGGTAATTAAATTTAATTTTATCCAATGTAAAATATTTTTAATAATTTCATTTTTATTACAGAATATTCTCAGTATGACTAAAAGAATAAATATTAATTCGATTAAAAACTATTTTCAAAAATGTCCGAAAAATGACGAAACAGAAAAGATTAAACCTAGTTCTATATCTGATTCGAGTGCCACATCTGGATCCGGCAATCTAATATCAGAAACTGATAATAAAGCTACAGAACTGGACATACCTGTTGTTCAAGTTAAAGAAAACAATTTCACACCTTGTACGTCCACTGATAATGATATAGGAAACATTTTATTAAAAACAAATATATCAGATTTTGACAAATATACTGTGTTGAAGAATAACTGGACACCAACTAAAAATTTCTGCTTTCCATATTCCGTTCACCGAAAGCAAGGAAAAGATGAAAAAAGATACCTATTAAAAAGGCATTTGGAACAATTTAATTGGCTTGTGTATTCCAAATTATTAGGAGGCTTAATTTGCAAATATTGTTGGATTTTTGCCAAACACGGTGGTGTAAATAACGCAACTACTTTGCAGAAGTTAGTATGTAAGCCACTAAACAAATATGCAAAATTATTGGGTAAAGATGGCGATCTTTCACAACACGATACATATAACTATCATAAAAAATGCATAATGGACGGGATATATTTTATTAAAATGTATGAAAATCCAAATGAAGATATTCAAAATAAGTTAGATCAATCAAGAATAAATAATATTATGGAAAACAGGAAACGATTGAAACCTATTGTAGAGTCGATTATTTTCTTAGGTAGGCAAAATATATCTCTTCGTGGTCATCGTGATGATGGCGTCTTATTAAACGAGTCTAATTCTATAGTTAAAAACGAAGGAAATTTCAGAGAGTTACTGCGGTTTCGTATTCAATCAGGGGATACAGATTTAGAGCAGCATTTACGAAATACTTCTTCTAAAGCTACGTATATTAGCAAAACAGTGCAAAATAGTTTAATAAGCTGTTGCGGTGACGAAATTATTACATCAATATTACACAATTTAAATAATTCATTTTATAGTATTATGTTTGATGAGACAACTGACAATTCACACAAATCACAAATGACTATTATAATTCGATACATTTTTAATAACAGCATAAGAGAAGATTTTATAGCATTTGTCGACTGCCATGAAGAAAACTTTAATGATTTTACAAAAGAACCTACATTAACAGGAGAAATAATTGGACAAACTGTACTAAATCAATTGAAGAAATATAATTTAAACTTAAATAATTGCGTTGGAATTAGTACCGATGGCTGCAGTGTAATGTGTTCAGAACAGAAAGGTGCCGTGTCCAAACTCTTAAATACATTAAAAAATGCTGTCAGGTGTCCTTGTTATAGTCATGCATTAAATTTAGTATTATCAAAGTCGTCTAATGTGCAAGCCGTACGAAATACAGTCGGAACAATGAAAGAAGTAATAGCTTTTTTTAATGTATCTGCTAAGAGGCACAACGTATTTACACATTTAAATAAAAATAAATTGATCAGTCTTTGTGAAACAAGATGGACAGAGAGACATGACGCTGTTCTCCAATTTGAGTCAGAATTTTCCTCAATTATAGAGGCACTGGAATTTATTTCACAGTGGAATGATACAAAATCGTCAACTCAAGCGAATGCATTTATTTCAACAATGCTTAACCCCACGTTTCTCATTACATTGACTTCTCTTTCTAATATATTAGCAGTTACAGAATCTTTAAGCAAAATATTACAAACCAAAAGTCTGGATAAAAATGTTGCTATTAAATTAATTACAGACACCAAGACTATACTGCAAAACAAACGTTCGGAGAAAGAATTCAAAAAAATATTTTTACAATGTTCAGAGGTAGCTCATAACTTAAACTGTGATATACAATTACCTAGAATAACAAAAATTCAGATAAATAGAGGGAATGTGCAAACAAATTCCCCAGAAAATTATTTTAGAATAACCGTGTATTATCCTATATTAGATAATATTATTTCAGATTTGGAAAACAGGTTTAACGAAAACACACTTAACATTTTCGGTTTAAATTTATGTATGCCTAATCAAATTATTAATGCAGATATAGATAAAGCAATGAATGTTATTAAATTAATAGTAACAAAAATATGTGCGTTAAAAAAAAAATAAAGACAGTGAAACTATTTTGATAAAAAAACTGCTTGTTGAATTACAACTATGGCAAGAAAAATGGAAAAATGAAGAACAAAGACCTGTGTCAGCAATTGAAACATTGATGCAATGTAATGAAGAATTGTTTCCACTAATTTATTGCGCACTACAAATATTATGTTGTCTCCCTGTAAGCGTTGCTAGCGCTGAAAGAAGTTTTTCATGTCTTCGACGATTAAAAACATGGCTTAGATCTAACATGCTGCAGGAGAGGCTTACTGGTTTAGCGTTATTAAATATAAACAGAGACATAGCAATAAATGTTGACCAAGTTATTGATAGATTTGGCAGACATAAACATAAAATGGAATTTATTATTTAATTTGTTGTTTTTTACCAACTACGTTTTAATTTTCTTTTGCGAAAACGTTAAAAGTTATTATCAGTGTGATACTTTATTTACTAATATTAAGGTACCTGCCCTGTATAGATATATTTTTGTGTTTTACGTCCCCAAACTTTAATAGACGATAATATTGTTTTATTTTAAAATTATTATTTTTTTTAATTTGTAGTAGGTTATTGGAAAATATAAGAAATATATAAATAAATATTATTTTATTTATTATGAAGAAATTCGCCCCCCCCAAAATTTTCTCCTGAATCCGCCACTGCGTGCGCTGTTGACGAAAATTGGATTTTGTGAGTACTTAATTCAATTACACTTTTTTGTAATTAGTTTCAAATGTACTACAAATTCATGAATACATACAATATTTTTTTTTAATTATTTTTACGCCTGCAAAATTAAACACAGCGCTTCCTTGTTTACTGATATTTTGTTTTGCAAAGTTGTTTGTGACAAAATTTTAGTATTAATAGGAAATTTATTTCTTCCAAGAAAATTACTCTTAACAGAAAACTTGTGATATAAAAATATCTAGAATAGCTTCCACATAAGCTGGATCTACGTCATCAAAACAAATGAGACAGCCATGACAAATGAACGCAACTTGATATATATTTGTTTTGTATAAAATGATATCAAATTAAAATTAGTGACATCTTATTACAATTTCTAATAATACGGATAAATAATTTTGTCTAGTTTTTTTATTTAAATAGTTATTTCTGATATAAGTGTTAAAAGTGACATTTTATGTGTAAGTGGCGAAGTTTGTGAAATGAGGCGAAGCTGAGTGAAACAACCCCACGAACTTTTAACACGTATATCATCATACAATATTTTATCTACGATCTTCCTAGTATTAGTAAATGCTAAAAATGTAGAATGATATTTTGACAGGTAGGTTTATATTTGTTGATTTATTGATACAAATTGTTAGCAACGTGTTAAAAGTAACAATGAAATTACTTTTTTGCAATACCTGTACCCATTAATAACAAAATTTAAACACAGTAAGTGTAACTTTTATTGCACAATTGGTTTTCATGGTTACATCATTTACTTACTGTCCACGGTGGATGGTAAGTGAAACTTACCGTTCATGGTGAATGGTAAGTAAATATATATCATTCAAATTTTATTTTTAACCTCAATTTGACAGCTGTTAATTTTGATAACTATTTTTCCTTTTCTTATATTTACGCAGGTATTGCAAAAAATAACTTACTAACATCGAACTGTAAGTGATTTTTTTTAAGGTTTCGAATGTTTAGGAAATCTCGACATCCCAAACTACATTCTCGACCTAAAAACTATCACTTACAGTTCACGGTACGTAATATACTATTAACACGTTGCTGTTACTTTTAACACTTTGACACTTTTAACTTGCTAAGCAACTGTTAGAAGGGCTACTTTTAGTAACGGTCATAGATAATATATATTTATTATATTTCATATTTGTAACATTGTATAAATAAGTATTAAAAAAAAAAAGATTCAGCTAGATTGTTAAGTAAAAAAACCAAAATAACATTGGTGTTGGTTTTTAAAATTTACTAATAATAAAACTTATATATAATTTTTTTTTAAGACTTAAGCTGTCTATATGCTTCTTCTATATTATTATATTCAATTGATGTACAAAATGAAATGTGAAAAAATTCCGTTCGACTTTTGTGAAAACTGTACTAATACGTAAATGCATAGTACGAGTCAGCACTATTGACAAGAAGCCGCGAAGGACATTTTTGTTTACATGTCATCAAGATTATCGTAATTTACAAATTATTGCGATATCATCTGGCAAATACGACATATTTTCAAGTTTGCCAAATTAATTAGCATGTACCACGCAACTGTTAATAATTGAATTCAAATTACAATCACGAAAATGAATTGCACATTTATGTAATTCTGTGTTTCAGAAACAATACATTTACAAACTTCAAACTACGCTGGTCTCGTAAATTAAATACTATTTTTAACAGTCTACGTGGACATAAATCTCGCGATAATTTAGTCTGTTACTAACCATATTTTAAGAGTTTTATCAGCGTTTATAAGTTCATAACTTTTGTTCTGGGTACCACTGACTCTTAAAATAGGTATGATAAAATCTATTATAAATTATATTATTCTGACATATTTAGATTTTTAATAACTTGAAAAAAATTGAAGTAATTTTAATAGTAATGAAATATTTTTTATACATGACAAATAATTTCACAATTACTTATAATTTATTTATAGCTTTTCGACTAAGTTATGTTTTTTTTTTTAATTTAAAGTTTGTTTTAAGCCGATAAAATTCAAGTGAAACAAATAATTTTGTAATTGATTGTGTATTTCTTTACGTCATTTTTACTTTCTTATACAAGATATAAATAAACGCAGTAAAAAAAGGTCGGGACGGAAACAAGAAAAAAAAACATGTTTGAAAGTCTCAAGGGTTCGTTTTAAACATAATCTCAATGATGTCTGTGTGGATGGATGGATTTGTGTCCATAAGTTCAACAATTTACGAACGAGAAAAGATAGAATAATAAAATTGTTGAAGATGAAATATTTTTAATGTAATTTTCTTGTACAACGAGTATATGCTTGCAATTTTAAGAATAACTGAATTATATGAACACGGAAAAAGTATCTTAGAATTTATCGAACTGTTCGATAAGCTGAGGATATAAGATGCATTTTCTGAAAATGTCATAATATTTAAAAAACTAAACACGGTTATTTATTAATCATTCATAAGTGTTTACAAAAAAGTTTGGTACATTTTCAGAAAATGCATATTATATCCTCAGTTTTCGAAATAGTTCGGAAAATTATAATGAACTTTTTACGTGTATCTATTTTATATATCAAACATGTGTCAAGTATAATTATTCAACAATTAAATTGATATATTTGTGTATTTCAAGTATTGGTTGATTTCATTTTGATTTGCGATAAAAAGATTGATTGTTCAAGCAATAAATATAACATTTGGACTAAAAATATGTTATTAGTAATTTGTTTTAATTAGCTTTTTTTGGTTAAAACCAACTTTTCTTTTATCGCAGCTGTTGTTTGTTATTTTTGCGGTCATCTTACCGATACATCACGACTTAATGTTTTCCAAGAAATAAATAAAAATATTATTACTTATATACCAGTTATACAATATCAATTCGAGGTTGAAAGTATTGTTTTTCATGAATGTTTTTATTATAAAGCATATCAGTCAAATCAGCACGTTTCCATAATATATGCCATAATGCTGAATAGAAGATAACAAGATCAAAACCAGTGACAACAAAACCGTGGGAGGGGAGGGGGGTCAGCAGTAATAACGCTTACGTATGAATGGTGTGACGTCTGAATATTTAGAAATAAATTCTGCGCATCACAATTTTTTACTCAACTATAATGTGCTGTATACACTGTACATAGAGACACTCGTGTCTATTTAGTAAAAAAGAACATTATTAATTTAGCCTTGATTTGGATGGTGTACTTGTGTACATAGAAAATGATTAGTATTACTTAATGTTTGCTTCAAAACATTACAAGTTTTGGGTGACAACTAGTTTAAAATAATTTTGTTTATTTGTTTTCCACATAATGTCTTCTTCGTAATATTTCACAAATAACAAAAATGTTTGGTTTATGCAGCTAGCTAAACTGTGTTTCTTGCTAATTCTATTATTATCGAAACATCTTGTTTTCTTCTAAACAGTTCAATATTTTTTGTAAGGAATGCGAATACGTAATCGAAATAATAAACCTGGATCTTTAAAAATAACGAACGGAAATTTATAAAAATAAATAGGAAAGGAGAACATTATTTTATTTAATTGGTGTTAAACCAAATAAAATCTAAAAATATTTAGCAGTGGGTGTTCAAAATTGTTTCATTCACGATTCCCGAACATTCCCGATTCATTTTGCGTTGTTTGTTATTATAAGACCAAGATTCAATTTAAATTTAGTCACTTGTTTTGACTCACTACTCACTAATTTTGGAAACGTGGCTCGACATAAGTTTCCGTAAGCAAAACATAATTGTTATTTTGATAGTAATATAATATGATAATAACTATAATTTCGAGTTTAACCACAAATTAAATAAGTTGGATGTAAATGAAAATAACCTTGTCGGTAATCGGTTTGTAAATTACCAAGCAGGTACGATTTTTAAACGCGACATTTCACGTCAACATTATTATTAAGCAACAAACTACATAATAGACAAATATAAAATATAACTAACAGCAGTTTTATCCAATTTGTAAATGAAAATGTTTTCCCAAATATTACTGTTTATATCGTACATGACATAACTTTCGTGAAAATTAAACTAAAAAGATAAATTTTAGATCTCTAAATTGATAAAGCTGATTACATAAAACGTTGTTTGCTAATCAGGTTAAACTACGAAAAAACAATGAATATACTGTGGGTATGTAAATATTTTAAATTTACAACATTCAAACCTGCATATGGTCAAGAAAGAAACTAAAAACGATTATTAACTAAGAAATTAGAAGTTTTCCAAAAAAGTTTGGTGAATTTTCAGAAAATGCTTCGCTCTTATTTTGTTCCTGTAGTTTAATTGCAAACATTCTTTTCCGCATTATCTTAAAGTCATGACATCAATAATTTTATAATTTTGAACAAATCTACTTCTACAATTTTTTAAGATAAATTCCTAATTACGGTGTAAATGCTTATTTATTTATGAATACATTTCAGCAATTTAGATTTAGTTAAGTATCTTTTATGTTAAATTACACTGAAAAGATAAATATTGTTGATAACAATACAATTTTCAATATTATCGCTAAAATTTGAAAACATTAACTATAATTCTAGAACATTTACTTTTCTTACAACAAACAAAACAATAAACAGGAACAAAACTTATCAAGACAAATGAATGTTTGGCAACAATGCTAAATATTTCTTTGGCAGGATCGGTATTTTGATTCGATACGGTTCATTTAAGTCAAACATAAATATGCGGAATGTTTACAACCGTATTGTAAGCAACGCATTTTTATTTCTAAAAATTTTCCGTTTATTTTGAACTAGCTTTTCTAACTTTTTGTGCCGAGGATCCTATACTTTTATAAAACAGTTATTATAACAATGCTGATGTCAAGATGCGTTGAAAAACAGTTTATAGGCGGACGCAGAAGTAAATTTGAATTTTAAATTTGGAATTGTATGTTTTACATCCTATATCGAATACTTGAATCTAGTTTAAATTTAAAGTGATCTTGCCCAATCAACTTGAAATATCCCTCGTAGAAGAATGCTAAGAATCACTTTGGAAATAGCTGATCGTATTTAGACATGATCGATTTAAAATGTCCAAATCCTTGGCAGGACGTCTGATCACCTTAGTCTACGGACCGTTTATCTTTAGCAAGAACATTTGTTACATTACCACGGCTATTATTTGAACGTGAAGTGCGACCTGTATATTATTATCCGTGTTATTTTCTACACTGCCAGTTGTATCACCGGGCTCGCAGACTGGCGCACTTCAATGCCAAACGTAGTAATTCTGCTCTGCGCTTCGGTAAACACTGTTTTGACATTTTTGGCAACACACGCTGATTCATGGCGACATCCATGCCTATGCGACAGATTTGGCAGCCGGGATTTAGGAAACTAGATGAAAATGATTTGACCTTTACATTTAATGAGAAGAAGCCTCCTGCAATTCATTCCTGAATTACACAAGAGCTTTATATTTTGCCGGATAAATTTCTGTTTGTAACGAAACGTTGTTACCTAGCAATTTGACAAGAAAACTGTTTTAATAAAATCACTCCTCCTACGGTGTCGTGATTTTATTTTTTAAACAGTTTTCGAGTAAAATTGCTGTCAGGTGACAAGGTTGAGTTGTCACACTGAAATTTATTCGAAGAAAATAAAATGCAGTGTAATTCGGCAAGATAATTTAACGACATTATTTATGAAAAGGATTATTTAAAAGTGCAGTTGGTGAAAATACAATTATTATATATCATATTTTTGATATATAATGCAAATTACATTAATGTAGTTAGTATTTTGATTTGGTTGTTAGGAGAAAGGTAAATAACGTTTTTTTAATTGCAAAAAAAGTTACCTTCCTATTTATCCGCTGTCAAAACGATAATAGTTATTTATGATATAAGTGTTAAAAGTGACATTTTATGAGTAACTGGGGATGAGACGAAGCCGAGTGAAACAATCCCACGAACGAAATAAATCATTTTAACACGTATATCATACAAAATTGTATCTACGATCTTCTTAGTGTATTAGTAAATAATAAAAAAATGTAGAACGATATTTTGACAGGTAGAGTTATATTTGTTGATTTATTGATACAAATTATAAATCGTTAGCAACGTGTTTAACGTAACAATGAAATCACTTTTAACATGTTACTACGTTACTTTTAACACTAGTGTCAAAAAGTGACACTTTTAAATTGCTAAGCAACCGTTAAAAAGGTCTCTTTTAACAACGATCGTAGATAACATTGTTTTTCCTTTATGGTTTACTTTATATTGGAGTTAAATTATTATTGTAATTGAAGGAAAATCTGGAGTAAATGAAGTTAACGTTATAGTGCGTTTTATTTTTAGATTTGGCACTAGAGTTATGTTTACTTTGCTGTTTCTTTATTTACATAAATTTTTTCTTGTCGTGGAAGAATAATGATTTCAAGGAGCGAATAAAGGTGTTTGAGTGCTGAAAATAGCAAAAAAAAACTTGCGTGATTTGTTTTGACAGAGCGTGAAAATCGTCAGCTGGACGCAGTTTCTAATGAAAGCCCGCATATAGAGTTTGACTCATCACAATTTCGTCATTACGCCCTATTTTTAAACAGTATTAAAATGGCTCAACGATGCAGTAGCAATGATGAAACGAAATATTTGTTGGTTTGCAGATCGCGTCCAAATTCTTGTGTGATATTTCACATTTCCCGAAAATAACCCACGCCGATCTCGATTCTTGCAGATTGTTTTTGTGTTGTGTGCTGAAGCTGAAAGTAAGCGATCGCGATTCACGATCAGTATCTGGTCAGCTGATGAGCAGGCCGTTTTTCACTGCTGAGCTCTGCTGAAGAGTTTGGGAGCGACGGTAGCGGGTAGCGCTGTTGTCGTTGATGTGATATTGATCCTCGGGGTACGAGCTCGACTTCCCTGAATACCCGACCTGGATACGGGACGTTCACACTTTGCCAGTAATGTCTGCCACAGTAGTTCTACAACGCATTCTGTTCCCGGCATGAATTGTTCATATCCGTTTATGTTGCACCGACTCTGCGTTTAATGCATAGCACAATTCCCCGAGCACCCTACTGTGCCGCTTGCCTACTTACATACATTGAATTATCTCATTTTGCACTGTAGGTAATATCTAACGACCAGTTGGGATCGTTGCGTCATATGCCTGAACTTCTATTTACTTTCCGGAGAATCTTCATTTAGAAAACTTTTTCGATTTGTTTGCAAATTGAATATCTTATGAACGTGATGGAATTTTATATTTAGAGCCATTTCTCTAAGAAACTCTGCACTGTTTTCGGCGGTGCTTATCATTTTCTAGTGTTGGTATGAATGCTTTTAAACTGACAGTTGTTGGTGTCGAAATATTACTTTTTTATATTTTGCTTCTATAACAAAGCTGTTACGACACCCAAAGGAGTTTCGAAACAGCTCAATCGAATGTTATAATAGAGCAGTACAATTTAAATTTTCAAGGTTGGTAACTCTACTGAAATATCATATGTCAGTGTCAGTAGTTATTTCTGTATCTAGAACGAAAAGTGAACCTTTAAGGTACTAAGCAAGTTGTTTATAGCCGAGGTCGAAATTACTTGCGAGGACCTTAGAGTGACTTTTCGTTCGAGGTACATACAAAATTTTATTTCGTACTGGTTACTAAAGATGTTAAATTATAGTATTTATTAACAGAAATTATCAAAAATTCGTAGAAATATGAGTTGATATAAGTAGGCTAAATAACCATTTCTATAGGAACAAGTATTTGTTTATAAATAATGAACCAAATAAAAGTCAAATTTTACTTTAAAGTCTTAGGACTTTTAAGTTTCACTTTTCGTACGATAAATAGTCCGAAATAAATAATTACAAATTGTAAGAATGTTATTTTATTGTATAATTTTGAATTTAAAAGCAGAAGTTAAGAATAGTAAGTAAGAAGAAAAGATAGGAAAAAGAGAACTATTACGAAGTTTGATTACAAAAGTAAGGTTAAGTGTTGAATTTTCAAAACACACATAAGTGTCACTAACACAAAATTTCCTGAATTTTGAAACTTGGATTTTTTATTAAAAAGACCATAAAAGGCGATTAAAAAATATTGTTGTAAATTTTGTTCGAAGGGCTGGGTCACGACGCGCAAAATAAAATGTCAATTATGAAACTGAAAATGTTGGGACTAAAAGAAATAGTTATTTACTTTACAAGTGGGTAATTCCACTTTGCCCACGTGTGAAGTATAACGTTTTATCCAACATCTGTTAATAATAAAAAAATTATTAAAGAAATATTATTTGACAGTGATTCTTTAAATTTTTTAAATTAAAATGTCTGTCGAAGTAGTTTCTAAGGTGTTGTGTGTTATTATTATTGTTATAAATAAAAAATACTCATTAGTGACTTTTCTCAAAATTATACCCACTAGTGGGTAATCTGTTAATTTCCTTGTTTAAAGTCGCCATAGTTATAGAGCATTTATTGAGAGGTGTTGGATAAAGAAATGTATTGCTGTATCAGTCTGTGATGCGCTACCAACACTACTGATGAAAAACACTAAGTCACATTTTTGACAAGTCAAAAAACACGTTTCATAAAGTCTGTTATCTCACTTGTCCTTTGTAAAACTTGGACTTGTGCGTTAACAGTTTGCCTGATGAGACTGTTTTTTTAATATACCATTTTGTGGTTTGTAATTTTAATTGTAGTGAAATGCAGTAACAGTATTGCGTAGTGTTAGTTGCGTATTTGTGTCAATTGAGAGCAGAGATGCGTGCATAAGTTTTCGACAGTCCGTTACCTAGTTTTGTCTTCTTTCCGGTTTTTACCTCACATCCGCAGAGTGGCAGCATCGCTGTCGCGTATGTTTTGTGGGCGAGCGCCGTGGTTCGTTGGGCACGCAGAGTCACAGACCTTTCGGTCCATTTGGGGCAAGTGGTACATTTACTAGATGCTCATCGGTACTCAGCAGCCGGGCCTTGATGCAGCAGCTGACATGACGCAGCTATTCGTTTGACCTTATCCAATAATTAGCTGTGTGATGTCAAACAGTACATGTGGATCGCTTTCGCACCCTTGGCGCTGTTCGGTGTCGGCGGCGCATCCATAGCAGCTTAATTCCTTTCTAAAAATAAGCGCTACGCAGTTTTGTAGGTATAGAAAATACCAGCGCATATCTCGCCACTGCCAACCGGTACGGGACGACTACGGTCGCAAACAACCGAAACGTTCGCCAAAAATTGTTCGGCACTTATAAATAGCGTGTCAGATAAATCGGGAGCTGTTAGGCTCATCATGTACACATTACGACATTGTGCACTCATCTGTCCATAAAATTATTACAGATCACATGTTGTTCGATTACTTCACTGTACCTTGGCGCTGGAACAAAAGTTTTTTACGACCGTGCCTGTAAATTCACATGTGATTGCGCATGAATGGAAAGATTTGGTGGACTCGGTACAGAGAGCCAAGCCAAGCTAGCTAGCCTAGCGCTGTTTGCTGCAGCCTTCTCGGCTTGTTGCCATGACGACTGCGTTTATCTGTGATTGCTGCATGTGGTAGCACGTGACGCCTGATTTCCTGATACCGATTCATTAATGTCCGGTACTAGGCTACTCAATAATACACACAGAGTAGGTAAAGGCTCGCAGTCCTGCTGCTTGCCGTCAAGCAATAAGCGGCTGTTTATTCGACCCAGTTCTATGATATTGTTGTTTGTTAGGCCTAGTGAGTGTATAGGGGTGACACGGGCCCGCTGTAGGGTTGTACGCATGTCAGCGGTAGAATGGCCGACAAACGATCGATCAATCGCGCTGAATGCGCGGGTGTGCGCCGTGCTCTGTCGCACCCCTAGGCCTCGCTAATCGCCGTCTTTCTCCGGGGCGTAGTTCTCGCACGAGTGTGCGTACCGCCACCCAGCACCAGCTGTTTATTTACAACAAGCCAGTCCGCCTGTCCAAAATTTCCTTGCTGCATGCACACGCGTAATCATATGTAATGTATAGGTATTAAATCCCATCCCACAAGGTCGACCGTCCTTACGTCACGCCGTCACGTGATGCGCATTGTTGGAAAGCTCCATGCAAAGCTTCCGAGCAATGTGATTAGAATGACAGTCGAGGCTGCCAAATGTGCCACGGCTTGTCCCACTGACTGATTGCGGGCATCTGTCTCGCTACCATGAACAACCAACCCCATTGAACACGGCTGCTGCGATTTGTTTGGCGTCGTAGTTTCACTGAGCAGTGAGCATTCAAGCGAAAATCAAAAACAAATTAGTGACAATGCCTAATTGGTTTAGGCGAGGAACTGTTGTGCGTTTTTTCATTTGCAGTTTATAAAATTGGCATTCGTTATACAAACTAATCGTTGCAACATGGTATGCTCGAGAAATTTCATTGATTTCAACACCGCTTAATGTTTATTTCCAGCTGGGTTCGGAAATAGTCAACTATTTTTAATTCTTCAAGTATTTTATCCGTATCAGGTGATGTGTTGTACTTTACACATTAACTAGAATTGCGTCGTATATGTATATCGAGATAAAATGCGGCCACGTAAATAAAAATATAATCTTATCACTAAACCGAGTTGTTTTTACCTATATATAAATTAACTTTATATAAATCAAACATCATCGTGCAAGCGACATTTATTTATGCGATTAACATGGTTTCAAAGTAAATATTACTGACATTGTGTTCATGAAACATATGTCAATATATATTTAACTCTAAAATGCGTTGTTTGATGTTGGCCCAATGCGGCACATTAGTGAGCGTTTTTTAATAGTTATTTAAGTATGTATTCTATTTTCACTTGAAATCAATACCGAATTAAGTATTTATATATTCACAGATTCACGTCACTACTATTATTTACTTGCACTACTTGTAATTCAATTCTAGAAACAAGTTAAGCGTAAAGTCAGATGATTTACTCCCAGTATTGCGTTGCGTAAGAGATAATTGAGCTTTTTTTGTTTTTGGTTGAGTTTTACGATCTGGTGCAGTTGGTCATGAAAAGTTTGGTGGCTCTCGAATATTTTAGGTTGTTTACATGTTAATAAAAAAGCAAATGCGTTTATAAATAGAAATAGTGAAAATAGTTGTAATGTGTACTTACCAAAAAGCGTAATGTTTAAGCCGAAGTTGTAGAAAAATCTTCTTTTATATAAATTAAAAAAATAAAAAACTATACAACGTTAGATTATTATAAAAGTAGAAAAATATAAAACGTCGACTAGTATGAATTCACTTGTAACGCGACTGACGAGCTGTGGTTATCTTATGCTGTTGATTGTTCCGCGCGTTCCGAACAACTCGACTGTACCGTGTCCCCCGACTGACTGACTTGCTCGCTATGTTTTGAGCTGCTGCGGTGCCGGTCGGTCGCCGGTCGCCCGTCACATTTACAGTGACGCCGAGCGTCCTGCGCCTTGGATATATACCGCCGCTCGTGCTCTTCGCCTTGACGTCACATTTTGACGTCACCAGCACCGTTGCCCCGGTAACTGTTTGTTTGGGAGGCAGACACACTCACGCACGCACGCGCGATGTTTCCATCGCGCACAAATCTCTCTCGCTCGTCCTATTTTCATCCTTGTTTGGCTCTTTAGGTCAAACGGCGTGTTTGGATCCTGTAGCAGGACTCAGATCAACAGCGGCTACCAGATACACTAAACGGCTTTCAAACTTTACCAACAAACCCGCCATCATTCGTAAAGTGTTCGGATATTCTTACTAGGTCAACAATGCAGGGATGTTGACTGGCGTTTTTTCAAAACTGAAAACTATAAAACTGCAGTATAAATCTTCCCGCAACTTCCGTAACAAACAACTTTGGGATGCCTTACCTTTTTTATTGTGATATCCTGACACCAAAAGGCAATTTTGTTACCATTTAAAACTTGATTTCCTGCAAGTAGCCACTGTTGCTATAGAATTTCAAAAAATTACGTGCTATATTGTATCAAATATTCTGGTATTTTCTTTTCGGTATAAAATTAATTAACACTATAAATTATACTCTCAGCATAAATTTCACTCCGAGCAGAAATTACAGCAACAGGCAATTATATTTTCAGAAAATTTCACTCACAATTTCTTTATTCTGTTTAAATTCTAACCTAACTCTAGTTAATTCAATAAAACGAGATGTAGCTAGCAGTGAAATTTTAAAGGAACATTTGACAGATTTCTTTTTTTTTCCTAGAAATTTTTTTTTTAAGATTTTCCTAATTCACTTATGATTCGTTGTCACTCAAGAAATACAACGTTATATTGGTTATTGTGTGCTCATTTGACATGTGGGGCGATTTTCAGCTATAATATCCCTAGGCCATTGATAATTCGAAATAATTTTATCACTGTTACCGAAAGAACGTTGCTTGATAACCGCCCGACGCCCTAGACGGACGGCTGTTACCTTCAAGCAACGTTCTTGAGGTAGTTGTGATCAAAGTATAAGTATTTATCAATGGTCGAGGGATATTTTTTCAGAATTTTTTTTGCTATTATTATTATTTACATTTTCATACCGTGAAAATGACATTTTGAAATAAACAAATCAAATATTAAATTTACTGTCAACCGACTGTCAACAACTATTACTTAGCAAGAAGTGATAATTTCCCGGGGAACTGTTTCACTGTCAAAACGATTTTAAAATATCAAGTTTCAAACTGCTTTTGTATTTAAATGCATCGAAAATCGTCTCGACAAGAGTTCTTGAGTTAAAATTATTGTCACACATGTGTGAGGAACTTTGTTAGATTTTTAGTTTTCATAAATAGTCATTTGAAGTTAACCCTAGATTAAGTGGTTTTTAGTTTTTATGCAATTTTTGTATTGGCCCTGCGAGAGGCTCCCTGCCCCGCACCTACCCGCTTATGGGGTAGTTGAGTGTATTTGGTCAATACGCAGAGACAGTTGTTTAAGATTTTTGAACAGAGCAGACGTATTGAGACGTCTGCAGTGCTCTACAAAATGTAGAAATTTAAATAAATTCGTTGTAATAATGTTTTGGTAACTGCAACTATTTAATATATTTCTACGTTGTCGTCAATTGTAATATTTGTATTTGTATGTCATTCTGTTTAATTCATCGTTTTAACCTTTATTTTAAAATTATCATTTTTATCATCCTAAAAGTAGGTGTTTATGCTTCATCTCCCTTTCGGTTATCTTTGGTTGAATTTATTAAGTCCCCAAAGATGTTTACCTTATCAACCGTAAGAGTAAAATTGAAAATGGTGATAGATAGAATTAAAGTGTGGTTACCAGCTGTTATGTCACAGCCCCTAAAGATATTAAGGGAGAGGGAAGCACTAGGGTAAAGTTGAAAGTGGTTATAGAGGATTTATTGTTCCGCAATCCAATGCGTTACCAGTGAGCTATTTACGGAAATGAAATTTCGATTACGAAATAGATTGAGTCCCAGCCCAGTCATTGATATTGATTAGAATATCTTTCATAATACGGCAGCTTTGTGTTGTATCTTCCTCAGTAACTGTCATCATCAGTGATTCAATTTTATTTCATCTGTTGCAATGCGTGCCTGATAGTGATAAGCATGCATTATGTACATGCTTATAATAGAATTTTCACCCCTTAGATTAGAAAACGTTGTATACATACTACATACACATCCCAAAATTGAAATTTACCCCTCGCAGCATTTCTAATGAATGAATCATTTCATTTTCCTGCATGGTACAACCGAGTATCATACAAAATTAAAATTTGAACTGCTTCAGTTTGACCTGCGGTGTTGCTTGAAGCTGAAATAATCTCCACGAGAAGAAAGAAGACGTTCTTTTACAAAATAATTTAATTAGACTCGCATTTAGAACTCGCTCTGCTGTCTGATGCAATGTTTAATTCATTGCAGTTCTATCAAAGCCGCGAATTTTCCACCTCTCCGTTTTATCTCGACGTTGATGTAGTAAATCTTGCTAAATTTACTTATCTTTCTCCGGTGAAATTATGATGTAAATTTTAAACTCGTGCTGTATTTAGGTTTATCTATGTAAAAATAAATCTAATGGACGATGCAGTTCCTAATCAAATACGGTTGAATAATTACACGTGACGTGACGTGCTCCTTTTTCCATTTTTATTAATATGGAATTATTACTCAAGGCTTTTGAAATCAAAATGATATCTTGGAAGTAGAACTATGAACTAATGATATTTATAGGTTCTATCAGAATATGCATTAGTATATTATGATGAATGAATTATGTATAAAAAAAATACGTCAATGATAAAAAAATATATCTCGATAATACGCGAAACAGGTTGTCGAATAGCTTCGTTGTAAAGTACCTGTCATACTGCGAAAATGATAAAAATATAATAAAGTATAAAGTACAACTTTATTGTACAATAAATCTGAATTTCAATGTTTAATAATTACATTTGACACATGTTTGACGATGTACTAAATGTTTCAGTTATTTGTGCAGCACTGTGAATATAATTGAACCATATAATTTATTTTTTTGTCAAAATTGTAAGCAAATTCGAAAATATTGCAATAAATAATTTTTTTCTTCAAACGTCATAAAAGTACGTTGTTATGTATTTGTATTCAGCAAGCAGAAGTTCAATATTGTCGCCGACGGCGTAAAAGTGTATCCTTGAAAACACATTAACGCCGGCGGCGGACAAAGTAAAATATTATGAAAAATAGTTATGTTGTAATTCAATAATTTGACAGTTAAAAATGAAACAAATAAACAAAAATAACAAAACAGCATATTCTACGGCAACTTGAAATGCTAGATAATTTTTTGAAGTTTTGAGCATTTTATAATATTTATAATTTTATTTTCTATGTTTGAAGAAAAAATAGCATGTGTTATTCGGAGTAAATGTGTCTTTGAGTGCTTCGCATGTGATTGTTCGACTCGCTTCGCTCGTCGTTCAAACTTACATGCTTAGCACCCAAAGTATCACATTTACTCCTAATGACACAATATACTATTACTATAAATTGTTGATGTTCTTATTTTTTAAATAAATTGAATTAATTGTATTGTCCAATAATCTTCCACACTATTTTGAAATTATAATTAAAATCTGCTGTTCATTGCATTGTCATGAAATTTCGTTTTTCTGTCTTATTTCGTTCGCGAGTTATCGAAGATTTGAACTGACATCCATTCGTCCAACTATCCATTTTTCTATCCAAATAAATGTCATTCAGAAAATGGTCAAATGTCAAATCTGATTCAAGAGACTTCGAAACATTCATTTCTTATATTTCTTTGTACTATACTTATGTACGAAAGTAACAGTTATTTACATTACATGCAAGGTAAAACAGTTTTTACTGCTGAATGGAGGAAGGCGAGTCTGTCACCTCCTTGAAGCAGTAAAACAGTTACCTTGCGTGTATTGGACAACATTTTACTTGTTATTCATTTGTAAATCAAAATAAAAATTAAAAAATTATAATCAAGTCCTGTCAGTTATACAAAACTGTTCTGTCAAAAATTATTTAAAATGATTTCGCATAAGCCTTGTAAGCATTACTGTGGCAGCGTGCATTGTTTACCTTGATTACTAACTTGTAACATTTTTACAATGCAGCTGTCAATTACGAACTTGTAAAGATTAATTTTCAAAGGTAGTAGAGGGCTTGGGTAAATGGTGTTTACAAGTGAGTAACAAGTAAAATTATTTTCTTGGTCTCCTCTTTATCAATACTTTTGGTCAGAAGAGCAGTACTCGTAAAAAAATGAAATACGTTTTCGCGATTACCGTTAAATTTGAATAAAATGATAGATGATAATCTTTGAAAAGTATAAACGTTTAAAGACAATAAAATGGAAGTGTAGTAATGCAGGAACAATGACATTTTAATTAATAAACATAAACTAATGTCAAAAATAAAACTTAAACAAAACAATGAAAAATAAGTTTCTCATTTTTTTTATCTAACAGTATACGATATATCTAATATTTATGTAAGTATTTTAAGTTATAATATTAGCTTTATTCTATAATAATCAATTCTTCAAGAATATAATAACATGTATACTGGACAGTATGTGCAACATGAATACATTATAAATACAGAACAGGCCGATCTGGGTAGTGTACTGGCTTATGTCACAAGCCTAACACGCCAAAGGTCAAGAGTTCGAACCCCACTGAAGAGCATGGTCGTTTGTGTTCATAAAATTCCCAAGTAGTTAGTCCGCATACCATTTTCGTATATTTAAAAAATATTAGACAATGAAGATATCTGAAAATGAATGCAGATTAAGAATGAACTATGAAATAGAACAAGAGTTGGAAGGAGAAGACATAGTGAAAAAGATCAAGCAACACAGTCAGTTAATTTGGACATATATGGAGAGCAGAAGAAAAATCAGATAGTAGAATGGAGACCAGGAAGAAGACGTCGTGGCAGATCAAGGATCAACATTGTTAAAGGAAGTAGAAGAAGTTTTAAAGTCAGCAGGAATTAAAATCAGGCAAAGAAGAGCAAAATATAGGAAAATGTGGACAAACCTAACTACAAGGATTTATAGGAAAAGAAACGGAGATTGATCCATTCCAAAGGATCTAGGGAGATTTATAAGAAGCGG